>CM042219.1:26878303-27235803 GCA_023566465.1 Cottus gobio | reverse complement strand
TCATCACGGCCACGTTGAGGGGCGTGGTCGTCTACATCCTGCTGGACGATTCCCAGTTCAAGAGCTTCCTCACCATGTCGCAGAGGGTGGGCATCAACATCCAGGACCTCAAGGTGAGCGAAACACGGCACGGCCTCGCCTGAGGGAATTACCCACAATTCATAGCGCTGTGACGTTAAAGGCAACCTGCAGAGTGAAGCCCAACACTTGCATTCTCGCTAATGGCCAGCAGGGGGCGACTCCTCTGGTTGCCAAAAGAAGTCAGATTGTATAGAAGTCCACGAGACACGGGAAAAGTGGAGCCTCCCGTCTCCCGTACACCTCCATTCAAACAACGTGACCGCGTCACAGCCCACACATTTAGTTTTTATGTTAAAGAATTAAAAGGTAAAAAAAAGAAAAGCCTTTCAAAATAAATGTCAGTGTTAGTTGGAAACTAAAAACACAGGTGGTTGAATTATATTTTAAAAGGTGTATTTCTGATCATGCACCACCATACCCCCACCATGCATAAATATTTATATTTTGTACTGTAAATATTAAAAATCTACAGACGTAAAGAGACAAAAAAGTCTGAAAAAAGCCATGTTTTAAAGGTCTTCTGTGGATTTTTCGTCCACTTTCTGAGCTCTGGATCGATGTTTTTATGAGGTTCGCCCTTCCCCACTGACTCCTGGCAAATAGAAATATGAACGTAAACAATGTTAGATTTATATTTTATGAGAAACACTGAAGGTCAACAGAAACATATTTCGGAACAATGTTATTTTACCCCTTTAAAACACAACAAAGTCTAAATTCACACTTATTTCCCTCGACAAGAGGGAGGATTTTAAGATTTAGGTTTTGCTGCGTCGGGTTTGATGCTGATAACTTCCTGTCTGGTCAACAGGATGCACGGAGAGAGAGAGGCCACATATGAACCACACATATAATGTACAACGTGTTAAACCTGATTTAAAAAACCACAACAACCCATCTTCCCGCTCCTCCGCCAGTGTTTTAGTCTGTTCGTATTCCACCAGCATTCCTGCAGGAGGAAGCTTCGCCTGTGGCATGACCTTTCCCGTATTGGCAGGAGCCTCTAGGTGGATTAAGTCTGACATTTGCTCCACACACCCTGGTGAAAACACTGTCATTTCCCAGCCTTTCATTATCATGCGAGGCGGCTGAGGCCGCCGCGGGACAGATCTGTTAGCGCGGCTGGCTCTTCCTGTTCGACAGCATCGACGACGCGTCCACAGTCCAAACAACAGCGAGTGAGTCAGAGCGAACTGAAGGGCGGCTTTGAGATGTAATTGCTTCGCCGGTAGCCACATAAAAAAAGAAAACACGCCTCAGAGAAAACTGACGCACGGGTTTGGTCTTGTTGAGGATCACAAAGGGTGTGTGTGGATCTCTGTGGACTGATGCACTTGTTTGTGTTGGTTTTAAATTCCTAAACATAACCGGTTGGTCAGTGAGTGCAAACACACTCTTTAAACTCTAGAAACAGAATACGGAGCGGCGGCCATTTTTGTTTGTGTACAAATTAAACCGACTTAAAGTGTGGAGATTAAATAAGTAAACGTTTACAAGTAACGCTTCATCCAAACATTCTTGTCGCAGCGTGGGAAGGAACTTCATGAAAACTGTTGATCTATCGGGGTAAAAAGTGATGTCAACGTAGTGTCCACAACTATTTCCGCTGCCCCCAAGTGGCCAAAAACTGTTATGCAGGTGCACAAAAAAACAAATCTTGTTTCTCACCTTTCTCACGTTTTCTCCGCCAGAACATCCGCGTTCGGACGGTTCACGGTCAGCAGTACCAGTGTCAGTCCGGGGTGAAGTTTCAAGGAGATTTGGAGCAAAGGTTCCTTCTGGTGGACTGCCGAACGGTGTTGTATGGAACGTACAGGTGAGTCGGTCCTACCTTTATCCCTTTTACTCAAACAATGACATCACACCAGAGGCACCTTCAAATGCCCCTGATTTATTTTAAGGCAATTTGCTGCCTTTTATTTTTTCTTGTTCTGGATCTTTCTTTGTTTTCTTTTTTAGTAGAACATTTGTGGCAATGCCTGCAAGAAAGTTGTTGTTGTCCACTCAGATTGCAGCATATTTGTTAACGGCCTCTAAGAGCCTTCGTCCTGCATCAGTGAACCTTTTTCTGGTTTAATTAGAGACCTTTTTGCCGAGATCTGATTATTGCTATTCCATGAAACAAATATGATAGATCTTCCACGATTGACGAGCAGTTGGGAATGCCTAGTTAACGGAGATGAAACCACAAATCCAGACCACTATTTAAATCGGACCCTAATATAATGTTTATTAATGCTACCACTATTGGTTTGCAAAGGGGTGGATCAGACATCTTTATTTGGAAAATGTATCCAGATACAGATCACATATTGATACTCACTTAAAAGGTTCCCTGACCAAAAGGTCAAAACTAAATCAAGTGTTTATTCTCTATTAACAGTATTCAAAGGTTTTTTGGTCTTAAGCCCCTAACATTAGTATACGCTAAGATGATAGTGGTGCATTTGGTGGTAATTGTAAGCTTTGCTCACATTAATTATTTATTCAAATATGAATTATGTTTGACCATATTTGCTTCACTTTCTCATTAGTAACATGTAAAATCTCTTCATCATCATCCCCTCTGCTGGCTCGCTGAACACTGAATTGTGCTTTTCAGCTACACGTGGTCGTTTGAGAAGATCAACATCAGCATGGTCCTGGTGATCACCGGGCAGCTGGTCGGCTCGTATGACGAGGAGTTCCGCCGACTGTACGCTCGCTCCACGGTTCCTACCGTTCTGTCCAGGGAGAGGTCAACCGTCCAGTACCTGAGAGACACCATGGCCCTGCAGAGCCCCAACTCCAGCAAGCTCGCCCTGCACCAGCTTCACCTGCGACCCAAAGCGATGCACGCTCACGACGACCGGTTCAACAACGCCGCCGTGATGACCCGGGGCCTGAGCGTGCAGGAGAGGCTGCATCAGTCTCACTGCTTCGACATGGGGAACCTGATGCGGGGGCACAGCTACGGCGGCGAACTGCAGAAGTTGCACACCCTGACTCGGCTGAGGAAGGAGGCCGGAGTCCCTTTCGGTCCGGAGAAGGCAGTGCCGGACCCGAGGGGGGTCGGCGACGTGCTGCAACCAAACCGGTTGTCTCATCAGCACCTCAGGCACCAGACTCGCTATGGAGCGGACCAGAATCTGATCCCCTTCAACTCGGAGACGTCTCTCCACAAGTGGAAGATGGACGCGTACTTTAACGAGGGCGACGTGCCTCTCGATGCATCATGTGACACGATAGCGTCAATGATATCTCCGTATAGCAGTCACACGGGCTTAAACGAGCATCAGTCACATCTGATTTACAACAGGTCGAGGGACATTAAGTCCCGGATGGAGGAGATGAGGCAGAAGAGGCTCAGCCTGCAGGACTACAACCAACTCAGGCAGAGCCAAGAATCCTTGAGGTCTATGTATCAGACTCTGGAAAGACCTAAAAATAAGTGGGGTCTGGACATGAGGCAGAATGTGGAACAATTGGAGCCGAATGCACAAAATGGGAACGGTCTGGAACCGGCCAAACCCAAAGACAGTGAGCCAAATAAGGAAGTCGACAAAAGAGAGCCAACGCTCACCGATGGCCAGCGCTCCGCTTCCCATCACGACGTTGCGATGGCTCCGGATCGCAGGACAACGCAGACGTACGACTGGCACGAGCCGCTCTCCAGGACGGCCTCCGCCGCTGATTTCGACATGACCCTGAACGATCCGTCGCTCAAGCTCACTCATCTGCAGCCCAGCGGCCTCCAACACCCGCGGGTGATGGAGTCCTTGACTGAGATCCCGGAAGAGAAAGGTGAGGGCTCTCGCGTCAACAGTTCGGACTCGGCCGCATTCAAAGACGGAGGTGAGGAGGTTTGCAAAGACGAGAAAGCTGTTCCAGAACCAAAGGAGAACTCCGCTAAATCCAGCGAACCTGCAGACTCACAGCGCAAGGATCAAGCCAGAGGAAGCCTCGGCTCGGTGGGCAAGGCGACCGGCAGCTCCGGCTCGGCCGCTCCACAGGAAAGAAAGAAATCGACCTCCAATGAGGTGCCGACTGTCCCAAAAATCTTGAACCCTTCTGCAGGATCTCAGCACTCGCTGGACGCTAAGAGCGGTCACGCAGAAAAGAAGAAAGCACCGCGCCAGGAGCTGCCCCTCCAAAGGAAGAGTTCCCTGAGGATGAAGGTGTCGTCGATGCTTTCTCAGGACGAAAAGAGGGTGCACAAGAAAGACGAGAAGTCCCTCCAGAGGAAGGGCTTGCAGAGATCGCAGAGCTCCTCTGGGTCGAACCATGTTTTCAGAGCGGCCCATTCGGAGGCAGAGCAGACCGCCAGGAAAGGTCAATCGCCGAGCGCCTCCAGGTCGCAGGGCTCCCCCGGCGGCCCGGCGGAGGCGGAGAGGCCGAGGTCTCCGTTCCCGAGATTGTCTTCTCAGCGTTCAAGCAAGAAAAAGACGAACCCCGCGGCCGAGCAGGAGCGTGGCTCGAGGAGCACTCTGGACAACGAGGGCGCGACCGTTTACCACACCAGGAAGGCCAAGGTCTACAGCCGATTCGAGTATCTGCTCAGCACCGAAAGTCTTCCTCTGGATAAACCGATGAGGAAGGCGAGCCCGTCGTCCTCGGAGAGAGACGGACGCTCCTCCCTGAACCGGCACGACTCAACAAACGGAGGTGACAACAAACTGGGACGGTTCATGCAGCGAGTAGGAAATCTAATAGGCAAGAAGTAGAAGTAGAGTCCGCCGGACGAGAAGATGGCCGCCAAGCTCAGGGAACGACGGCAAAGTTACTGCACGACCGGTGCGTTGTTTGTGGATTTATTGTGGCTCCGACACTGAGACGTTGATTGATTTGTTCCTTTTATCTTACGGTCAAGCTTCAGCCCAAATTTCATAAACTAACACTGAACAAACATACAGCAAAAACACACCAAAAACACAAACTTGTACCAGACAGATACAAACGAAACAAAGCTGAGCTTGCCTTCTATTCAAGGATTCAGAAATATAATTAATTAATTAATTAATTATATAATAATAATATATATAAAATATATATTTATATATACATATATATATGAAATGTATTAATATATATACAAATATTTATATAAATATATATAAAATATATATAAACATATTTTTTGTATATATATATATGTATATATATATATGTATATATATATATATATATATATATATATATATATATATATATATATATATATATATATTTAATCTATAATAGGATCAAATGTGTTTGGGGAGCTTTGAAGCCGGTGTTGGGAAGTAAGAAAGTATTGACGTCATCGTTGGTTTTTGGTCTTTTCATGTTAATTTGTTGACCAACCTTATCCTTTCATATCCTTTTGCATCGTCTCATTTGTGAAAAATGTTCATGTTTGAGGCATGTGTGGCTGTAACACCGAGAAATCAAGTATTGTATTAGAAATATGTAAGCTAGAGTTTCACTGGGATCAATGGGGTCTTTGTTTTGATGTGACTCGATCAGCGTGAACAGGTTTCATAGTGAGGAGTTGAGTATTCAGGGTTACTGAAGCAGCACTCGCCTTCATCCTCATAAAACCTGTTTATAGTGGGATTACCTGCATGGACAGGAAGTTACCACTCGTAAATCATTTTATTGGGCAATATATTGTCCCCTGTTATAATTTTGATGAACGATATTATTGTTATTTTTAATACCACACAACCAAAGCAAAAGGTCAAATGGACTTTTGACCTCTGTTAACAAAATAAATGTGCCGTGTCTGAGCAACGGCAAGTCTAAAATGTTCTTATTATGTTCTCATTCTTATGTAAATAAACACTCACAGCACGCGTGCTTTTATTTTTATTTCTCGTGTCTTTTTTGTTGAAGAGATGGAAAGTTTAGCTGAGAAACGCTTGAATGCAATATGATGTAAGAGACTTACGATAATGTAATTACCATTAAACACCAGAAAATAAAACACAATGGAGACACAATGTTTAACTGTAACAGCTAATTGTAGCTTTCTTCTAGAGAACACCTCCTTTTTTATTACAACAACAAAACAATTTCACATTGAGGGTGTACTTGTACCTTTATTTTGAAATAATTGAAAAATATCTACAATTCGTATGATAATAATCCTTTATTGGTCCCACAGCGGAGACATTTGCAGGATTATCTTATCTTAATAAATTATCAATATAATATATAAAATAAAAAGCTATTCAAGCTGATTTTCATGCTTTTATTTGTGCGGCAGGAGGAAGTGTTTGTTATTTTTTTCTAGATGAAATACTCCAGACACTTGTTCCTCTCGTCGTCCAGCTCTTGAGTCTCGATCTCAAACTTTTTCATGGCGATGAAATACTGGATGAACGGCTCCCCGAGGGTGCTGCGGATGACGTGGTCCTCCCCCAGCGCCTCCAGGGCGTCCTCCAGCTTCACGGGCACGGCGAAGTCCTTCTGCTGGCCGGGGGCTTTGCTCAGGCCGCCGTCGAGGTTCAGGTTTCGCCGGATGCCGTCCAGCCCCGCGGCCACGGTGGCCCCCAGCACGATGTACGGGTTGGCCATGGCCGAGCCCAGCTTGTTGTCGATGTGCGTCTCCCTCCCGCCGTGGCACTTGACGTTGAAGGAGCTGCTGTTGTCGTTGCAGCCGCAGGTGGCGTACAGCATTCGCTTGGGGTCCTTGATCGTCTTGGCCATGTGGCTCCGGCAGCTCAGGCCGGGCGACATCAGGCAGCTCAGGGCCGCGGAGTGGGCGAGGAGCCCGGCCAGCCATTTCCTGCCGATCTCGGACAGCTCGTCGGCTTTCTCCCCGCCGACGAAGAGGCTCCGGCGCCCGTTGGCGTCCCACAAGCTGTGGGCGAGCACCCCGGCGTTGTGCAGCCCGTCGTCGGTGAAGAAGCTGGCGATGTAACTGTGCTTGCGGGCCATCTCTTTGATGCCGGTGTGGAAGGTGAAGGCCGTGTCCGCGGCGGCGATCCCGAACTCGGGCCTCAGGTTGATCTCCATTTGGCCGGGGCCGCTGGCGGACGCGATGCTGTCTATGTCCGCGCCCATGCAGTACATGCTGTCCACCAGCTGCTGGAAGAAGGGCAGGTCGTGGTTGCCCAGCAGGGTGGTGGCCGGGAACAGGAGCGTCTTCGGCCCGATCCGGTCCGGCGCTCCGAGGACGCAGAACTCGTAGGTGAAGGACGAGTGCAAGGAGAAGCCGAGGCTTTGCAGCTGGCCGAGGAGCTGCTTGGCGATGAGGCGCGGCGAGGTGCGGAGGGGGCTCCCCGTCACCGAGCAGGGGTCGCAGATGACCCGGGCGGTCTGCTCGGCCCAGGGTAACACCCTGAAGGTCGAAAGGTCCGGGATCAGAAGGACGTCGCTGCTGAAGTTGGCGGCGTTGGCGTTGTCCACTTCGTTGCTCTGAGGGCTCAGGGTCAGCTCCAAGTAGCTTCTCGGCATCGGTACCCCGTACACCGCTTTCTCCTGTGGATGCAACGCTCATGTTGAAGCATTAATTTTACGCATTTTGGGAAAATATACCTTTCTATTTTTTAGAGGAAAGGCCTCTACAAATAAACAACAAAGGTAAGAAAGGAAGCTTTGTTAATGATTAATGATGCAATAAAGGTTTCAGTCTTGGACGACGGAACCTGTGTTGTTGTTGTTTAATAAAATAAAATTCAAAATCGATGCTTTTATTTCGCATTTTACGAAACACAATTACTTTTTCACATGTAGTTAGACAGACAGGCAGGCAGGCATACAGACAGACAGACAGACAGACAGACAGGCAGGCAGGCAGGCAGACAGACAGACAGACAGACAGACAGACAGACAGACAGACAGACAGACAGACAGACAGACAGACAGACAGACAGACAGACAGACAGACAGACAGACAGACAGACAGACAGACAGACAGGCAGGCAGGCAGGCAGGCAGGCAGGCAGGCAGGCAGACAGACAGACAGACAGACAGACAGACAGACAGACAGACAGGTAGGCAGGCAGGCAGACAGGCAGGCAGGCAGACAGGTGAGGTGATTACGTGGAAGAAGCGGACGGGCACGGTCTTGGACCTGGACACCCCGTGGAGGTCGGTGGCCTCAAAGCGGACAAAGTTGACGTTTTCTCTGGCGATCTGCTGCTTGATCTGCTCCATGGCTGAGACGAACTTCTGGTTCCCAAAGATCTCCACAGTCTCGTGTCCGTTATCTGAGGAAGGAGAGTTTGAAAAAGCCTTTGATAACCTTTGCAGAGTCCATCTTGTTTAAAAGATATATCTACATGAACCCATGTTGATCCTTCTAAAACTCAAATGATATCTGTGTCTATGTCGACCATAACAACTTGCAGTATAGAAATGTCAAACTGGGTTTGAGAACATTGAGAACCAGTGTCACCAGTATAGAGTTTGTCCAACAGAGAGACAGTCGAATGTCTTGTTCAGGACATATGTTGGTTAGTTAAGTTAATAATATATACAAAGGTTATTTATGTTAAATAAAAAACTCTATCGCCCAACATACTGTTATTAGATTAATTTTTTTAAGTTGCCAAATATCTACATCAGTATCTGCCCCAAACATCTGGTATCCATGGGCTGTCACACTGAGGGCAGGGAAAATAAACTCAAAATAGACAACTAATAGATTTAAGTTGCTCCAAATATTAAAACTAAAGTTTAAAGAGTCTCTTTGGGATGAAAGGAGGTTTTGATCCTTCAGCCGGAGATCAAATTAATTCTACAAAACTGACAAATCAGTTAAAAAGACCACAAGAAAAACAAAAAAGAAGATAAAAAGTACATTTCCATCAATAACTGAGTCCAGGTCCAACTTAGAAACCGGAACTGGAACAAGACAAAGAAGGAGACCAGACTTCCTCCTCACACAACCGAAGCTCTTTATCTGATCTACTTCAAAAGAGAAGATATGTTTCAGACTTAAATGGACTTCACCGACCTGTATGAGGATCTCCGGTCTCTCCCCAGGTGCCGCCGCTTGTGTGTGTGTGGTCCTGAACTCCAGGCCGACTATTTGTGTTGTTGTGGGACCTGAGTGAGCTGGATGAATCCACGGCGGACGGCTGCTGAATAGACGTGCCGTGTCCCCTTCTGGAAGCGTCACACGGGGGTTTGAAGGTGCTGAACGACCTGTTGGGGTTCCCATCGTCCAGTCGTGCGTCAGGCCTCCCACCACCACCACCACCTCCTCCACCTCCTCCACCACTGCTGCTGCCTCCATGCAGGTAGGTGTAAGGACTCCCCGGCCTCCCGTGGTCCCGTCCCCGGATACTGAGCAGAGGACTGTCCCTCAGCAGGGTCTTCAGCTCCTCCATGGTCTGCCGGTTCACGCTGCTTTGAGAGGACGCCTCCGTGGGCCAATCCTCCCCGGCGGGCGCTCCGTCCGTCCAGGGATCATCGACCGGCTCGGGGGCCCTGTGACCCAGGGGGCCGATGGAGATCACGGTGGGGGCGACGTCTGCAGGTGAAGGGGTGCTGGTGGGGGAGTGGACGATGGACGGACCTCCTCTTCTGCCGCCCGAGTCCACCCGAGGTACGTTCTTCCCCGTCACCCTCACGCCCTTCCTGGTGCCTTGCTGGCTCATCCCTGTGCCGTCTATTTGGTCTTTGCTTCTACCCTGGAGATAAATAAAAGAAAGAAAAGTGTGGTAAAGAGGAAGTGGAAAAAGCTTTGTGCTTGAAAGACAAGAGAGGAAGTCAGATGCGGAGTTGTTACCTTGAAATGTTCCGAGTCACTCATCTCTTTGTTCGGATCTCTTTCATGGGCTGTGATTTGTAATTTGATAGCCGTCCTGTGAAGGCAGAGCTTCACCCGCACATGAATCTTTATAGACAATTGGTACAATGGTGACGGATTGGAAAATTCTCTTTGCACCCCACCCTGCCTGCCCCCACCCTCCTGCTGGCTGTGAACTGGCACCGGCCGGCCTGCCGGTGGACACGGAGCTGCCGGTGCTCCGAGCTCATTGGCCGCCCGGCGAGCACAATTCAGGGTTTTGCTTTTGTGAGCTGCAGAGAGAAACTGCTGAGCTCAGCGGCTCTGCTCGTGCTTCCAGAAAGACATATGAGCAAAAGTATTTATTCCAGAGAGATGAAACCACACGGCTGCGAGGACAATGGCTGCGCTCAGTGCTGTTCTGGCGTCATTTTCTACAAGACAACTTCACCAAAAGGGCCCATTGAGTAGCTGTTCTGGAGCTTTCTGTCGTATCACACAGTCTTCATCAGGAAGGTTAAATCTCCAAGTTTAAACCGAGTGAGAAGTCCTTGACGAAAATTGACATATATATCAGGGTTCATACACATTTTGACCAATGGAGTTCCAGGACTTTTCCAGGACTTTTCCAGGACTTTTCCAGGATTTTTCCAGGACTTTAAACCAAATTTCCATGACCAAACATTTAGTGAAATCTGGGTGTGTCCATGAAAAAGTGATAAAATGTAGTATTTAAACTAACAATGAGGATTCCAAAGCATACAGTATTCCTTAAAGGACACAAATGAATGAGAGACAATAGTTTGATTAAAAGAATAAACATTTATAGATATACTCAGCGTATGCCTGCTTATATTTTGAGTCTTTCTTTTAAAAGCATATTCATTATTTCAAACTCAGCGTAAATGAACCACATGAACACATGAATATAACACATTTACATGACTTTTACTAAACTTTGGGGATTTAATTTTTTTCAAGGACTTTTCCAGGCCTGGAAATAACCATTTTAAAATTCCATGACTTTTCCAGGTTTTCCATGATCGTATGAGCCCTGATATATTATTTTAATTATTCATAATGCAATATAGTTCAACAGCCTCCAAAAACTATCATAAAGGGGAATCAACACCTCGCCAAAACAAAAGGCTTATCGTTAATAGAAGGGTCACAGGTTTCCTTTATAATAAGACCAAAAAACAGACTTAATAGAGAGTTCATAAAAAAGGAATTAAAGCAGGATTTAAAAAGACAATATGAAGTTATGCTGAAAGCAGCAGAGCGCCTCACAAAAGGATCGGTAACTTTGTTTTAGGTTCCCAGTAATTTCCCAGGGGAGTGAGAGCTAATTATAAGGAAACCAGAATTCCCTAAAAAAGAACAGCTTCCTTGAAAGCCAAATAAATATGAATCTATAATTTGACTTATTACTGGAAGCTGTATTGTTCATATCTGTTGGATTTGCTCTCTGCATATAGCTGTGCTCTGACTAAAAGAAATGTAGTGAAGTATAAACCAACTGTCTCTATTCAATTACAAGCATCGTTTCAGGAACCTTTCTGGGAATTTTTAGAAAGAAAAACAGGAAATTACAGACGTGTAAAATAATGTATTATTAACAACATTAAAGTGAGATTAATCAACCATTAATAAAACCATCAGCTATGCCTTGTTAGAAAGTGGAACCAATAAAAGTGTTTTTAATTAAATATTCTCCTCCACTATTTGCCTCTCTGACCTCCATCTTTACAGCCGGTCCATCTGGTGCTCACTGGACTGAACCTCCAGTTGTGACTCAGCATTGATGACACATAAATAACCCATATGGCTCGATTACACTGAGAAACACTTAAATATATAATATGTAATACAGGTTATACACAATATACTATTCCGAGGTTGTATACATCCCCCCACTCATAAAGCTTAAAGCAGTGAGCTATTGCTTATTTTTTAATTAATGAATTTGCTCTTTTATTTGGCCTCGGACATTTTGGGTTTCGGTTGTGGTTCTGAGTGTTTTCTGGAGCCCACGTGGTGGCTGCAGGAGCCCAAAGGGCAGTCCGGGCCTCGCCAGCTGCCCGGTGCAGCGTGGAGGCAGAGAAACGTCCGGGCAGAACACCTCGCGTTTTTCAGGGTGGGGTTTTAAAAGAGCTGCATCAAGCTCGAGACAATTACACAAGGCAGGGACCGGAAGTTCCCTGGGTTCCTCTTTAAAATAAGCTCAAGGTGTGTCATTCACGGGTACAACAATGCATGCAAGGAATAAAAGATAGAAAAAAAAAAAAAATATTAAATAAAAAGCATAATTTATCAGAGTATAATTTTTGTGAGTTAAGCGGTAATATGAGACAGCTTCAATAATGGGTAAAGTCGTGCTTAACACATGTATTTATTTATTTCTAGCTGACGTTTCCTCTCATGTACACACTTGAGAGCAGGAGTTAAGACGAAACTAACGCTGTTGGGGTAAGGAGGAAAACCCTCCAACTCCAGTTTGAACTTCACTGGAAAATCATGTGTTGGATTCTGATCAAACTGGTTGGACTAACTTCTAGTGTGTCAAGTTCAAACTACGGTGACGACGGTTTCTTCTTTAGAATCATTCTTAATATTCAGGGCTGCTCGTAATAGTACAAAAGTATTACAATGTACTTAAAGTACCTAAAGTAAGAGTACTCATTTTTCAGTATGATGCTTATTATTTTAATGTATTACAATTATTAATGCATTGACGTGACTTTATTGTTCAAGATGGTATAGGGCTTATATTTTACGATACATCACATATGGCTGGGTAGCTCCTTAATTTTACCAAGAGGACAATAATGTCTTGTCTCAATCCATACTAATTTTAGCAGCTTATACATGCGTTTACTGGCATCTGCAAAAAAAAAAAGTAACATTGTGAAACGTGTTTTATTTTGAAAAGCCCCGACAGGAAGCTGGCGCCGTCTTTCCCAACATCGTGACGGTGTCGTCGCAGCGGATCAGGAGACTTCGGCTCCGCTCGGAGAAACACACGGGGACTGTATGGTGGAGAACCAGATTCATATCTTTACCTTTTTCTGGGGACCGGCTGTATGATTAAGCTACAATCTTCAATGAGTAAGCATATCCCAGTAAGTAACGTGTTTCTTTCTTTTTTTTTTTGGCCGCCATGTTGTTGTTTTTTTTTCTATTGCGTCGGTTTATTGCGTCTTGTCTGTGCAAAAATTAGTACGTTATCGTTACCAGCTGGCCTGCAACGGGGTTTCTCCGTGTTCTTCGTTGAAAATCACGGGTTTAAACGTCTCCGTGACCCTGACGCCTAAACACCAAAATTACTGTTTTTGTCTGTTTGACTGTTTTCAGCTGCAACGGGGTTTCTCCGTCTTCTCCGCTGAAATCACGGCCTGCTTGCTTTAAATGCCTCCGTGACTCTGCCGCTTCACAGTAACGTCACATTTGTCTGTTTCAACCGTTAACAACCGTTATTAACTGCTGTTAACGGTTGGTTGCGGCGTTCGTCGCGGAGAAGGAAGCGGCTAAACCGGGATGCGCAGCGCGAGCTGGTGACTCGGAAGTTACCACCGTTAACGATAGACATGAACGGTTTCTTCTTCTTCTTCGCGTGAAATACATATACATGTCTTCTTCTTCGTGGCTTCCCTCCCCTTGTCGTTTTTCTGTCGCCCTTTTTTTTAAAAGCGGTTTTCTCCGGCTCCGGAGAAAAGGCCTCTAAACGTGAGATGATGGCGCCCGAGTCTCCTCGCGCACACAAAGGGCACTTTACAGCCTCCTTAACGCCCCGCAACGACATGTCATCCGGTTAGACGACCACCTCGCCTCCTTTGTCTCTTTATATCACCTCCCTCCTGGTCGTTTTAGAGCTCTCTTTGTCGTAGTTTTCCACCAAAATGCTACTTTTCAGCCGGAAAATACCGGATTAAACAAAGCATACACGACCAGCTGAGTGTTGTGTGTTGTGTGTTGTGTGTTGTGTGTTGTGTGTGTGTGTGTGTGTGTGTGTGTGTGTGTGTGTGTGTGTGCGTGTGCGTGCGCGCGTGTGTGCGTGTGAGAGAGAGTTTCATAGTATTTGGAGCATAAGCTGCAGAGACAGTTGCATCTTTGAGGTTTAAAGGGCCGATGATAACAGTGAAGCCGCTGCGGGCCTCATGGTGAGCAGCTCTCACAGGTTTGACCTAGATGTCAGATATGACACATCCTCCCATTGTACACCAGCAGCCATTAGGTAAGATAGCACCCGGCGCTGCAGTGGCACTTTATGTAACATACTCTTTTTTTATTTTTTTATTTATTCATCTTTATAGCTCCAGATTTTGTTGGAGGCCCCTTTCTTTTAAACTCCCCAAAAAACCTGTCCCGTGTGGGATTCAAACCTGGCACCCGTGGGTGTTTACATGGATTTTGCTTTTTCCCCCGCGACCCTAAAGAGGATAAGCGGTTCAGATAATGGATGGATGGAAGTCTGTTTTCAGTGTCATAGTTATTAATATGCAGACAGATTATTATTGTTTTGCATTTTATTTCTGGCAGGGCTGTGGCGCAAGTAACATACAGCCATTTGAAGAAAAAAAAAAAGAAGGAAAGAAAGCATTAGACAAAGAGACTCACGTCTGCTTTGAACTCTGGTGTGTTTTGGTCTTGTTGCTTCTTGTGAGAAACTAACATTGATTTTGAAATTGACGAAGAGAAGTGATTATTATAGATGCCGTTATCATGAGTCACATTGATGTAACTCAAAGGTTTGTGTATATGATGCAACTGTGTGGCAACACTGAAGTGTCGATATATATTAATCCTCGTATTTCTGAAGATGTAACAAGAAAAATAATCGGCAGCGGTTTGGCTAATGGAATAATTATTTTCAGTTTTTGTTCCAGTTTCTCAAATGTGAGTTGGAGGTCACCAAAAAATGTTCTGTTTATTCCTTTAAACAAGAAACGTGCACGACAAGAAGAAGTGCGCTGCCACAATCTATTTGGCAAACAAATATAATCATGGATGAGTTCATCCATCAATTTGGGATTGTAATTATTAAAATGGAACATAACCGACAAGTGGAAAGGACCTAAATTAGTGCTGGCAAAAGATTCGGCCCGGCTCTAGTTTCAGAGCACCTCGAGTCCTTGAAGCCAGAAGCCCTCTGCGTTGTGTCCTTTAAATAAAAATGTCATGTTTTTTAATATTAAAAGGCGTCTCCTCCCTCCTTGTCTCCCTCCGTGTCCTGCAGCAGTTCTGTGGTGTTCTGGGTCACACATTTATGGAGTTTCTGAAGGGCAGTGGGGACTACTGCCAGGCTCAGCACGCTGCCTATGCAGACGAGTGAACGGCCGAACTCGCCATCGATCCGACGCACTTGAGCCACAGGAGGGACGCTCCCCCCGGAACGTTGGCAGGACCGGGACCGCCTCCCAGAACCAGCGACACCTCGGCCTGGATGGGGTAACTTCACCCGCTGCACAGTGCCCTCGTCGGCCATCCGCCTGGCCAGAATCAAGGTGGAACCAGCCTTGTTTTTCTCTTCCTTTTCTTTTCTTTTATTCCAAAGGAGAGGGGTTTGAGTTCTTTTTCTGATTGTCCACCCTTTTTTTCTCCCGGCCGTCAACTCCCTAAATTTGCCGTTGCAGCCTACGTTTTCTTTTTCCCTTCGTTCTATTTTTCTAGCCAACCTCGAAGAAGACCGTAGGATTTCTGATCGTTGGACGTTTCAGTTTTTTGACATTCCCTCCGAGTTTAACTAAGTGTTTACATTAGTGTTTTTACTCTGTGGAAGACTTTTGGCTTTTGTTATTTTCTTCTTCTTCTTCTTCTTCTTCTTCTTCTTCTTCTTCTTCTTCTTCTTCTTCTTTGTTTTTATTTTTACGTTGTCACAATGGCTCGCATGAACAGACCGGCCCCTGTGGAGATCACCTACAAAAACATGCGGTTCCTCATTACCCACAATCCCACCAACGCCACCCTGAACAAGTTCATCGAGGTGAGCCTCAGTGTCGTCGGGTGAAAGTTCAAATGTGCTCAGCCAGGGTCGAAGGGGTCAAGTTTAGCTTACGAGTGTTAAAGTAGTGAAACTGTGTTCAGGTTATGAGACTCTGTAACGATAACGAGGTGGGAAACATTTTGAATAATGAAGATAATCAAACAATGAAACCAGCAACGTGACGTTTCAGCTGAAGTTTAACTAATAAAACACATTTGTTGCTTATGCATAATTTTTTTTTTTTTTTTTTACAGGAGCTGAAGAAATATGGAGTGACCACCGTGGTGAGGGTTTGTGAGGCCACCTATGATGCCACTCTGGTGGTGAAAGAAGGGATCCAAGTTCTGGTGAGTTCAATCAATCAAATGAACTTTATTGTCCCGCTCAGGGAAATTTGTTTTGGACTCTGCGGTGCGTCATGAATGCCTTTAACAGTCACAATGATAACAACAATACATCCTCAGCCATACAGCATCAACAATTACATAACAGTATTACACATATCCCATAACATAACACATACAAACACCTCATAATAATACATGCTAAAAGATCACCGTAATAAAAGGCACTATAAAATTGATTACATAGACTTCAGCCTCAAGCAGCATTGTTAAGAAGTTTAATTGAAGTTGGAACAAATGAGTTTTTAAAACGGTTGAGCTTGCAGTAAGGGACTCTATATCGCCTCCCCGAGGGTAGGAGGTCATACTCTGAATGGAGAATGTGAGAAGGGTCCCTTACTATTCTTTGAGCTCGCCCAAGAACAGATTGTTCATAAATAGACTGCAAGGTCTGGTAGCTGCTTTTACCAATGACCTTCATGGCCGTGTGCACCAGACGAGCGAGTTTAGTTTTTAGTTTTGCGGTGAGGTTGCCATACCAGGATGACATCCCATATCTGATTAAGCTCTCCAGCACTGCCTGGTAAAATAAAGCCATGATGCTTTTGTTCACCCCATATACTCTTAGTCTACGTAGAAAATACAATCTCTGCTGTAGACGAGAACACAAGATATCAACATGCACATTCCAACTAAAAGTGTCATCTAAGTGAACTCCAAGATATTTATAGGAGCTGACCTGCTCAATGGGTGAGTCGTGTATAATGACAGGGCTATGATCCCCTACTGATCTTGGGTCTAAGACCAACTCTTTAGTTTTGTTAACATTCAGAGTGAGGTAGTGAGCATCACACCATTGCACAAAGTTTTCTATTTCAGAAAAATAGGCTGATGTACTGGAATCTTTGTGCAGTAGACTGAGGATGGCGGTATCATCAGAAAATTTAAAAAGGAGGTTCCCTGGGTGACTTTTTGTACAGTCATTAGTATAAAGTGTAAAAAGAACCGGGGAGCTGACACAACCCTGTGGGGCACCTGTGCTGATTGATTTGCATTCTGAGAGGGTGTTATTGACTCTAACCTGCTGACTCCGATTGGTTAAAAAGGAAAAATACCACTTAATTAAAAAAGGGTTAACACTCATCTTCCTCAGTTTAGAGATGAGCAGATGAGGTTGAAGTGTGTTAAAGGCCGAGCTAAAATCAATAAATAAAATCCGTGCATATGCTTTTGGGCATTCCAAGTGCTTGACAGTGGAGTGGGTGATGCTGTTAATGGCATCATCAGTACCTCTCCCCTGCCTATAAGCAAACTGGTATGGATCAAGTACCAAGTTGACCTCTGCCTTAAGCACAGATAACATGTATTTCTCAAAACATTTCATTACAATCGAAGTCAGGGCCACAGGTCTAAAATCATTGTTATCAACTGGACACGGTTTCTTAGCTACAGGTACTATGATGGATTGTTTCCACAGAGCAGGAACAGTGTGTGAATCCACAGACCGCTGAAAGATGGGGCACCAAGCTGGAGTGAGCTCTTCTGCACATGCCTTTAAAAGCAGTGCAGAAATGCCATCTGGGCCGGAGGATTTCTTAGTGCACACATGTTTGAAAATAGACTGAATCCTGAGTGGATCAATCATAATCCTGCAGCTAACATCAGTTAAAATAGTGTCTAGGACATTGTTAGATTCCACAGAAAAGTCATGGTTATCAAATCTGAGAAAAAAGTAATTCAGATCATTTGCCTTCCCCAGATTATCCTCAGTACTGAGGCATTTCTTGGTGGTATTCATATTTGTAATGGCCTTCATGGAGTCCCACAGCTTTTTTGAATCCGTTGACAAAAAATTCTGCTCTATAGTGTCCTTGTGATGTTTTCTGGCTTCCCTCAGCCTCTGTTTGAGTTCCCTTTGCACTATTTTCAGTCCTGCTCTATCATTATTTTTGAAGGCTAGCTTTTTCCTATTAATACAGTCCTTTACACTCTTGGATATATAGGACTTATTGTTGGGATACTCAGTAATTGTCTTTTTCGTAACCACATTGTCTGCACAGAAATGTATGTAGTCTGTTATAACTTCAGTAGCCTCATCAATCTCCAGATTTGAGAATATGTCCCAGTCTGTGCAGAGGAAGGATCCTTTGAGCGTTTCTATGCTGTCCTTGTCCCACACTGTCACTGTCTTAGTTTGTGGTTTACTCCTTTTAACAACGGCCTTATAAATTGGGATTAACTGGACAGTATTATGATCAGAGTTTGACAGTGGGGGCAATGGTTTTGCTCTGTATGCATTTTTTATGTTTCCGTAACATTTATCCAAAACTCTGTTATTTCGTGTGCTGCATGTCACGTATTGTTCAAATCCAGGGAGAGATAGTTCCAATTTACAATGGTTGAAATCCCCGAGAATCACAATCGGGGCTACTGGTGTGCGTAGCAGTTGTTGGTGAACGCAGTCTGCTATTCTAATAGCAGCCCTTGCTGCGTTTCCGCTGGGGGGAACATACACAGCACATATCAAAATATTTCCAAACTCCCTCGGTAAGTAGTGGGGTCTCAGAGTTCACGCCTGCAGACCTTAATTACTGTCCACATGTCGAACCACACTACCTGTTGCATCGTTGAAAGGCATGCTGGGTAAAGATAGCGGTGTTTAGCTAGTGCAGAAAATGGTGAGAAAGCCGATATCAGATCGCTCCAACATTTTCAAACCCAAAAGATATTCAAATGACGCAGAAAAAGATGATGGCCTCTCGTTTGAGAAGTTGTGACCACCAAATGTTCTGCTTTTTTTCTGCTGATTAATCACTTGAAGTGACAAATTTAATGATACGCCAGCAAGAGGCCATCAACACTGCACTGTTTTGTTCATGGATTCACTCGATGACATAATTATGTTCCAGAAACCGGCGCTATCAAAGACTACTTTTAAACTTGATGTGTAACCACTAAATAAAATCCATAAAAAGTCAAATGAGACACCAATAAAGGCAGAACAGCCCTCCAGCCCTCCCTCCTCCCCCTACAACAACACATCATTCCCCCTGCAGCTGGTTCAGCCTCACACTTCTTTTGTTTTGTTTTCCAAGAAACCAGGCAGATGACATCATTTCCCCCCTCTTCTCTTCCAGGATTGGCCGTTCGACGACGGAGCTCCTCCCTCCAACCAGATCGTGGACGATTGGCTGAACCTGCTGAAGCTGAAGTTCAGGGAGGAGCCGGGTTGCTGCGTGGCTGTCCACTGTGTGGCGGGGCTGGGGAGGTGAGCGACTATGAAGCATTATGAAGCGTTATGTTCTTCATTATGAAGCGTTATGTTCTTCATTATGAAGCGTTATGTTCTTCATTATGAGATTATGAAGCGTTATGTTCTTCATTATGAGATTATGAAGCGTTATGTTCTTCATTATGAAGCGTTATGTTCTTCATTATGAAGTGTTATGAAGCGTTATGTTCTTCATTATGAAGCGTTATGTTCTTCATTATGAAGTGTTATGAAGCGTTATGTTCTTCATTATGAGATTATGAAGCGTTATGTTCTTCATTATGAAGCGTTATGTTCTTCATTATGAGATTATGAAGCGTTATGTTCTTCATTATGAGATTATGAAGCGTTATGTTCTTCATTATGAAGCGTTATGTTCTTCATTATGAAGTGTTATGAAGCGTTATGTTCTTCATTATGAAGCGTTATGTTCTTCATTATGAAGCATTATGAAGGGTTATGTTCTTAATTATGAAGCATTATGAAGCGTTATGTTCTTCATTATGAAGCGTTATGTTCTTCATTATGAAGCGTTATGTTCTTCATTATGAAGCGTTATGTTCTTCATTATGAAGCGTTATGTTCTTCATTATGAGATTATGAAGCGTTATGTTCTTCATTATGAGATTATGAAGCGTTATGTTCTTGATTATGAAGCATTATGAAGCGTTATGTTCTTGATTATGAAGCGTTATGTTCTTCATTATGAAGCATTAAGTTCTTCATTATGAGATTATGAAGCGTTATGTTCTTCATTATGAAGCGTTATGTTCTTCATTATGAAGTGTTATGAAGCGTTATGTTCTTCATTATGAAGCGTTATGTTCTTCATTATGAAGCATTATGAAGGGTTATGTTCTTAATTATGAAGCATTATGAAGCGTTATGTTCTTCATTATGAAGCGTTATGTTCTTCATTATGAAGCGTTATGTTCTTCATTATGAAGCGTTATGTTCTTCATTATGAAGCGTTATGTTCTTCATTATGAGATTATGAAGCGTTGTGTTCTTCATTATGAAGCATTATGAAGCGTTATGTTCTTAATTATGAGATTATGAAGCGTTATGTTCTTGATTATGAAGCATTATGAAGCGTTATGTTCTTGATAATGAAGCGTTATGTTCTTCATTATGAAGCATTAAGTTCTTCATTATGAGATTATGAAGCGTTATGTTCTTCATTATGAAGCGTTATGTTCTTCATTATGAAGTGTTATGAAGCGTTATGTTCATTATGAAGCGTTATGTTCTTCATTATGAAGTGTTATGAAGCGTTATGTTCTTCATTATGAAGCGTTATGTTCTTCATTATGAAGTGTTATGAAGCGTTATGTTCTTCATTATGAAGTGTTATGAAGCGTTATGTTCTTCATTATGAAGCGTTATGTTCTTCATTATGAAGTGTTATGAAGCGTTATGTTCTTCATTATGAAGCGTTATGTTCTTCATTATGAAGTGTTATGAAGCGTTATGTTCATTATGAAGCGTTATGTTCTTCATTATGAAGTGTTATGAAGCGTTATGTTCTTCATTATGAAGCGTTATGTTCTTCATTATGAAGTGTTATGAAGCGTTATGTTCTTCATTATGAAGTGTTATGAAGCGTTATGTTCTTCATTATGAAGCGTTATGTTCTTCATTATGAAGTGTTATGAAGCGTTATGTTCTTCATTATGAAGCGTTATGTTCTTCATTATGAAGCATTATGAAGGGTTATGTTCTTAATTATGAAGCATTATGAAGCGTTATGTTCTTCATTATGAAGCGTTATGTTCTTCATTATGAAGCGTTATGTTCTTCATTATGAGATTATGAAGCGTTATGTTCTTAATTATGAGATTATGAAGCGTTATGTTCTTGATTATGAAGCATTATGAAGCGTTATGTTCTTGATTATGAAGCGTTATGTTCTTCATTATGAAGCATTATGTTCTTCATTATGAGATCATAAAGCATTATGTTCTTAGATCATAAAGCATTATGTTCTTAGATCATAACCGACTCACCTGGTTCTTGTGTCTCTGCAGAGCTCCCGTTCTGGTCGCGCTCGCCTTGATTGAATGTGGGATGAAATATGAAGATGCTGTCCAGTTCATTCGACAGTAAGTGAGACGCGTGACGATGACTGTTTGCATTATAGTGTCACAAAAATCAGCACTGACACACAAAAAAACTGAAATATTGTATGATAATTGTAAATAATTTGGTGCTTCCTTAAATCGTTTTAGAGTCTCTCTCCACCTCCCTTTACTCATGTAATTACTCTGCCAAAAAAGAGAGAAAACACAAAATAATCAAAACATCTGACAGACAGTATTATTATTTTTCGCTATTTGTTTTTGATAGATATTGTGATCATTTTGGCCACGATAATCCTGAAAATCTGACCTGGGGACAGCCCTGACTTTTGCCCTTATTTTGAAAAACAACAATATTCCTACCAGGCTGTTAACTTGGCTACGCTCTCTAAATAACTTAAATCATCGATAAAATCATGAAATTGATAAATCCCCCCAAAAATGCTGATGTCCAAATTCTGCTTCAGACCTGAAGTGCGTCTTTAGAAGATCCCGTGTGTGTGTGTGTGTGTGTGTGTGTGTGTGTGTGTGTGTGTGTGTGTGTGTGTGTGTGTGTGTGTGTGTGTGTGTGTGTGTGTGTGTGTGTGTGTGTGTGTGTGTGTGTGTGTGTGTGTGTGTGTGTGTGTGTGTGTGTGTGTGTGTGTGTGTGTGTGTGTGTGTGTGTGTGTGTGTGTGTGTGTGTGTGTGTGTGTGTGTGTGTGGTCACGTGACCCGAGCAGCTCACTGAGCGTCGTCGCCCTCTGGCGGACAAACTGTGTAACAGACATTCACTCAAAAACATGCAGTATGTCTTCACACACCAGATAAACTCTGAGGGCTGCTAAGTCATGTGTGTAAATAGCTGCGATGTATCCGAGTACCTTCACAGGAAGTGATGCGTCATCGCTTGACATTTATTTTCAGGTTGAAATTATGTTTTGATTTTTATAGAACGCTGCAACAGTGATATTGAAACTGTTGACGTCCGAGCATTCTTGGCAATATATGTATTTATAAAAAAAAAAATCTTGATACAATAAATATTCTGGAAAAATCAAACGAGATGATATGAATTTTATAATAAATTAATTTGACAAATTCAGGATATAAAATGCCTGACAAACTAAACTATAAATTTACATATTTTTATATATATATATGAAAAGAATATATTTACATAAAATGAGTATAAAGGCTTTTAGAAAATTAATTAGACTCAAAATACGAGTGACGGGAGGTGAAAAGATTATTTTCACAATATTACCCTACACGTGTTTTTGCACGATATCCTCCATGTTTTCGACATCACGGTGTACTTATTCCGGCGCCCTGATCTTTTGTTCACGTGTTTCTCAGGAAGCGTCGAGGAGCGTTCAACAGCAAGCAGCTGTTCTACCTGGAGAAATATCGTCCAAAGATGCGCCTGCGCTTCAAAGATTCCAACGGCCATCGCAATACCTGCTGCATCCAGTAGAGCCAACCTCCCCTTCCTCATCCTCCTCCTCCCTTTTCCTTTTAACCTTGCTACCTTATTACCTGGCAGGCTTGTTTTCTTAGTCATTGTATTGAAGTATTTTATTTTGAAAAACCATGCTCGGTAAGTTAAAACTGTCCCCTTCCCCTCTCCAGGTTCAAAATCAAGTGTCCAAAAAAAGTAAAATTAGTTGCGTGAACTGGAATCATCGTATTTTCTCTTCACCCCCTAAAAGAAAAGCAGCGAGGGGCGGCGCTGAGTCATCGTGCGTCTGGATTGGTTGTTTAGTCGTTTGATTGGCACGTTTACATCTCCAGAGGACGTGCCTGCAAACGAAACGTGATTCATGCCCGTTAAAAGATGCTCGGCCCCGGTCCCAGACAGAAAGAGGGCTTGCCTTTTTCCGGGTCCTTAATGCCTTACAATGAAGGCGGGAATCGAACCCCCGCTGGCATTTGGAGAAGGCGTTTCATTTTTCTACTCGGAACAAAAACAACAAAACAAAAAAAATAGAAATCGTTGCCTTTGTCTTGTGCAGGAAGTCTTACACTCACTTATGCCCTTTCAGTAACTATTTTTTAATATACAATGCTTAGTTGTTGCAATATTTGTCAATTGAAAGTCTAGGAATTGTATTTCTTTTCTTTATCAAACCTTCTGTTTACTAATTAACTGCCATGTCCAAAATGTGATTTTTATTTTTTATTATTTTACCTTTTTTATCTTTTTTTTTGTTTGTTTTTTGCTTCAAACTGGACTTCCAACGTCTGCGATATTTTGTATGCCTTTTTATTTGATGTCCGTAACTTAAGACTTGGATACTTGATGATTTTATGTATTTGAAAATGTGTACTATTATTAATATTATTATTAGGTTGGCTATTTATACTATCAATGGATGTGTGATTTAGTACCGTGAGCGACGAAGTTGTACCTGTTCACCAACCTGTGAGAGTACATTAAAGATACACTGAAAACAGCTGTTATAGTTATGAATTATTATCTTCAAAAGCTCTTGTGACTTGTGTCTATTCTTCTTCTCTTCCTTGTTCTGCTCCTCTTCCTCATTCTTCTTCTACTAATTGTTATGCTTTTTATCCTCTTCAATTACCACCTCCATCTTCTACCTCTCCCCTTCTTCTCGTTCTCCTACTTCATCATCTTCAGTTTTTTCTTATTCTTCCTCCTCATGCTTTTTCTTCCTCTCCTTACTTCCTTCCCCTCCTGCTCCTCCTTGTTCTCCTTCGTTGTCTTCTTATTCTTCTTCCTCATGTTTCCTCTCCTTCCTTCCTCTGTCTCCTTCCTTCCTCTTCCTCTCTCCTGCTGCTGAACCCTCTCATGGATCTTTTCAGCCCAACGTGAGGACTGTCAGGTCAGAGTGCAGCAGCAGTTTAACCACGTTAGAGTTGCATCATAGTTTCTAACGTTAAAGCAGGTGTAACGCTCCAGGTGTAAAAACAAAAACATTGACCATCATTCATAATGTACTGAACTCCATGAATGTGAGGAAAATGGTTCAAAAAACTGAATTTAAAAACATGGCGTGAGCTAATTCATTATAAATCATTCAAGTTGTGAACGACCAAATAGACACATTGAGCTTTAAATGTGTTTATTTGTCCCTTGCAGATGGAATCAGTTAACTTTATTTATTTCAGATAAAGTTATGGAGTATTAAAAGTCCTCATGAGTGAAGAATATATTCAGAAGGTTTGGAGAAAAAAAGCTTTGTTTTCTGGTCTCGTTCTCTAAATAATGTCATTTTATTCATGCATCACACAATAATAATAATAATATAAATGAATATTTGGCGTGTAGTTCTGTAGTCCCGGTGGTTTTAGCCGCTCTCTGAACAACAAACATGCGAGAGGTTATCAAAATGTGTTTTATTTCCTCCTTTGTACAACTCGAAGACGTCGCCTTGAACCTTTTGATATAATAAATAATAAATCGTATAAAACTGTCAGAGAGCTTTTCACGGCCTCCATGACAGCAGGTGTCCAACACGTGAGGAAGAAGGGATGAAAGAGGACAAACACGTGTACGCACAGAGGAAGAGGGGATGAAAGAGGACAAACGTGTATGCACAGAGGAAGAAGGGATGAAAGAGGACAAACACGTGTATGCACAGAGGAAGAGGGGATGAAAGAGGACAAACATGTATGCACAGAGGAAGAAGGGATGAAAGAGGACAAACATGTGTATGCACAGAGGAAGAAGAAGGGATGAAGGAGGACAAACACTTGTATGCAGTGGAAGAAAAAGGGATGAAAGAGGACAAACACGTGTATGCACAGAGGAAGAAGGGATGAAAGAGGACAAACACGTGTATGCACAGAGGAAGAAGGGATGAAAGAGGACAAACACATGTATGCACAAAGGAAGAAGAAGGGATGAAAGAGGACAAACACGTGTATGCACAGAGGAAGAAGGGATGAAAGAGGACAAACACGTGTATGCACAGAGGAAGAAGAAGGGATGAAGGAGGACAAATACGTGTATGCACAGATGAAGAAGGGATGAAGGAGGACAAACATGTGTATGCACAGAGGAAGAAGGGATGAAAGAGGACAAACACGTGTATGCACAGAGGAAGGAGGGATGAAGGAGGACAAACTACAGAGCGTCTTCCAGCTGTATAATCTGCGTATTGACACATTTACATAAAGACTCAAAATTTGGGAAAAATTAATTTTACAGCACAGAGATGAGGGCAAAAAAATAAAAAGTGAGGTAAAAGGAAACCAGATGTTCAGAGTCCACCTTCCTGTCGGTTATGACACTCAACCCAATCACATGCTCACGAAGTAAAAGAAAAAGAAAAGAAAAGAAGACGAGCACATCTTCCTCCCATGGTCCTGGTTTCTCCTCCAGTCTGTCTCTTGGTTGTTGTTGTTGTTGTTGTTGTTGTTGTTGTTTCCCGCTCCTCACATGTCACCGGGGCCCTTCATGCCGGAGTCCTTCGCGGAGACCGGTGACGCCACCATGGGCAGGACGCACTGGGACGACTCGCAGTAGCCGTTCAGGCCGGCGGTGCCGGGGGGCCCCGGGACTCCGGGGACACCGGGGACGCCGCGGGGCCCCCTCTGTCCGTCACGACCGTCGGGGCCGTAAGCCGGTCGCCCGGGCTCACCTGAGAGAGAGGGGCGGAGTTAAACTGGTTCCTGAGCAAAACACTGGCTCCTGCGACCCATCCGGTGGGTCGCAGGAGACTTTATTTTATTTATTTTTTATCTGCAGTTCACTTTTAGGCCACATGAGGGAGCCTGGAAGTTCGTGACAATGGTAGCCTCCGTAGAGTAACCGCTAGTACACATAATTCAGTGTATTACTTTATATAATAATGGTAATTAATTATAATGAATTATCATAATAATGATTAGTATTATAGTTTTTATTATTTGTATTATTATTACACCACACTCTTTTTTGATTTTTATGTTATTTGTTCGATGATCTTTTCTTCTTTTCTTTTTGTAATTAAATCACTTCAAATTGTATTCAAAACCAGAAAAGTTACTTTTAAGTCCAATCATATTTAAAATGCTGCAGATATGGTGAGGGGGGGAGGGGGGGGGTTGAATGATGCTGAGTGTTTGATTCAAAATTAGACGTCTTAGTCGTGCTGTCACTTACCTGGCAGACCGGGGGCCCCGGGCACTCCCTTGGATCCTCTGGTTGTGGGTCCTCTGTCCCCTCGGTCACCCTGGTCTCCTGCAGAGAGTTAAACATAACCGTCAGCGGGTAATTGAATTGGCCCGATTTAGCCGGGAGTTCAAGCTCAGACTTCCCACCTCATCAGTTCCCTCGTTAACATCAAGATGAACCTGATTGATCCCCGAGGAGGAAGTGGGTCAGAACACGACATAAATAGGAAGATGAAATGAAACGGGACGCCTTCAGCTCCTGGCTAGAAGAAACACTTGCAACATAGCATAGACTTCTATACAACCAGAGTAGTCGCCCCCTGGTGGCGAGTAGAGAGAATGCAGCTTTAACACATGAAGCATAGACTTCTATACAACCAGAGGAGTTGCCCCCTGGTGGCGAGTAGAGAGAATGCAGCTTTAACACATGAAGCATAGACTTCTATACAACCAGAGGAGTTGCCCCCTGGTGGCGAGTAGAGAGAATGCAGCTTTAACACATGAAGCATAGACTTCTATACAACCAGAGGAGTCGCTCCCTGGTGGTCAGTAAAGAGAATGCAGCTTTAACACATGAATCATAGACTTCTATACAACCAGAGGAGTCGCTCCCTGGTGGTCAGTAAAGAGAATGCATTGGCTTCACTCTGCAGAACTGGAGGTCGCCGCCTGGTCCTTGGTAAATGTTCCTGGTCCTTCATAGAGATTGAGACCCTAACAGTACCTTAAGGTCACAAATCCACGCGCTCGCAGACCTTCTGATCTGAAACTCACCTTTGGGTCCTTTGCGACCCAGAAGCCCAGCGGGACCCTTCAGACCGGGCAGTCCTCGAGATCCGGTGTGTCCGGGGAACCCATTCTCTCCAGAGACGCCAGGAGGTCCAGGCGGGCCGGGGGGGCCGGGCATCCCAGAGATGCCGGACTCCGGCCGGCTCAGGCTCGCTGCCAGCTGGGCCAGCTGCTCTGTGACCGGGAGGATGATGAAGCAGTTCCAGTAAAACTGTGTATTATTCAGATTTTAAATTTATCCTAAATGTAATTTTTATAATGTTATATGCACCATTCACCAGAGATACATTTATAAAAAATAAAAAAATTCTTACGTGCCTTATATTCAGTGAGAAACCTTTAAGGTCCATCATGTGTATGTGCATTGTCCCCGTTAACCCTACATTTCTTTTTAAACATTGAATATTACTTTGTCTGATAGTATCAAAATTAATATTATACATCAGCTTGTTGAAGGGCGGGAAAAATGGCTTTAATGCAACTGCGTATTTTTCTTCTAATTTTAAATTCTGGATTAGTCTAGAAAACATGACCTGAATAGGAACGCCCCAAAAGATCAAACATTAAAAAACTAGCTTGGAAACACTTACCTTGCATCACCCTCATGCAGACTTGTTTGATGTGTGTATCTGTTGGTGATTTTCCCTGAACATGTAAAAAAAAAGATTGTTGACACATAATAACCCAGAGGAGTCCTCCAGTCGACATATTGCATAAAGACTTAATGAACAGGCATCTCACCGCCGGCCCCTGCGACCCCGGCAGGCCCGGTGCCCCCATGTCGCCCTGCATGCCGCGAGGTCCCGGTTGGCCATCTTTGCCCTCCTTGCCCTGCTGACCTCTGCCGCCCTCCGAACCTTTATTCCCCGTCTCCCCCGGTGGGCCCGTCTGATTACAACACACGGGATGCACAATGTTAGTGGGGACTCAAAATGTCTTGCAGCTGCTTCACAGTACCAACTAAAGCCTTGAGTCCTGGGTTTGGTTTGTTTAGGTGAACGTACCGATCCTTTCTGTCCCGGTTCTCCTTGATCTCCCTGTAAGGGAAAAACATGCATTCATCATCTCATAATACAAGATGTTTTTCATATCTTAATGATTTCACTTTGTTAAAATAAAGTAGTATTCCTCACAACAACACATTTCAGACTTTCCAGAACTACATATTCTTGTGTTTCTTGATATTTCTCGCTCAGCACACAAACCCCGCCTCCAGTCGTCCGTCACTCACCAGCTCTCCCACGTCTCCTGCCGTTCCTTCATCACCTGCAGAGCCCTGGAATTAAAACAAGAAATGTTGGCACTTAATGAGCTGCAACTCAACACTCTGTAATCTGAGTTTTAATAATAATAATGATAATATATCAACCTATGAAACGTACCTGGTCTCCTTTTGCCCCATCGAGACCGACGGCCCCCTGAGGAGAAAAGAAGGCAAATGTTTGATTAACTGATAAATCTGCAGCATCTGTTCTTCAGTGATAATATGATTATTATTAAAGTAATGTTGTTTTGGACTTTTCCCTCAAAACCATGTTTCTACTCAAACTGTACTAATCTCAGCTGATTTCTCTTGTCTTGGAGTTATTTACTTTTTGTGCAATAACCCTTTCAAAATAAACCAATAAAATGCCAGGTTTAGTGTTGACCAATTAAATGTTGAAGCTGCATTCTCTCTACTGACCACCAGGGGGTGACTCCTCTGGTTGTATAGAAGTCTATGCTTCATGTGTTAAAGCTGCATTCTCTCTCCTGACCACCAGGGGCGACTCCTCTGGTTGTATAGAAGTCTATGCTTCATGTGTTAAAGCTGCATTCTCTCTACTCGCCACCAGGGGGCGACTCCTCTGGTTGTATAGAAGTCTATGCTTCATGTGTTAAAGCTGCATTCTCTCTCCTGACCACCAGGGGGCGACTCCTCTGGTTGTATAGAAGTCTATGCTTCATGTGTTAGAGCTGCATTCTCTCTCCGGACCACCAGGGGGCGACTCCTCTGGTTGTATAGAAGTCTATGCTTCATGTGTTAAAGCTGCATTCTCTCTCCTGACCACCAGGGGGCGACTCTTCTGGTTGTATAGAAGTCTATGCTTCATGTGTTAAAGCTGCATTCTCTCTCCTGACCACCAGGGGGTGACTCCTCTGGTTGTATAGAAGTCTATGCTTCATGTGTTAAAGCTGCATTTTCTCTCCTGACCACCAGGGGGTGACTCCTCTGGTTGTATAGAAGTCTATACAAATGACTCTACTTCTCTCTTGATGTATTCCCTCAGTAAACATTGTGGGGATGCTTTAGGGCGGGGCTACAAGGTGATTGACAGGTCGTTGTCCGATCTGGGAGTTGTTCGTGTTTTGGTCTTAGTCTTTGATCGAGTGTTTTCAGTTCATGAAAGTTAATTGTAACCCTTTTTGATAACACAGAAAATCATATTCAGTGTTGAGTTTTTGTTGAGTTGGGGGACGTTCGATAGCAACCTCATGTGATAGAAATGGCAAAATCTACTGATCTCATATTGACTCCTGATCATTGTATCCAACGTCGTGTCACGTGGTGTGTCTTACCCTGTCGCCCTTCTGGCCACGATAACCAGCCGGGCCAGGAAGTCCAGGAAGACCCGGGTTCCCTATGCCTCCCTGTTGAAACACACACACACACACACACACACACACACACACACACTTTAACCTGAGCACATCCACAGAAAAAATAAAAACATCTCCAGCTTCACATCATCTGATCTGTGAGGCTGTAAGGACCTGAGGGACCCCCCTCCCCCCCCACACACACACACATGTTTCTGGGTGTGTGTGTGTGGGCACTGGTTGTGGTGTACAGTGGGCCAGCGGGTTTCAGGCATTCCTGGGGAACAGAGAGCTCTTTCAGGGCTCCCCCCTTCAGACTTCTGTAACAAGAGGCCATTCATGGTCGCTCACCGGCGGATTACAGACTTAACTGTAGCCTCAGAGGTTCATAAAAGACCCGCCATAATAAAAGCCCGGCCCGAGGCTTCAGCCATCCGGTACGAGGCTGATCTTGGTGGTCGATGCTCGTGTTGAATAACACGTTCAGGACGAGACGGTATTTATGAACACCGATTGCTCGCCCTGATCTCTGAGTTTGAGGTTGAGGCCTGCGGCTGAGCAGAAAAGGGGGGCTGTCAATCACGTCTATGGGATTATTATGTTTTCATCAAAATACATATATTTTTGACTGCTTCACGATCCACCCAGGGTCTAATCTTTCCCCGTGACCGCATTACTGTTTCCTGTTGTTTTCCTCTCGGGTTTAAAGGGATGTTGGTCACACTCAGTGTTTGTTCGCCATCTCAGACCAAATGATTACATCTTCATCATGATAACGCTTCTTCATATTTGTGACTCAGTTTTTTTTTAATCCATGTGTCATTTATAACATTCATATTTATGAAACAAAACAGAGAAAGAGAAAAAAGTAAAAAGCCCCCCATGAGCTAAATTAGAACATTTGAGGCAATGAGCTGCAGCCAATCACAGCGCAGTTAGGGGGAACTGGGCGGAGCAAGATAAGAATGAATCGATCTGGCCTCGTTCAGACTTGAACTTTGACCTGTAAAATGCAAACTTGTGGTTTTTAATCTGTTTACTTCAAAGAGCTACAAATGATTGGCATCACTGGTGTTCAGGGGGTTCCCTCATGGAGGTCTTACCCGGGGTCCTGGTGCTCCCAGAGGCCCGTCATTCCCTCTCTCTCCTCGTCCACCCTGAAAGAGAGAGAAGAACATTTGAATGTGGAAAGAAACCACCAATAGAGGCCTAAAGGTATAAAATCACAATGGAAACAAATATGTAGTTTCACTTTATTAATGTGTTTTCTTTCGTTTACTGTGGACAATTAAAAATACTTGATTATGTATATGTGGAGCTGCCAATGCAGTTTGACTGATGTTACTAAAACGTGTTTCTGTTATGATTTAATGTGGAGACGTCCTCCAGGAAGCGTTACCACATTAAGAGGAGATGGAAGTCTCATTGTGTGTTCTGTGGTCGGCTTTGAGTCACAACTCATTTTATCTGCTTTGCATTGTGTCGCATTAGATGAGAAGTGTTGATCCTCCGAGGGATCAATACGCCAGCGACATAAATAAATATATATACTGTGTCGTCATTGACCTGCTGAAGCCAGACTTTGACCAGTGTGTGGGTGTCGAGCCCAGCAGAAGTCCGACTGGGCTCAGAGATCACTCTTAGAGGACGTTCGGGGTCTTTTGCCTCCGAGGTTTCCTGTTTCCCGTTTCCTGTGTCTCGTGAAATTGAAGTGAAATGTAGACTCACTGGTCCTCCTCGGGCTCCCACGGGCCCCACCTCGCCCTGCTCGCCGCGCTCGCCCTGGAAGACAACAGGAAGTCAGAGCGTTGTCAGAGCTCAGTGGCAAAAATAATACCTTAAACCAGTTAAAATACAGAGACTGCACGTTGTCTCTTGAATGTTATCGCCACACTAAGTGTTTACACTCACTTGTTTCCCTGGAGACCCCATCAGGCCCACAGCACCCGGAGCACCTGCCTCACCCTGGGGACAAAAACAGGAAAACACAGCAGTTTATTTGACTTAAAACTAATAAATAATTGCACAATCTATAAATGTTAAAGTAAAAGTTGTAAATATCAGTTGTTGCTCAATAACTAGGAGCTCGTACCGCAGCACCGCTGACTCCTTTCTGGCCGTAAGCGCCGGGCAAACCCTACGAGGAGACAATGACATCAGACGTCAACAAGACAAGATGACCCGGGAGGCTCAGGGGGTCAAAGGTCACACTTACAGGAAGTCCTTGTGGGCCGGCGTCACCCGGAGCCCCGTCTTTTGCTGTGAGACCCTGAAGAAACACACAGAAACGTTCAGGTTTTGAACTTTTCATCTAAAAGCACACAATAAAACATCAACTGCTGTAAAATATATTTTAAATGTATTTGAGTCACCTTGGATCCCGGCAGGCCGGGTATCCCCTCACGGGCATCTGGACCGGCGAGGCCCTGAAGACCAGAACCACGAGACGTTCAGGAGATAATCAGACAAAAGTGTCTTTCCTCTAATGAGGGAACCGAACTAAATATATATTTATATTCATATAATACAGGATATTGTGAATCAATGACACTCATGTGGTTGCTTTATGAGAAGATACATATTTTTTTATGCTGGTTTGTGACTAGAAAAGCAGCAGGACAGTCGTTATTGATTGATTGATTGATTGATTGATTGATTGATTGATTGATTGATTGATAAGTCAAAGCGGTGCTCACCGGCTCTCCTTTGGGTCCCGGCACTCCTCTGATTCCAGCTGGGCCTCGGTCCCCCTGAACAAAAACACAACAAAAACAAAGAAAGAAGCAGAAAGATGTTGAATTGAGAAGCAAAAGAATCAGTGACATCACTGAAAGAGTATTTATGTGAATATTCATTAGAGTTATATTTTATTTAAAACATCTCACCTGCACGCCCGCTGGCCCGGACTCACCTACAGCTCCTCTTTGACCCGGGTCGCCCTAAAAGATGTCATCATTATTTGTTTTTTGTATTAATATTTATGTTTATGTCTTAATAACAAGCAGAGGGGGGGGGGCTCACCAGGCCTCCCTGGATCCCTTGAGGACCTCCATCCCCGGACTTTCCACGAGGTCCCTGATGTGGAGACGGGAAAATAGTTGTAGTCAGAAAAAGAGAACATTTTTACTAAACCCTTTTTTGAATTTTTTATTAAAAGATGTTTTGAGTCAAGATATCAGGTCACATTAGAGACACAACTAGTTATTAATAGTTATTAATCTGCCAATTAGTTGCTTGATTTATTGATTAACCGTTCGGCCTATGAAGTGGCAGAAAATAGAGAACACTGTCTCTTCAGGTCGAAGGTGATTAAAAGTCTTTAAATGTATTCATTCATCCATTTTAATATGATATAAAAAAATAATTTCAGGCAGAAACATTTTTCCTGCATAAAAAATTACTTTAACGATTTATCGACCGTCAAAAAAAAACCTTGAGCTTTTATTTTGAAATGTCTTTGATGGCGGTTTAGGCGGTGGGACTTTGTTTGTCTGGTCCTGATTGGATAATTGTGTGTGAGTGCGTGCGTGCGCGTGTGTGTGCGTGTGCGTGCGTGCGTGCGTGCGTGTGTGTGTGTGTGTGTGTGTGTGTGTGTGTCCGTCCGCCCCTACCTGGTCACCTTTAGACCCAGGTATCCCCGGGAGGCCTCTGGCTCCGCCTTGGCCCTGTGGAGACAGACAGCTGTTGGTACGTGTGACTGAGCGCAGACGTCTCATTGTTCAGACAGAACGAGGGAATATCTTACGGGGAGTCCTTGAGCGCCAACTTCCCCCAGCATCCCTTGTTCTCCTTCCTCTCCCTGAAAGAGAACGAGAGTCACTGTCTTTGCTCTCTTTCTCCACTGAGCTCCAACAACAAGCGGCATAATCTACAAGTTGTGTAAAGTTTCATGTCTGATGCAGGACTGGCCCTGTGGCCGGACAGGAGAGGGTGCTACCTTGTGTCCTTGTCTTCCGGGCTCACCAGATTCACCTTTCACCCCCTTGTGGCCCTGCAGACAGGAAGCAGAGGTCAAAGGTCACGAGGAGGTCTTAAACTCATAATGAGCTCTTCTGCAAATGGAAAGAATGCAAAGTTTCCCGCCTAAACGTTTCGCATACTGGGATTTATTTTTATTTTTACCAACGTGTAGTTTTTGTAGGGAAACTAAATCTTTCTCTCCAACTGGTCTCCAGTAAAGTAACGTTAGTTCTTCGTGGTTCGTCTCCTGCCTCGTGATTGGATGCTGTCGGATCTTTTTAATCCGGGAATTAAACATTGCCGTTACTTGAATCAGGATAGTAAATGATTTGGGGCGCACGTTCAAAATATATCTATTTATTTTTTATCTTTGGGTATTATATCAAGTATTTTCAAGTCAAAAGTGAAGTCACGAGTCATTGGTGTTAAAGTCCAAGTCTTTTTGTTGTTGTTGTTGTTGTCAAGTCCAAGTCATGTGACTCGAGTCGACGCCTCTCGTAAGAAGTTACATTGATCAATAAAACACATTTTGTACAAACAGGACAATGAAAAGGAGCTAAAGTGGGACGAAGATGACCTCCGTGACCTTTCACTCACCTTCATGCCGGGGAGACCAGAATGACCGTTGAGTCCAGCGGGGCAGGCGTTGGGACACTGGAAAACACAACAGCCTATTTGAGGTCATGGAAGAGCGCTGCCACTAGGGGGCTCCACTGTCCACTGAGCCCCATAGAGGGGCCACGACACTGACCCCCATGGAGGGGCCAGGACACTGACCCCCATGGAGGGCCCACGACACTGACCCCCATGGAGGGACCACGACACTGACCCCCATAGAGGGACCACGACACTGACCCCCATAGAGGGGCCACGACACTGACCCCCATGGAGGGCCCACGACACTGACCCCCATGGAGGGGCCAGGACACTGACCCCCATAGAGGGACCACGACACTGACCCCCATAGAGGGACCACGACACTGACCCCCATAGAGGGACCACGACACTGACCCCCATAGAGGGACCATGACACTGACCCTCATGGAGGGACCATGACACTGAGAGCCCATAGAGGGGCCACGACACTGACCCCCATAGAGGGACCATGACACTGACCCCCATAGAGGGACCATGACACTGACCCCCATGGAGGGGCCACGACACTGACCCCCATAGAGGGGCCATGACACTGAGAGCCATAGAGGGGCCACGACACTGACCCCCATAGAGGGGCCACGACACTGACCCCCATAGAGGGGCCACGACACTGACCCCCATGGAGGGGCCACAACACTGACCCCCATGGAGGGGCCACAACACTGATCAGGAAATCAGATAAATAACATACACAGACTTTGTGGTACTACGTCAGCCATGTTTTTTTTTGTTTTGTTCTTCTTCCTATCAGCTGTGAATCAACCAGAATTCGTCATTCTTGCAGTTTAAAATGTAGCAGAGCATGTTTAGCTTTATACCAAGTGCTTTTATTTTGACGAGGCAGAAAGCAGTTTTGTTGATTGTAAATTAACTTCGGGATCAAACTTACCAGATCCTCGCCTTGATACACGCCCGGAGGACCCTAGGAGGAAAACATGAGCTTAAATAAATGTTAAATCATTCATTTAGCTGATTTTTAATTTTGCTGACAAATAAGTATTTGTAATAAGTAATATTATTTTAATCATATTTACCCGCGGCCCAGCAGCACCAGGAGGACCCACTTGACCTCTCCTGCCTCTTGCTCCCTGTGAGAGATTTATAAGAAGTATTTATGGACAAGATCCTTAAATGTTTACTTATATATATATATATATATATATATATTATAAATATTTTTTTTAATTACATATATTTATATATATAATAAAAATAAATATATATAATAATAATATAATAAATGTTATTGCAGGAGTGCAGAAGTTAACATTTCTCTATATCATATTTTATTTTATGGTGAAAAAGTAAAAATGTTAGTTGAGTTAAAGGTAATAGGAAAAGGATTGTTAAAAAAAGATGAATATATATATATATAAGATAACAGATTCAGGAATATCAACAGCTGTCCTTATCAATATACTTATTATTTTAAGTTGTAAGTATTTATCGCTTATGTTTATCATGTGTATGAATTTAAACATAACAAACTTTACATAACTAAAATCATAAGAACTCACAGGTGGTCCAACTTTGCCGAGTTCCCCTGGAAGCCCGTCGGTCCCCGGGATGCCCTGCAAACATGAACAATATGCAATAAATATATGAGTTTAAATATTAAGACGTGACAGTCAAAGTAAATATACATGTACTGCAACTCAGAGGAAATATTATACATTTACTCCACTACATGTATTTGATAACTTCATTTACCTTCCAGATTTAGATTAAAGATACAAAAATATAATCAATAAATAAATAATAATGTATTATTATAGTTTTATATTACCAACTGCATGATCAAAGTGATGCACATATGAAGCCCTCAATAATTATGTATACATAATACAATACATTATACAACAATTATACAACAATATATTGTTCTGCATAGTGAGTACTTTTACTTTTACTTAAGTTACATTTTGAAGGCAGGACTTTTACTTGTAACAGAGTATTTCTACTTCTTCTACTTAATTAATATATCTGAAGGATATTTTCCACCACTGCTTATTTTTTTATCAGCGTGAAAGATAACAATAAACAAACAGATTAAAGTTGTACTTGTTTTAGGAACATTTTTAAATCCAAAATGAGGCCGAGAGGCGAGTTACAGTAAAAATGTTCATCACTTCTCACAGAAAGGATGAATACACAAACACAGACGATGTGGTATAAATACTCACATCCAGCCCGTCAGGTCCGACGCCCTGTGGGAGTCACACTGACATCATCATCAGAAATCAATCAAGGAAAACTATCTGGTAACTCAGCACAGTGAACTCCGCTTATTACATATTGATTATTGATTTTATTATTGTGCTAACATGGGTATAGAAAATATCCATCACAGTTTCTCAAAGTCCAAAGTGATGTCTTTAAATATATGGTTTGGTCAGTCCAAAACAAAACAATATATTTTATTTAGTTTAATAAGATGTAACACATAGAAAGGCATGTCATCTGCATATTTGAGAAGCTGAAAATTGCATTTTCGGACATTTTCTTGCATAGAAAACTACGACTAATGACTATTATGTGAAGTAATTCTGTTTTATATTCGTTCTTACCGGCTCTCCAGAAGGCCCACGTGGCCCAGAATCTCCCTGAAAACAAACAACAACAAAACCATTCAATCGGACCAATATAGAACATTATACACATATATTTATATACATAACATATATTCAACAGAAAGTCTAATCCATTCAAATTTAGCAATAATAAACGTACTTTTGGTCCTTTGGGGCCGACGGTGCCCGGATCTCCAGGAGGTCCAACGGGTCCCTACAAAGATGCATTAAACATTAAAAGGATGAAAACAAATGTTTAAAATACAGCTGACAACATTGAACCAACGTTACAGTTCACCAACAACACGTGTGTTCTGACGTCTTACTGATCACACGTTGTGATGTCATCTGTATTTGAGATAAATTAATATCATGTTGGACGTAACTCGTGGGTTAAAAAGGGTTCAAACCAAACCACCAAACATTGCAGCCAGAAAGTCAGCAGCAACTTCTGTTATCACAACTCGGGGTTTAATTTCTTTTTTTGTTTCTGTCAGTTATGAAAATTGTATTCATCAAATTAATTTCTAGGAACTCTGCAATAACCAGCAAGCTATTTTCCAGATGGGACAAGAAACACAAACAAGGTGTTGTTGTTGTAAACAAACCAAAGTTTATCTGCATCTGATTGTCTGATTGTGAGAAGATTGTCGCTTTTATTGATTTGAAAATCAACGGCCCAAACTACGGAAATAAGTCGTAAAACGCAACAAGAAATGATCGAGACATGAATTCAAAGTGAGGAAAACTTCCTCTGATTGCATTCGTCTTTCGAGACTGATATCAAGAAGGGGGTGTGGCCTTCCTTCCATAAGCTCCTCCCCTCACCTGCCTCCTCCATACATAACCCTCAGCAACACTCTCCACCTGGTCAAAGGCAACAGCGAAGGAAAGGAAACAGGAAGACCCCTAAAGCCAAACCACCAGCCAGAGACAACCTCATCTCCTCATCTCCTCCTCATCTCCTCATCTCCTCGCGTCCTCATCTCCTCGTCTCCTCTTCATCTCCTCGTCTCCTCTTCATCTCCTTGTGTCTTCATCTCCTCATCTACTCGTCTCCTCATCTCCTCACTGCGTTGCATTCTGGTCTATTTCACGCTATACGGTGTAGAAACTCACACAAACAAAGTCTGACTGTACGAGCTCGTACACTTTTCTTTTTGTGCTTTTTCCTCACGTCTCAAATCCCCATGAAGCTCTGGATCTGTTCTCAGCCCGGCGGACACACTGAGTCCATTCTGCACACCTTCATCCAGCACCCGGCCCGGCCTCGTCAGCAGCCCCCAACCCCCCCCGAGCGCACACAAAAAGACCCCTGTTCCTGTCAGGAAGCGACTGCAGACTCCCCTAAATAGCCAGATTGGTTTATTCAAGGCCCTCTCAGTGGAGGCCAAGACACACTGCTCACACAGCAGCACATCTGAGGAGCTCAGATCCTACAGAGTCAATACAGCTTCTTGTTGGGGAATCAAACCAGCGAGCAGAGAAGGGACTCGACTGCCTCTCTGCATCTCTGCCTCTCTGCCTCTCTGAATATTTGACTCTTTGACTCTTTGACTCTTTGACTCTTTGACTCTCTGCCTCTCTGCCTCTCTGATTCTCTGCCTCTCTGATTCTCTGCCTCTCTGATTCCCTGACTCTCTGACTCGGTACATGAACGCCACATCGTCACACACTCACGTCTGCGCCCGGGAGGCCCGCGGCCCCGAGGGCTCCGTCTCGGCCGTTGTCGCCGGCTGGACCCTGGAAGAAGCAGAAAGTTGGCAGATCCGTCACACACACAAACAACATGGATGCACACACTCCTGCACGTTGAAGTAAGGATGCAACGTCCACTCACCGGTCCTCCGTCCACGGTGGAGTCGACTCCTCGGTCGCCCTGAAGAATCAGAGACGATGATTAAAGAACTTTAGGGAAAAGACCTTTAGAGCCGTGAATTATGTATTTATTATAATATGAAGACTATTTGCTTGGTGCAAAGGGCTCATTTGTTCATCTTTCTGGGAATTAGGGCTTCTTCTAACATGGCATATGTTAAATTCTGCTATTTTTATTGATTGTTTTTAACTGCATGCTTCATATTTATATTTTTTCAATTATTCAGGATCTTCTCCACTAAAATGTAATATCCAGACGTGTGAAGATGCCTTTGAAGCAGCATTTAAACCCTCATGTTGATAAGAATATGCACACACACACACACACACACACACACACACACAAAACTGAACTAACTTTGGTGCATTTGGGGGAACTTGAACTCAGGAAACCCAGATTATGGTTCTGTTGCTTTAAACCCAGGGACTCAGAAAAACAGCTTATTTTTTTCTGATCATGAAACAAGTCTGAGTTTATTTAATGTTTGTTTTAATACTTTCCAGCTCATTGTGCAGCATTTAATCTAAAGTAACTTACTGTAGTTTGATAAAACAACGGCTCATTCACACTCTTGTGCCCGTCGTCAGGAGGAAGTCATGTGATGACCTCGTTCCCTGAGCTGCTAAACCAGAAAGGAACCGGTCCACATATTAAAAACAACACGACTCACATCAATGCCGTCCACTCCGGGCACGCCTGCTACTCCGATCGGCCCCGGGGGGCCTCTGGGACCGACCGGGCCCCTCTGCAGAACAAACACACAAAAATTATAATTTCACTTTCTCCTCTCACTGAAATTCATCTCTGAATATCTGCTGACGGGCAGCTCACACAGAGCCTCATTGTCTGGTGTGAGAGGGGAAAGGTCAGGAAACGAGACCTGCTTTCCCATTATACTCCCATTATGCTGCACGTGTTCAGACGACTGGTGCTGACTGGACCTGATCGCTTCCAGGTGTGTCCACTGGGACGGACGGACCCCAGTTTGTGACCGTTTCTTTAGATAAACCTCATAAAATAATCGGAGTCTTTTAATGTAAATCAATCTGGTTTTGAATGCGTACATAAAAGAAAGAAATAAAAAAACTCCAAGTCACTTAAATTAAACATTCACGTGTCACACATTGATTCTACTTATAACGGTGCATGAAACCAACAAACACTGTCAAAGGAAATATGATATTAAAGCCATTAATTAATTAATTAATTAAAGAAAGATTAAATAAAGATGGATTTAAGTAAAAGCACTACAGCTGTTTTAACAGGGATAGTATCGAGAAAAATAGGAGTAAATAAGTTCAGTAAGTTAGAATAAAGTAAACAAAAAGAAGCTTTACGTGCCAACAGGAATATGAAATATGATACAAGCGCTTGACAATAACATCACATATATAAACTTACTTATAAGATCACACATTCCCCTCAGAGTCTCGATATATTCAATGAAACCCGTTTGGATTGAAATGCCTGGCTGAGCCCGGCTCCTGTGGGAACAATACAGGACTGTGTGGAAAGAAAAGAGCGCCTTGTCTCCTCACCTGAGCCGAGCAAATCAGCACGATTTGCAGCAAAATCACCAGCAAAGACTCCCGACAGATCCCGGAGAGAGCCATGGTCTTCCCAGGGCCCAGGAAGATGCTCCAAAAATCCCTTTTCCACCAGACCAGACGGGGCTCACGGACGGTCCACCTGTCAGTCTCACTGAAACCCCACCGCCTGCTGGAGGGGAGGCCGGTAGGAAGTCCTGATTATTCATGAGGAGCTGAGGCTAAGCAAGAGGGGGCGGGGGGGGGGGGGGGGGGGCGGGGGGATTCTCCACACACAGGGTGGAGTGTACTTACCTTTACTTGGAAATTAAGTTGAATTTGACGGCAGTGGAAAGTGACCATGACAAAAGAAAAGGTTGATGTTGTCCTTAAGTAAAGGGAGGAGAGGTTTGGTCTGGAGTAATGAAGTTATTGTCACATGTTCAGTCATTTTTTAGGTTTGTAAACATCAGTCGTAGTGGATGGACGGTGTTTCTCCTCATGTTGAGTTTTTAATGTGAAGATGTCGGCCCAGAGAATTGTTTGTGTTGTTTACATAAAAAAAGCTCTACATGATTGTACTACTGTTTTGGGTTTTGTTTTGTTTGTCAGGTGATTGTTGTGTTACAAATGGGACAAGACTGAGTTGTGTTGTGCGTCCCTGTGTTACATACCGACAATAAATGAACAATGCATGTGTCATGTATTAAAGATAAGACAATTTAAACTGTTTTGTTCTGTGTATTGCGACTTTAAAATAAATATTTATATATATATATATATATAAATGGACGGTGTCTATATATATATAAATATATTTTAAATATAAATATATATATTTTAAATGATTTGAATACTAATTTTTTTCGGCTCCTGTTGCCTGCCAGCCTAAAGGGCGGCGCTAGAGCGCAGGTTCGCTGACTGATAAAAAAAATAAACACAACGAAGAAGAAAACGGAACCGGAAGTTTGTCGAAAGACGCAAGAAGGCGTCGTTTTCAAAGCTCGTTAACTTGTTGTCTTGGTGCCGTGTTCCCGACCTGTAAACAATACAACAGGACTAATACATGCGGATAATAATCTTTATTAGTGACGCCGTCGTCATGAATGCACCGTGACAGCGGTCCTCGTGCAGGTGAGAAACGGAGCGGTGTAACGGCTCTAACTAGCTAGCGTTAGTTAGCTACATTGTGTATATTTACTGCTAGCTAGCTGTTAGCTTAGCTCGCTTCCGTACCCTTTTATAAAAACTGTAGTTTAAGGTTTGTTTGCTCATTAACTATTAAATTAGAACTGATAAACAAACAACAATTACACAGCCAAGATCTCAATGGTTTACTGGTAAATTCGTCTTGTACAAAAGCCCCAGTTTACTTAAACTTTACATTTAATATATAAAAATAACTTTATATTTGCAGCATTGTTTTTACCAGTTTGACGGTGGCAGTCAGTAAAGCCAAGGGAAATATACTAATTTAGCACTACCCAGCGTGTAGTACAGATTACACACACAAAAACATATTAAAAAAAAAAGCAAGTCAAAGCACACAGATTAAAACTAACGAACAAATATATTTGATTAAAACTTAATTAAACCCAGCTAAACAAGAAGTCTCAGCTCTTCTGGCAGTTTGCTCCACATTTGTGCCCAATAAGAACAAATATAGCATGTGTCACTATAGCTATGTTTTGTATTTTTATATTACATATTGTGATGCGTTTGTTTTTTTACTTTCAGGTTTTGCGCTACTTCCTTAACTTGAAGCGGAAAAATATTATGGACAACCTGGATTTCTCAGAAGAGGAAATTCAAGAACAGCTGGCTGCCCTGGGTTATAAAAACATACCAAAACACAGGCTGTGTGAATTCAAGCAAGGTCAGACTCTGACGCATGAATTAAACTATATGTTTATGAAAAGAAAGGAACGTGGGACATTTATTGATTTCCATTCTTAAGCTCCTCCTCTCTCGTTGTGTAATGTCAGATCTTGATGACCTGGTTCGGCGTGGAGAATGGAAAAGCTTCGCCTCGTCCGCTCAGATAAACACCGGCAAATCTCAGACAGCCGCATCTCAGCCGAGTCCTCCCGCCTTCACCAAAGAGAAAGGTCAGAATACAACATATAACATTTATGCACTAAACCACTGGTCCTAAAATGTGTTTTCCATTAAAATGTGTTGACTGATGATCTCTGTTTTCCTTCAGTGGGCCGGTGCTACTTGGAAAGCTCTGCTGAAGGCTTTTTCCTGCATGCCCGAAAGGTGGACCATGACAGACGGGTACGTGTCAGCAGCGCTCTGCTCTTGTCATCTGGGGTTTGATACCTGAAAACCTAGCTGTTAAATTAATTGTTAAATTAGCTGTTTTTCCTTTGTTTTTTCAATGTAAGTGTTTTGTTGTGATGTGTTTTGTTGTTGACATTCAACGTTATGAAGGTAGATTTGTGTCTTTATCACACAAAAAAAATGTTTTGAGAGCAAACGTTCTTGTCTGTAAGTAATATTATTTGTTTGTTTTGCTTATAAAATTATAATCTTTGGCTGCAAATCAAATATCTTTGCTCTCAAAAAATAACCTAAAAAAACATGAGCTCTCAAAACAAAAAGTTTGCGTAATAAAGACACAAATCTACCTTCATACAATGTCCATCTCATCATGTTTTTTATTTTGTTGTACTTAAGTACTTCATCGTGTTTCATTTCATTTTTTAATGACTTTAAAAAACAAAATTGTGCACATTTAGAATAAAAACCAGATTATTCTGTGAGGTTTGTTGCCTTTTCATTCATGTGACGGCTTGTTTTATTGTCAAAGTAAATAAAAATGAAATGTGGTCGACTAATTCAGTGTCTCTGTTCTAAGCAGGTGCTCACCGCCTGTCAGAACCGAGACTACGAGCAGCAGCAGGGACGCTGGGATTCGTACGCCCGGCACTCGGTGGCTCTGAATCTCCAGCTGCCTCCGGGCGCTCCCAGCAGGCTGCAGGTGGAGTCGGACCCAGAGGAATCCCTCCAGCCGCCGCTGACGGACAGCTGCACATCCACGCCCGACTCCCACAGGGGACGTTTCCTCAAGAGAAAAGTCCTCCGGTAACTGGGAATCAAACTCGCGGGTCATTTAACGTTCACTCGACCGCTTGAGTTTGATTTTATTTGTTGTTCTGTCTGTAGAACAGACCTGAGTGAGACATGTATTACATTTATATGTAATAAATTATATATTATATACATGTATATAATATATAATTTGTTTTATATATTTAAATATTGATTGATTGATTGGGGTATCACACTACTCAGCCTCCCGGGAAAAGCTTATGCCAGGGTGCTGGAACGGAGGCTCCGACCGTTTGTCGAACCTCGGATTCAAGAAGAACAGTGCGGGTTTCGTCCTGGTCGTGGAACAGTGGACCAGCTCTTTACCCTTGCAAGGATACTGGAGGGGTCCTGGGAGTTTGCCCAACCAGTCTACATGTGCTTTGTGGACTTGGAGAAGGCTTTCGACCGGGTCCCTCGGGGCTTTTTGTGGGGGGTGCTGCGGGAGTATGGTGTGCCGGACCCGTTGCAACGGGCCATCCGGTCTCTGTACGCCTGCAGTAGGAGCTGTGTTCGTATCCTCGGCAGTAAGTCAGATACGTTCCCGGTGGGTGTTGGCCTCCGCCAGGGCTGCCCTTTATCACCGGTCCTGTTCGTGACTTTCATGGACAGGATATCTAGCCGCAGCCGTGGGGCGGAGAATGTCAGGTTCGGGGATCTCAGGATAGCCTCTCTGCTGTTTGCAGATGATGTGGTCCTGTTTGCCTCCTCGGACCATGACCTCCAGCATTCACTGGGGCGTTTTGCAGCCGAGTGTGAAGCGGCGGGGATGAGAGTCAGCACCACGAAATCTGAGGCCATGGTGCTCTGCCGGAAACCGGTGGATTGCTCCCTCCGGGTGGGGACAGAGTGCCTACCACAAGCGAAGGAGTTCAAGTATCTCGGGGTCTTGTTCACGAGTGAGGGTAAAATGGAGCGGGAGATCGACAGGCGTATCGGTGCGGCTGCAGCAGTAAAACAGGCGTTGCACCGGGCCGTCTTGGTGAAGAAGGAGCTGAGCCGAAAGGCAAAGCTCTCAATTTACTGGTCGGTCTACGTCCCAACCCTCACCTATGGTCACGAGCTTTGGATCGTGTCCGAAAGAACGAGGTCGCGGATACAAGCGGCCGAAATGAGTTTCCTCCGTAGAGTGGCCGGGCTCAGCCTTAGAGATAGGGTAAGGAGCTCGGACATCAGGAGGGAGCTTGAAGTCGAGCCGCTACTCCTTCGTGTCGAAAGGAGTCAGCTGAGGTGGTTCGGGCATCTAATTAGGATGCCTCCAGGACGCCTCCCTTTAGAGGTTTTCCAGGCACGTCCATCTGGTAGGAGGCCCCGGGGAAGACCCAGGACACGCTGGAGGGATTATATCTCCCAGCTGGCCTGGGAACGCCTCGGGATCCCCCAGAATGAGCTGGTAGATGTTGCGGGTGAGAGAGAAGTCTGGGTCAGCCTGCTTGACCTGCTGCCTCCGCGACCCGACCCCGGATAAGCGGTGGAAAATGGATGGATGGATGGATGGATGATTGATTGATTTATTTATGGATTGACATACATACATAACCCAAAAGGATAACATGTTAAAGTGTAAAACACTCATTTCCAACATGGTCCTTGGTGGTAACACATTTCACACACAAAAAAAAACAAAGACCTAATATAAATCAGAGACAAAAACATTTACACAAATCATCCGAATTTCAACAACATCCTAAAATCAGAAAATCATAAATCACATAAATTAATCAGTCTACACTAGTTAAAAAGATCAGCTACTCTACTCCATAAAAGGGCCTTAACCTGGTATCTAAAAGTCCCTCTGGTATTTACCATTTTGAGGGAAATTGGTAAATTATTCCACAACATAATACCTGTATAAAAGAAAGTAGTACTTCCAGCTGCATTGTTGACTCTGGGCACTTTACAAGAACGGACACTGGCCCTAGTATTATGGTAATGCTGTGTATGAACCATTTTTATATTGGAGTGCAAATATTTGGGAGCAGAACCATTTATGACATTATACATATGATTCAGCTTTAACTGCTCCACCCTAACCTGTACTGGCAACAGTCCTACTCTTTTAAAAGCATCTCTGCCAATATGAGTCCTAGGGGGTGCATTTATATATATATATATATATATATATATATATATATATATACACACACACACACACAACATTTTCTCCGATATTTAAATATTTTTATATTTGATAAATGGTTATATATTATACACATATATAATATCATATTTTTATATATATATTTAAATATATATGTATCCAACTTTTTCTCCAATATTTTTATATTTGATAAATGACCACAATTAAGAAGTTGTCGCCCATTTCCTGTTGATTGGGTTACATAATTGATTACTCGTTTCACCAAACAGGGAATGTGAGACACATTGAATGAAGACAGATTTAAAGTAGATTTTATTTATCTGCTAATTCATCATGCAGTGACTCCTCACCAATAACAACCATCAATACACTGATGCTGTAATGGTGTGTTCACACCGAACGCGACGCGAAATTTCGCGTCGCGTTACTCGCGTGAGTTTACTCGCTCAACTTTATGTGGTTAATTTCCGTCAACGCAAATTCGCTTTAACGCGGGCGGGGCTTATCTCCGTGGCTTATCTCCGTAAAAACAGTACCGTTTCCGCCATCCACCATTAAACTAACCACTAGTTCTGCTTTAACCTTCTTGTGGAAGTCCCTCTAATGTCGGACCATCAAACGCCCCCGTGTCCGGGTTCATAATATTATCCGTAGCCGCACAACAGCGTCTGAATGAAGCCGCTGCCAGCGCTACTTCTGGTGGATCAGCAACAGTTTGATTCAAACCGGCAGGACGGCAGTGATGACGCGCAGAGCTTCTCAACGCTGATTGGCTTTCGCGACGCGAATTTTCGCCCGAGTTGGAAAATTTCAACTCACGCGAATTTCGCGCCAAACGCGCCGCGCCAAACGCGCCTAACGCGCCGCCCGGCGAAATTTCGCGTCTGTCGCAACCAAACGCGTCTGTGCATTGACTTTACATGTAATCTGGTCGCGCGAAAAATTCGCGTCGCGTTCGGTGTGAACACACCATAACAATAATACTGTTGTTCTCTTCTCTACCTCCAGGAAACATAAAGGACAATCACTCGTCTGTGATGAGTCCGTCTACAGTGAAGAAGGTAATCTACACTTCAGTCTAATCTCCTCTGATAAGTGTTTGTTTTAGATTCATCTTTTTTTTAAAGATCACTTTTCAAAACCAGGTTTCAACATGCTTCACACAATTCAGCAATTAAACATCAAGAAATTATAAAATCATTAAAAAAACGTAAGAGGTAGCGGAAGACCGGATCAGCATAAAATATGTAAAAGCAGCAATAGAGACATTTAAAATAAAATCAATTAAAAGTCAAAACATTTTTTTTAAACTTTTAATTCTTATTTTTATGTATACTAACTTATTTATCTAAAGTTGGCTATCCACCATTTAATATCCCTAAAACAATATTTTTTTAATAAAAAATAATAATTTCTATTTATTTTTGATGAAAATATCCAGTATAGTATTTGCATTTTTAAATAATAATAAAAACAATTGTTTCACCTCAGTCAAAAGTTATAGTTTTTGTCCCAAAAGAAGAAATTACTTTTGCAGCACGAGAACATTAAAAATAAAACAATACACACAATGAAAACACAAACAAACTGAATACTGAAGCTCCTGGTGGTTCAGTAACTACTGTCACGCTTCTCTAAATTATATCAAATGATGCAACCAAACACAGAAAAGGCCGAGTTGTAATCCCGTTGGTCACCACTAGTTGGAGCTCATCAGGAGAAGAGGCCTCAGCTTAATCCTCTTAGCTCCTTCCTTAAGCCGGCGGCCTCGCAGGAGTGAGAGTCGTCAAAATGTACAGCGCTCAGTGGGACGAGGACAAGAGTTCTCTCAGCTCCTCCTTTTGGTCTGATGGAGGCCGGCAGGGAGGTGACGAGGAGGAGGAGCGAGTGGTTGGCGAGGGAGACCGCAAACCTGTTTGCAATGGAGAGGAATCTCATCGTGTCGCTTCAGGGGAGGAGGAGGTGCAGATCGGTGAGGAAGACTCTTACCGGGAGGCTTCAGGGGAGGAGGAGGTGAAGCGAGGGATCAGGGGGGAGGACTCCAAACCTGTTGCAGAGGCCCAAGACTCTCTCCAGGAGGCTTCGGAGAAGGAGGAGGAGGAAGAAGACTCTCTGACTGATTCAGGAGACTCTTACCAGGAGGATTCAGAGGAGATTGAGCGAGTGATCAGTGAGGAAGAGTCTAAATCTGTGGGCGATGTCAAAGACCATCTCCAGAAGTCTTCGGAGGAAGACTCCAACCCTCTTAGCGATTCAGAGGAGTCTTACCAGGAGGACTCAGAGGAGGAAGACGACTCCAAAGGCTATCTTCAGGAGGCTTCGGAGGAGGATGAGGAAGACTCCAACCCTCTTAGTGATTCAGAAGACTCTCACCAGGAGGACTCAGAGGAGACTGAGCGAGTGATCAGTGAGGAAGAGTCCAAACCGGTTGGCGATGCAGACGACCATCTTCAGGAGGCTTCAGAGGAGGAAGAGGACCCCAAACCTCCTGGCAATCCAGAGGACTCTCACCAGGAAGCTTCAGAGGAAATTGAGCATGTGATCAGTGAGGAAGAGTCCAAACCGGTTGGCGATGTCGAAGACCATCTCCAGGAGTCTTCAGAGAAGGAAGAAGACTCTAATCCTCTTGGCGATTCAGAGGACCGGTACCAGAAAGCTTCAGAGGAGGAAAAGCCTGAACTGAACAACCAGGTCAACATCAGCGGGGGGAGTTTGGAAGGTGGAAACGATGACGAGGATGAGGAAGAATGCAGCAGCAGCTCCGACAGTCCGGCTCCGAGTCTGATGACCTCCGGCTACGGCACCTACAAACCGGAGGAGCTCGAGGGAGGCGACGACAGGGACGACCAAGACAGTCGGGGAGATCTGTCCGAGATGAGAGACGACGAAGAGGACGGCCGCTCGCTGTCCAGCTTCGGCTGGTTTGACCTCAAACCCGCCGAGACCCGTCCAGTGAGCGGTTTACCGGACGGCGAGCCCGAAGCCCGTGAGCCGCTTTGCGGAGACGACGATCTGCATCCCGAGGTCACGGAAGAAGATCGAGGCCGGGCGAGGGAGGAGGAGCTTGAAGTCGATCTCCCTGAAGTGACGTCAGGGGATGTGAAGAATTCTGCAGACGGGAGTGAAGATGAACTCCTAGAAGAGGACTCGCAGGACAAAGTGGAGTTGGAGGATCCAGACGAGTCCTCGAGCAACAAAGACATCAAGTTCATCGACTCCAAAGCGGATTTCAGCCACATGTGTCCGGATTGGGAAGGAAACCTCCGGCAGAAGAAGAGGAAGAAGAAGAAGAAGAAGACGGGTAAATGGTTTCCTGTCTCTGTTGGCAGCGTTCACGTCATCCGTCTTTTTGTATAAACTCTAACTTTGAAACGCTCAATCGTATTGAACCTTCGAGGGATTCAAACTTCATCCTGAATAACATCTCATATTGAAATATATTTCCTGACCTTAAAAACTCTTTACCTATTTTCTGGGAGGAAAACTCCAGGAGTACTAGTTAACTCAAGATACAAGTCCTAATCATCAACTTAAAAAGAAAACAGCTAATTTACTGTTTTCTCTCACAATTACTTTCTTTTGTACCTCAAACTGTTAAAAGATCAATATAATATATAGTCTGGGGAAAAAAGCTGTAAAAAATGTCATATTTTAGTATGTTAAGTCCTAAAAACAGTAATTCCATAATGTCGAAATAAACTATTAAAATGTCTTAGTATAGTGTCAATAAAAGTAATGATTGTTTAAAATATTTTTTAGAGTTGTAGCTTAGTGTCTTAAAGTCATAATATAGTATTACAATAAGTCATATAGTATTACAATAAGTCATATAGTATTACAATAAGTCATAGGGTTAAACGTCTGTCAAATGAAATGGTATATTATGTCAAAGAGTCGTAGTTTAGTAAGATATGAATATGTAATTCATAAGACCGACCTGTTTCCTACCAGCGAGCTCTCTGGAGGAGCAGCTGAACGATCTTCATTTGTCTTCGACGGCTCGACGCGACTTTGAGACGGAGATCGAGGACGACGGGGATCAGACCGCCGGCTCCGAGTCGGATGGAGTCTCTTTGAGCGCCTTTGAGTCCTACCTGAGGGGCATGGTGGGTAATGTAGTCTCCCACAACGTGCACACAGGCGTCCACTGTCTTCAGTCTGTCGACGTGTAAAAATCTCTCTATGGCCGTTTGATTTCAGACTCGGACTCAAAGCGACGGCGACCTGCGGCCCAAACCCAAATCCTGTGAGTCAGAGAGCCCAGCTCGTGTTGTCGTTATGACTCAAAACCGTTTGATTTATCGACAACAAATTATGTTTCAGTCATCCGACCGGCGATGAGTCAGCAGACCATAAAGAAGACGGACCCAGTGGCCAAGTGAGTTAGAGCCGGGAAAATGATTTAAATGAAAGGCTAACGGTTCTGAAGGTTGTTGAGGAAAACAAAACCACAACATTTAAAGACGTCGTTCTCGCCTCCTGCAGGTATTTCAAGTATAAGCAGCTCTGGGAAATGTTTCAGCTTCCAGGAGAGAAGGACAGGAGATCACTCCGCTGGGAGATAAAGGTATGCAAACATCTTCATTTATCTTATATGAAGGTATTTTTATAAATATAGATATTTATAAATGTGTATGTGTGTGTGTGTGTGTGTGTGTATATTTTTTTTTACAAATATATTTATAAATATATACATTTTTACAAATATATATTTGATATATATATATATATATATATACATTTTTTACAAATATATATTTGATATATATATATATATATATATATATATTTTTTTTTTTTATAAATATATATTTTTACGAAAACTTTTATAAAAATGTATTGGCTGGCTAGAAATTGTTACTACACATTTAAGGTGGCATGTAACACATTTACTATGTATTTACTAAGTATTCAACTTGAATGTTTATATTTTATGAATATTTTTACTTTATATTTTTCTTTGATGGCTTTAATTACTTGTCAGAGGACAGCTGTTCATCTCCTTCCTGTCCAGGTAAAACCTCGTATCTCCAGATGTGATGAACTGAAGGAGTGTTTCCTTCATGTGTTAAGCTCCGCCCACTTCTTCAGATAAACTCTTTAAAAGCCTCTTGGATCAGCTGGAAACAGGTTTTTATTTCTAGAGATACGAGGTTCTCACAGACATGAAGATCTTATAGAATATGCATTGATGTAGGTTAAACATCTACAGCTGTAATATAAAATATAATCGTACCATGAAAATGATAAATTGGTTGTTTCAAAATGTGTTTTTCTTTTTTTTAGGAGCGACTTGCGTACCAACCTCCACCAGTAAGTGACTTCCCCCAAATATTCCCAGCACCATTCTGCATCCCAACAGTCACTCAAACCGTCTCGTTGTGTTGCAGCCGAAGCCTCGGAGGGTTTACGTGCCGAACACCTACATCGTGCCGACGGAGAAGAAGCGCTCGGCGCTCCGCTGGGAGATCAGGAACGACCTGGCCAACAGGCTCCTCCCACACAAGTTCAGCTCCCAAAGCTGACCAATGGTTCCTCGTATGCCTTTTAGATGCCTTTAATGCAACTGCATTGTGTTTTTATATAAACGTGTTATTTATTGTGTTCTTGATCATAATAAACATACAGAAAGCATTGCAGTCAGTGAATGTTACGGGAGGTCGGAGTAGGGCAGCTTGAACGGGTACAGCGGGGTGTAGCGCTGGTCGTGCCACAGCAGCTTTTCCTCCAGGAACGCCACCGCTCCCAGAGTGAGAACCACGGCCTCGTGCTTCAGCATGCTGTGCACGTTCAGTCCTGACAAGAGAAACACGTCGGGTAAAAAACATGACAAATCATGTCTGTTGGGACAGAAACCAGTTCCAGGGTTCATACACATGTTGACCAATGGAGCTCCAGGACTCTTCCAGGACTCTTCCAGGACTTTTCCAGGACTTTAAACCAAATTCCCATGAGCAAACATTTAGTGAAATCTGGGTGTGTCCATGAAAAAGTGATAAAATGTAGTATTTAAACTAACAATGAGGATTCCAAAGCATACAGTATTCCTTAAAGGACACAAATGAATGAGAGACAATAGTTTGATTAAAAGAATAAACATTTATAGATATACTCAGCGTATGCCTGCTTATATTTTGAGTCTTTCTTTTAAAAGCATATTCATTATTTCAAACTCAGCGTAAATGAACCACATGAACACATGAATATAACATTTACATGACTTTTACTAAACTTTGAGGTTTTATTTTTTTTAAGGACTTTTCCAGGGCTGGAAATAACTATTTTAAAACTCCAGGACTTTTCCAGGTTTTCCTGTAAGTCCAGAAGTCAGTGAATGAGGCGGATTCAGACCTACGTGAGGACAGCGACCGTACATTTGGACATCGAAAAACAAAACGTCACAATGCTAAACAAATAAAATGTAGAATAAATATTTGTATTATTACATTTAGATACTTTTTTAGTGCTGTTCTGGCTCCTGGTTTGTGTGTTCATCACTTTTCAGAAACAACTCACCGATCGCTGGAATAATGTTCACCGTCTTCAGAGCTGCTGTTGCCTGAAGGATGTTTTCGGGGAACTCTTCACCTCTGAAAACAACAACAACAACGTTGTCGTCAGCACGAAGAGACACACAAAGTCTGCCTCGAAGCCGCCGCCGCTGACACTCACACGTCGACTATCAACACCGACTCCCCCCAGTGTTTGTGCCGGATGAGGTCCAGCAGGTCCTGAGCGTCGGGGGAGGGGATGTCCAGAGAGTCCACGATGTGGAGGAAGTCCTGCAAGACAAACAACAACAACAACAGTCAGAAATATTATCAGTTGTTTTTATTACTCAAAAGTAAAAAAACATCCAGCTTCTCAAATGTTTTCTTTATCGAGAAAGACGAAACAAGTTGAATAATGACAATAAACAATAAATTATCCTTAAACTACGGGCAGTTTTAAGTTCTGGGGATTTAAAATAATGTCCTGCAGCAGATTAAAAATAAAAATATCCCCAAGAACAGTAAAACCGTTATAATATTTTATATAATATTATATATAATAATAATAATAATAACAGGCTACCTGCGCCAGCTTGGAGCTCAGAGCCACTTTGAGTCCCTGGACTCGGACCTTCATGGGCAGCATGTAGAAGTAACTGGTGGGCCCTCGGGGTCCGTTGGCCACGCCCCCTGAGGAGAGACCAGGTCATTCAGGTTCTACTGATAATCATGAGTACTCGAGTACTTTTATTATATAGACTTTTTTTATCTAAGTCATAGTGTAGTGAAAAGTTTTTTTTATTAGTCATAAAATATCAGTTAAAGTAAAAAATAAAATTATAATTTTTGGGGGAATTTGTCAAAAACGTGCAATTTTTTTAAAGCATATTTTATATATTTGTATTTATGCCATTTGCATTAAAACAGACATAATTATCCCCCAGAAATAAACCCGTATGATTAAAAGCGTCACCTCCTTTCCATATTGGCGACCGGATGCTTCCGTGACGAGCTCTTCCGCTTCCTTTCTGTTTCCATGGTTTCCTGCCTCCCCCCCTGACCTCTGACCTGACCTTGGTGTTGGCGTGACTCTGAGGTCAAAACAACGTTATTAGCTTTAGGAATATTAATAATGCAGTAAATATATATATATACACAGATATACATATATGTATACATGAAAGGATTCAAATATTATGTCCACCTGGTTTTGTTCATTCATCAATATCAGTTCTAACTGTAAGATGTTTGCAATATAACAAAAAAAGTGTTATATTAATTAAAACAATAAAATAAAACATTCTCATGCATCCGACTTACAATTCTTTTATAGTTCTTCTGCCACGTTTCCACCTCGTGGAGGATGTCGAGCCTGAGAGGACGAGAGGAAACACGTCAACACAGACCTACAGACCTATAGACCTACAGACCCACCCACAGACCTACAGACCCACCCACAGACCTATAGACCTATAGACCTACAGACCCACCCACAGACCTACAGACCTATAGACCTACAGACCCACCCACAGACCTACAGACCCACCCACAGACCTATAGACCTATAGACCTACAGACCCACCCACAGACCTACAGACCCACCCACAGACCTATAGACCTATAGACCTACAGACCCACCCACAGACCTACAGACCTACAGACCTACGTCCCGATGGAGCGTTACCTCGGGGGCACGGCGAACACGTCCGGGTGGAGCTGAGCTCGCCCCAGCGGCTCGGTGTCCGGCCTCTCCAGCGTCTCCACCCACGTCTGGACGGCGCTCAGGTGAGCGGGGACGACGGCGTCGCACCTCCTGAGGAGAGGCAGCGAGCAGTCTGCGGGGGGAGGAGGCCACTCTGCGGGGGAAGCACAGCGCCGTTAATTATCAAAACAGCCGCTCTGAATGAACTAGTTGCTTATCGGATGTGTTATGAGTAACGTATCCGTTTTGGAGCGACTATCGAGCGATGAGGCTTTTGATTCCTTCCCAGGATTTCTGACCATGGGAAGTTATATTAATAAAAATGTTAAGGTATTTATTTATTCAAGAGATGGAGCAAACAAACATGGGCTGTTGTTTATGTTTAGAGCTATTTAAGCTTATTTATTTGTAATTAAAGGTGTGAAGAACCATTTGTTGTTCTAGACAGGTTTCATGTATTTGATGAGTTCACAGGAGACAAAAACTCTTCTGGAGAAAACAGAATATTTGATTGTCCGGAGGATCGAATATGAGATGTAAAGATATGAAGGATGAATGATGACAGCTACGTCATAAACACTTGATCCACATCCACAGTCTGGACTCACTCAGTCGGGAAGGATCCACCAGGTTGGTGGGCAGCAGTAAGTTGGGAGGCAGAGCGCTCTCACTGGAGAACGACGAGGAAAACTGAGGAGGAAACTTTGAGTTAGTGAAAGGCCGATATCTGCTTATATATATATATATATATATATATATATATACACACACACATTTATATATTCATACAGTTTTACGTGGGAGTTGTCTTTGGAAATATTCCATTTACACAAATATGAAACATTAAATAAGATGCAGCCAGCAAATGTTTTATTTACTTCACAAATGACTCGAGGACTGTAACAAATATTTAATGAATCAAGTTGACGGGAAACTTAATGACAGCAATTTGGTTTTCAGTGATTTTGGTAATTATTCCAAAGAAATACAAATACATATAATACATATAATAAAAAGGTTCCAGCTTCGTCTCTGTGCAGATTTGATACTTTTCTCTGTTTTGTATCAACTTTAATGAAATAGTTCTAGAATATGAGCATTCTGTGGAATCCTGGGGATTTTTATAACAACTTCCTGATGTTTTATTAACAAAATAAAAGAGCAAACGCACACCTAGGTCCCTACGGACGACAATATGGAATATATGTTGTCTAAAAGTCTCCCGAAGAAGGTTTACGGACCAAAACATGTCTTTATTAAATATACAAGTGAAGAGGACAGTGTGCGGGAGACAAAAATATTATTTATTAGCACTAAACTATAACTGTATTACACCTAAGGGAAATAAGTAAACAATCAAGGACTAAATATAAGCTTTAACATTTCAGTTGTTAGTCTAAATATATAACATGTTCATATCCCTTCTGTTGATCACTTGCACTCAGATCTCACATAGCTTTATGATTATTAAACATGTGTGAGTTACAGTCTGAAGTCTCAACTGGAAAAGTACATTTAAATGATCAACACCTCCATGCCTTTGCGTGAGCGGTTCGTTTTGGCCGTGGAGAGCAAAAAGATGTGTGTGTATTATATAACAATAAACAATATGTGTATATTACATAACAATATACAATATGTGTATAATACATAACAATATACACACGTTACAGTTCAACCACACGGACATGAACTGATCTCTCACCCTCCTCGCGACTCCTCTGCCGCAAACCAGCAGCGTGTAGCGAAGCATTTCGGTCCAGTTTGTCTTTCCAAAGCCGCACAAATACACTTAAAACATCTTAAATCATTTTAAATACACATTACAGACTAACTCAGGCCGCTCGAAGCACTGAAAGGTCGCGGTCGCGTTTTTCCGTGTGGTGCGTCGGCCCGTGTTGATGACGTAGATCCGCGCAGTTGCAACAACGGTGGCGGCACCTATCGGCCGGAGGGGGAAGTTCCGCACAAAACCTCAGGTAAATAATCTCAAGTACTGGACTAAAGTAGAAATTGAAGGTACTTGGAGTATTTCTCATTTATTGCCACTTTCTACTTCTATTCTATTACATTTCAGAGATAAATATTGTAATGTTGACTCCAATATGTTTGTCTGACAGCTATAGTTACTTTGCAGATTTATAAAATTTAGATCAACTTAGAAATGATAATGTATTAATATAGGTTATGTTACCTCGCAGGATTTATGTAAAGTAATAAAAAACACCAGCATACCATCTGCAAGATTAAAGTGATGAACATTAATCTAATGATATGACCCTGAAATGGGTCAATCTGTAAAAATGAATCAGGAAACAAATAATATACAATTCTTTTGTGTTTATTATTTCATACAAAAACATCCATCCATCCATTTTCCACCGCTTATCCGGGGTCGGGTCTTGGAGGCAGCAGGTCCAGCAGGCTGACCCAGACTTCTCTCTCACCCGCAACATCTACCAGCTCATTCTGGGGGATCCCGAGGCGTTCCCTGGCCAGCTGGGAGATATAATCCCTCCAGCGTGTCCTGGGTCTTCCCCGGGGCTTCCTACCAGTTGGACGTGCCTGGAAAACCTCTAAAGGGAGGCGTCCTGGAGGCATCCTAATTAGATGCTGAACCACCTCAGCTGACTCCTTTCGACACGAAGGAGTAGCGGCTCAACTCCCTCCTGATGTCCGAGCTCCTTACCCTATCTCTAAGGCTGAGCCCTACAGAGGAAACTCATCTCCTTACCCTATCTCTAAGGCTGAGCCCTACAGAGGAAACTCATCTCCTTACCCTATCTCTAAGGCTGAGCCCTACAGAGGAAACTCATCTCCTTACCCTATCTCTAAGGCTGAGCCCTACAGAGGAAACTCATCTCCTTACCCTATCTCTAAGGCTGAGCCCGGCCACTCTACGGAGGAAACTCATTTCGGCCGCTTGTATCCGCGACCTCGTTCTTTCGGACACGATCCAAAGCTCGTGACCATAGGTGAGGGTTGGGACGTAGACCGACCAGTAAATTGAGAGCTTTGCCTTTCGGCTCAGCTCCTTCTTCACCAAGACGGCCCGGTGCAACGCCTGCTTTACTGCTGCAGCCGCACCGATACGCCTGTCGATCTCCCGCTCCATTTTACCCTCACTCGTGAACAAGACCCCGAGATACTTGAACTCCTTCGCTTGTGGTAGGCACTCTGTCCCCACCCGGAGGGAGCAATCCACCGTACATCCATCATACAAAACAATACAATAATATAAAGTCTTCCCATAATAACCCATTTTAACAGCTTGTCGGTCACCTCTAAAACAGCTTATCAGGTTTTACAGTTTAGAATATATAGACATCTTAAATAATTTCATTTTCATTATATTATGGCTTAAACATGTTGAAGCAAAACTCTGTTGAAGCACTAATGGTTCTAAAAATCAAAAAAAAAAACTCAACTATATACTGTATATTACCAATGAATACAAAAATAAATTGAGTTAAAAAATATTGACATACAGTATAATACAAACATATGCACAACTTTGGATATGTTAACATTAAGTTGATTATATGTAACAAAACAATTTACATTTTTTATCTTAATACAAATTCTCTATGAGTTTCGACGTCAGCCGTACACTGAAAAGAATATTAGGCGAGTTTGGTTGGCAAAACTTAACTTAAATGTAGATAATACTCTTAATAAAAGAGAAATAATACCTTCTTGTCAAGTACAACATAGTACAAATTACAAAATGTGGTAAACTAATTAATGTACATATAAAACAAGTGCAAGAATGTTGTATCGTAAGGTAGACTTCATCATTACAAAGCAAAAAGATTGATTTTATATACAAACAAACCTAAATAGTTAAGTGATACATTTTAAAATTGCACAAGTCATCCAATAAACATGCAAACTAAATATAAAAAGCACACTCAAAAAAACATCAGAGTGTGCTGATGGAAGTGGTTTAAACCTACATGAGGTTGGAAAAAAATGAACCTGAGCCCCCTTTTTGGTAACTTCTTGCTGGGACTTCAAGGTCCATGTTACGCTGACGAAAGTCAGGACCCCCAAGTGTGTTGTATTTGGGGTTTTGCATTCTTTGATTTTGCTCTTGCTGGGAAAAATCAGTGACGTAGTATTCGCCTGAGCGGTCGGGGACTCTTATTCTTGGATCATGAGTTAAATGTGGCAAACGTGCATTAGGTACCTGCTGCATCTGCCTCTGCTGCATTGCTGTTTGCTGCATCTGCCTCTGCTGCATTGCTGTTTGCTGCATTGATCTCTGCTGAGTTGCTCTTTGCTGCATTGCATACATATCAATGATACCAGAATGCATTCTATCGGTTTGTCTGGGGTCCCTCATGTCAACGGTACGACCTGACGGGGAGGTCACCTGTCTGTAGCCATGTGGCGCCTGGAACTCGAGGTTTGAACCTTTTGATCTAAGCACATGATCCTTTCCCGTGAAATCATCAATGTTGAGATCTGAATGGTTGAAATTGACGTGTTGGTCGAAACCAGCGTTCACCTGAGGGTAGCTGGACCTCACTTGGTGCGTAGTTGGATGTCTGTCAGTGTGACGAAGTCTGACGTCTCCGTCTACGTCCAGGTCGGGCATTCTCACTGGGATATCTGATCTGCGATTGATATAAGAAGGTTCTCTGAAATTAGGTGCCAGATCATCAATGTTCAGAACTGGAGATCTGAACTGCAGCTGCGGATTCCGCATTTCCACTTTCGGCATGTTTGGAGCTTTTACATTTGGACCAATGAAATCCCCTATCAACTGTGACGGTCTCATGTTCAGTTTTGCATTTGGAGGAGAAAAATCCAGATTTGTTGGTCTCATAGATGTACCAAAGTCAATATCAGACCCTACCCCGTTAATATCTGGACCTGCAAACTGAGGCGTCTTGAAGTTAGGGAGTTTGAGAGTTCTGTCATAATCAGTTTGAGGAACCTCGATGTTTCCTGAGGGAACATTTATGCCTAAGTCTGGACCTCTTAGTCCTCCTTTGACATTAGGGGCAGTAAAGTCCATGTCAGGTTGTCTTAAGTTACCGTTTATCCCGAGATCTGGACGTTTTGCATTGAGGTCCAGCTTGGGAGCTTTGAAACTAGTTTCCGGCAAATGTAAGTCTGGCATATTTAGACCAGGGCCTTTAAGCTTAGGTCCTGAAAGACTCATGTCTGGTAGTTTTGCCTTAGGTCCAGAGAGACTGAGGTCTGGTGTATTTACACTTGGCATTTTAAATGTTCCTTTTGGACCATTGATGTCTGGATTTGGGATATCCATGTCAACATTGGGGCCCTTTGGCATTTTGATCTTCGGCTTTTTTAAATTGACATCTGGAGTGTCTATATTTAATTTGGGAGCATGGAGGTCCATTTTCGGTAATTCCAATTTGGGCACATCGATTCCACCTTTTAATTTTGGAGTTTTGAGATTAAAATCTGGAGTTTTAATGTCCGACTTTAAATTCAAATTTGGTCCTTTTGGTAATTTGGCATTAAGATCTGGTTTCTTAAAGTCAAAGTTTGGGCCATCTAATTTTGGACTTGAAAACCCCACATCAGGCATTTTCAAATGTGGCTTTTTTAATTTTCCAGATCTAACATCTGGCATTTCAAAATCACCTTTGGGCCCTTTAAGTTTGATGTTGGGTGCATTGATGTTGATGTCTGGGCCATCAAAGTTTCCGTCAATCTCAGGTCCTTTTAGGTTTGGTAGATTAACTTTCGGCACTTTCAATTGTGGCATTTTGGGAGCTTTGAGGCCCGTTTTAGGCAAGTCAAAGTCAGGGGCATCTATTCCGCCCTTTAACGTTGGAGCTTTAAGATCAGTGTTTAGGTCCATATTTGGTCCCTTTGGTCCTGAAAGATTGAATTTAGGCATTTTCAATTTGCCTGAAGGAGCTTTAACATCCCAATCTGGAGAAGGAAGCTCTGGCATTTTCATTTTACCTGATGGCATGTCTAAGTTGAGCTTTGGGGTATTCAGGTCCAGCTTTGGGCTTTTAAGATCGACTTTAGGCATGTTTATGTTTGGAGCATTTAATCCACCACTGAGATTGGGACCAGATATATCTAGATCTGGTGTTTTGAGGTCCAGGTTAGGGCCATCTAACTTTGGACCAGAAAGCCCCAAATTAGGCATGTTAAACTTTGGCTTTTTGAATTTACCCGATGGACCAGCAATATCCAAATCTGGCATTCCAAAATCAGCGTTAGGACCTTTGAGGTTGACCTTGGGTGCATTTACATCAAAATCTGGACCATCAAAGTTTCCGTCAATTTTAGGTCCTTTTGGGCTTGGCAAGCTAAATTTGGGCATTTTCAATTTGGGCATTTTAAACTTTCCTTTGGGTGAACCAATGTTAACGTCTGGAGTGTTTATATCACAGTTGGGAGCTTTAAGGTCCATGTTTTTTAAGCTCAAGTCAGGGGCATTAATTCCACCCTTTATCTTTGGAGTTTTAAGATCTGGTAAATTCAGATCTGTGTCCATGTCCATGTTCGGTCCTTTTGGTAATGTACCTGAAAAATTGAATTTAGGCTTTTTCAATTTGCCCGAAGGAGCTTTAACATCCCAGTCTGGAGAAGGAAGCTCTGGCATTTTCATTTTACCTGATGGCATGCCAAGGTTGAGCTTTGGGGTGTTAAGGTCCAGTTTGGGGCTCTTAAGATTGACTTTAGGCATGTTTATGTCTGGAGCATTTAATCCACCACTGAGATTGGGACCAGATATATCTAGATCAGGGGTTTTGAGGTCCAGGTTAGGGCCATCTAACTTTGGACCAGAAAGCCCAAGATTAGGCATGTTAAAATTGGGCTTTTTGAATTTACCCGATGGACCAGAAATATCCAAATCTGGTATTCCCATATCAGCTTTAGGACCTTTGAGGTTGACATTGGGTACATTTACATCAACATCTGGGCCATCAAAGTTTCCATCCATTTTAGGTCCTTTTAGACTTGGGATGTTCAATTTTGGCATTTTCAATTTCGGCATTTTCAAGTTTGCATTGGGTGAACCAATGTTAACGTCTGGAGTGTTTACATCAAAATTGGGAGCTTTAAGGTCCATGGTTGGTAAGTCCAAGCCAGGGGCATCAATTCCACCCTTTATCTTTGGAGCTTTCAGACTCAGATCTGGTAAATTCAGATCTGTGTCCATGTCCATGTTCGGTCCTTTTGGTAATGTACCTGCAAAATTGAATTTAGGCTTTTTCAATTTGCCCGAAGGAGCTTTAACATCCCAGTCTGGAGAAGGAAGCTCTGGCATTTTCATTTTACCTGATGGCATGCCAAAGTTAAGCTTTGGGGTGTTAAGGTCCAGTTTGGGGCTCTTAAGATTGACTTTAGGCATGTTTATGTCTGGAGCATTTAATCCACCACTGAGATTGGGACCAGATATATCTAGATCAGGGGTTTTGAGGTCCAGGTTAGGGCCATCTAACTTTGGACCAGAAAGCCCAAGATTAGGCATGTTAAAATTGGGCTTTTTGAATTTACCCGATGGACCAGAAATATCCAAATCTGGTATTCCCATATCAGCTTTAGGACCTTTGAGGTTGACATTGGGTACATTTACATCAACATCTGGGCCATCAAAGTTTCCATCCATTTTAGGTCCTTTTAGACTTGGGATGTTAAATTTTGGCATTTTCAATTTCGGCATTTTCAAGTTTGCATTGGGTGAACCAATGTTAACGTCTGGAGTGTTTACATCGAAATTGGGAGCTTTAAGGTCCATGTTTGGTAAGTCCAAGCCAGGGGCATTAATTCCACCCTTTATCTTTGGAGCTTTCAGACTCAGATCTGGTAAATTCAGATCTGTGTCCATGTCCATGTTCGGTCCTTTTGGTAATGTACCTGAAAAATTGAATTTAGGCTTTTTCAATTTGCCCGAAGGAGCTTTAACATCCCAGTCTGGAGAAGGAAGCTCTGGCATTTTCATTTTACCTGATGGCATGCCAAGGTTGAGCTTTGGGGTGTTAAGGTCCAGTTTGGGGCTCTTAAGATTGACTTTAGGCATGTTTATGTCTGGAGCATTTAATCCACCACTGAGATTGGGACCAGATATATCTAGATCAGGGGTTTTGAGGTCCAGGTTAGGGCCATCTAACTTTGGACCAGAAAGCCCAAGATTAGGCATGTTAAAATTGGGCTTTTTGAATTTACCCGATGGACCAGAAATATCAAAATCTGGCATTCCCACATCAGCTTTAGGACCTTTGAGGTTGACATTGGGTACATTTACATCAACATCTGGGCCATCAAAGTTTCCATCCATTTTAGGTCCTTTTAGACTTGGGATGTTAAATTTTGGCATTTTCAATTTCGGCATTTTCAAGTTTGCATTGGGTGAACCAATGTTAACGTCTGGAGTGTTTACATCGAAATTGGGAGCTTTAAGGTCCATGTTTGGTAAGTCCAAGCCAGGGGCATTAATTCCACCCTTTATCTTTGGAGCTTTCAGACTCAGATCTGGTAAATTCAGATCTGTGTCCATGTCCATGTTCGGTCCTTTTGGTAATGTACCTGAAAAATTGAATTTAGGCTTTTTCAATTTGCCCGAAGGAGCTTTAACATCCCAGTCTGGAGAAGGAAGCTCTGGCATTTTCATTTTACCTGATGGCATGCCAAGGTTGAGCTTTGGGGTGTTAAGGTCCAGTTTGGGGCTCTTAAGATTGACTTTAGGCATGTTTATGTCTGGAGCATTTAATCCACCACTGAGATTGTGACCAGATATATCTAGATCAGGGGTTTTGAGGTCCAGGTTAGGGCCATCTAACTTTGGACCAGAAAGCCCAAGATTAGGCATGTTAAAATTGGGCTTTTTGAATTTACCCGATGGACCAGAAATATCAAAATCTGGCATTCCCACATCAGCGTTAGGACCTTTGAGATTGATATTGGGTGCATTTAAATCAACATCTGGGCCATGAACCTTAGGTCGTTTTAGGGTTGGAATACTAAATTTAGGCATTTTAAATTTGGGCATTTTAAACTTTCCTTTGGGTGAACCAAGGTTAACGTCTGGAGTGTTTACATCAAACTTGGGAGATTTAAGGTCCATGTTTGGTAAGTCCAAGTCAGGGGCATCAATTCCACCCTTTATCTTTGGAGCTTTCAGATCTGTGTTTATGTCCAGATTTGGTCCCTTTGGACCTGAAAGATTGATTTTCGGCATTTTCAATTTGCCTGAAGGAGCTTTAACATCCCAGTCTGGAGAAGGAAGCTCTGGCATTTTCATTTTACCTGATGGCATGCCTAAGTTGAGCTTTGGGGTGTTAAGGTCCAGTTTGGGGCTCTTAAGATCGACTTTAGGCATGTTGATGTCTGGAGCATTTAATCCACCACTGAGATTGGGACCAGATATATCTAGATCAGGTGTTTTGAGGTCCAAGTTAGGGCCATCTAACTTTGGACCAGAAAGCCCAAGATTAGGCATGTTAAACTTTGGCTTTTTGAATTTACCCGATGGACCAGAAATATCAAAATCTGGCATTCCCACATCAGCGTTAGGACCTTTAAGGTTGACCTTGGGTGCATCAACATTGAAGTCTGGACCATCCAAATTGCCATCAATCTCAGGTCCTTTTAGGTTTGGAAGACTAAATTCAGGCATCTTTAATTTTGGCATCTTAAATTTTGCTTTCGGTGAACCAAGATTGACATCTGGAGCGTTCACATCAAACTTTGGCGCTTTAAAGTCCATATTTGGTAAGTCCAAGTCAGGGGCATCAATTCCACCTTTTATCTTTGGACCTTTCAGATCTGTGTTTATATCCATATTCGGTCCCTTTGGACCTGAAAGATTGAATTTTGGCATTTTCAATTTGCCTGAAGGAGCTTTAACATCCCAGTCTGGAGATTGAAGCTCTGGCATTTTCATTTTACCTGATGGCATGCCTAAGTTGAGCTTTGGGGTATTCAGGTCCAGCTTTGGGCTTTTGAGGTCAACATTGGGCATGTTTATGTCTGGTGCATTTATTCCACCACTGAGTTTAGGGCTGGAGAAATTGAGATCCGGTGATTTGAGGTCCAGGTTAGGGCCATCTAACTTTGGACCAGAAAGCCCCAAATCAGGCAGGTTAAACTTTGGCTTTTTGAATTTACCCGATGGACCAGAAATATCAAAATCTGGCATTCCCACATCAGCGTTAGGACCTTTAAGGTTGACATTGGGGGCATCAACATTGAAGTCCGGACCATCCAAATTGCCATCGATCTCAGGTCCTTTTAGGTTTGGAAGACTAAATTCAGGCATCTTTAATTTTGGCATCTTAAATTTAGCTTTCGGTGAACCAAGATTGACATCTGGAGCATTCACATCAAACTTTGGAGCTTTGAAGTCCATATTTGGTAAGTCCAAGTCAGGGGCATCAATTCCACCCTTTATCTTTGGAGCTTTCAGATCTGTGTTAATGTCCAGATTTGGTCCCTTTGGACCTGAAAGATTGATTTTCGGCATTTTCACATTGCCTGAGGGAGCTTTAACATCCCAGTCTGGAGAACCAAGCTCTGGCATTTTCATTTTACCTGATGGCATGCCTAAGTTGAGCTTTGGGGTATTCAGGTCCAGCTTTGGGCTTTTGAGGTCAATCTTGGGCATGTTTATGTCTGGTGCATTTATTCCACCACTGAGTTTAGGGTTGGAGAAATTGAGATCAGGTGATTTGAAGTCCAAGTCAGGGGCATCAATTCCACCCTCTATTTTTGGAGCTTTAAGATTTAGATCTGGTGATTCTAGGTCTAAATTTGGTCCTTTTGGCAATTTGCCAAAAAGGTTAAATTTTGGCATTTTTAATTTGCTTGAGGGAGCGTCAATATGCATGTCAGGAGCATTCAAGCCAATATTTGGTTTCTCCATTGATGAAGTTCCTTTGAATTTTGGGGCTGAGAGATCAAAGTCAGGAGTCCTTAACTCACCATCTGGTCCCTTGAAATCTCCATTAAAACCAGGAACTTGAATGTCTGGTAAATCAAATTCAGGCATTTTAAACTTAGGAGCTTTGTATTTTCTAGCTGGAACTTTAGTGTCAACCGATGGAGTGCCAAAGGCTAGATTTGGTCCTTTTAGGTCAGCTTTTGGTAGATTTACATTGGGACTTAAGTCCGGTGTTTCAACATCAGTTTCCCCCTTGCCTGAGAACCCAAATTTGGGCAGACTACATTTACCATCTAAATCCGGAGATTTAAGATTTGGCATTTTGACTTTTCCTGAAGGCATGTCAATGTTTGGCCCATCAAGTTGTGATACATCAACACCTGGCATTTCTAAGTCTAAATCAGGAGATCTTCCAAGATAGTCCGGATTAAGAGCTGGATGTTTCAGTCCCTTAGAATACTTGAGACCGAGTTTACCTAAGAGACCATCTGGGGTTCCTACATCTGGTGTCTTGAACTCACCTCCTGTACCACTGAAAGAAGGTCCCGAGAGGCCCAGGTTTGGCAGATTGAATTTTGGCATTTCGTTTGTTCTGTCAACACCGGTGTCAAAGGATGAACTAGTGAAATTTCCCCCATTTAGGTGTATCCCCATGTCAGGGGTACTAACATCTGAACCTTGTAAGTCCAAACCCATTCCTGGAGCTCTCAAAGTTCTGTTGCTCTGTAAATTTGGCATATTTGGCAGTTGTATACCAGCTGTAGCGTTTGGACCCTCTGGTAATGTTCCGGACAAATGGAAGTTTGGAGCGTTAAACTCTGGATTTCTCGCATCGACTTTCAGTCTTGGTACCTGAGCTCCACTTAGAGCATTGCCATTAAACCCGACACCCATAGGTGGAAGGTTCAGATTGCCGCCGTCATATGTTGATTCTCCAGCGTCATCAAATTGGGAATCAGCATCAATGTCTGTGGTCCGAGTCCTACTTTTCATAAGGCCAAAGTCAACTCCGAGGCGAGGCATCGTCCCGTCGGTCTTTGGGGTGCCCCTGGGTGAGCCCGTTGCAGTAAGGTCGTCGCTCACAATGCTCTCCATGGAACCGACAAAGTCACGTTTCATAAACCTCCGGATTTTGGCATTGTAGAGTTTGTTGTAGGAATCCTTCAGCATCTAGAAATATAACCACAACTTGGTGATTGGAATGTAATTATAAGTTCCACTATCAAGGTAAAAATTATCTAGCATTTGGGGTGGAGATACATTTTCCCATTGTTCACAAGACAATCAATTTAATGCAGATTGCAGTGCAAAAACAACCCTTGGTTGAACGTCCTGGGAGTGCTAATGCATTTTAAATGACAGGAAATCCAAATAAGAACTAATGTTGGGTTTCAATCCTGTTTGACCTGATAATCTCTGGACTCCACATACCGTGTCAGGACTCTTGGAACTCTGGTCCAAGTTTTCGAGGCTCTTGCTCAAGTTGTTCCTGGTGAGGACCTGGACCATGTCATTAAACTGCGCCATCGCCTTCAGCACTTTTAAACACCTTAAGTGCTTTTGACAGTTGTTGTTGCCCCTAAAAGTTCATCCACTGAAAAAAAGAATAACCAAGTGTGCGCATTAAACAAGAGTGTTAATCATAATGTATCACCCGAAGCACAGAACCCCTAAACCTGCCGCTAACACTGACGGGGCATTGAGCACCGAGTTTTAAATGCAGCTTGAAAATCTGATTAATCTGCAAAGCAAACCTCCCAAAGAAGTATTTAACCTTGTAATGTCTTCAGAGAGCTCTTGAAATATAATTGCTATCCTGTACTTCTTCCACAATCTGCTAAACGTACATGTAGACGGAGAGGGAGTATCTCCTGCCTAACTTGACTTTGTATGGTGTGCTCTTGAAGGGAGCAACTGTTAAAAATCTAAACGCTACAACACAAAACAGTCGACAGCAATACGTGGAAAAAGAGTATCTTCAGTAGAAAGTCAAGAGACACACCTTCCCTCAGTTGGCTGAGGAACTGTTGTTGATGCTGGAAACGACAAGCTCCTCCCTCCTCCGATTGCAGCTCCTCCCTCCTCCGATTGCTCCGATGTCAGAGTGTCCTTCCCCGGCGGTGTGACGGCTGCAAACAGGCGTGTCATGAAGTGTTTAAAACAGAAGCTCGCAGCAACGGGATGAGCTTTTAACAGCAACACGCAACAGAACATTAACAGTTATTAACAGAATTAAAAACAATGTGCAGACGTTTCGTACCATGAACCTTGTGTCTCCGTCAGTGGCATTGATAGAAATCCTCGGACTAAACCTGTAGAGAAGAATAAAAGGTTAATTTATTAGATTCCCAGTAATTCTGCATATCTGCAACATGTTAAAGCTTCAATAACAAAACAGCAGAAACACCAACTGGCCTTTAATGAAAATCAAACAGCAGTGGTGAAATTCACTTTAGTTTTTCCAATTAATGCTATTTATACTTCTTTTCCATTATATTTTGAGGCAAATATTGCACTTTGAAACATTTTTTACATTATTAATTAGATTATTAGTTCATTTTAAAGTTACTTTGCAGATTAATTGTATTAATACAAAATATAAATTAACTAAAAGTCTGATCTATTATTGAAGATAAATCTAGCCAGCATAAAGTAGTGAAAATGAGCTTCACCTTTACCAGCTGCAACATGAAAGTGATGCACACATTAATTCATCAACAATTATAATCCAGAGATGTGTGTTATATGTGCATTATGAGTACGTTAATGCTAATATTTTTGTACTTTTACTTAAGATGCACGACTTTTACTTGTAACAGCGTATTTTACACTAATATGATAATAACACTTTTACTCAACTTTTACTTTTTGCTCAAACTTCTATTTTTTTTTCAATCTCTAAAGTTCAGCCTGTTCAGTTTTTAAAGTATTTCCAAGAAGACGGTTGAAAGTGGAGAACAAGAAATACAAGACCATTAAAAACATATGGGTGGGGCAAATCTCTGCCAACTAAAACAGCCTATGTGTGGGGAACACTGGTATTGTTTATTTCATTACAGTTGCATGAATGAAACTCAAACATGGAGTACCTCTTATTAAGCAATGTGTTGACAGCTAAAGCAGAAAAGAGACTATTCATAAAATGCACACTGTTTCAATGAAAGCTTTTAGGGTTACATTTGGAGTCATTAAAGTATGTTTTAATACTGTTTGATTACATTTTACAGATTATCTCAGTGTTTCAAGAGTTCTCATATTTGCTCAAATTCTCATTCAGGTGGGGGAGTGACACCCAGGTAGCTGAGCAGGTGCATCGCTCAGGTATTTAAGTTATGGCCGAGAGGAAAACCAGGAACAGGTTTATCGAGAGCACTGGGAACAAGTGTTCTGTTGTTGGGTGTTTCCTTTTTTTTTTTTTAGAAGCACACAAAGTAAAAAAAAAAAGTAGAAGAAAAAAAGACCACACCCAACTGTTAGCAAAGAAAAGCACTGGCAGACCTCCAATAAATGTTCCACCGAGATCATGGGACACAACAAGCTGGGTGAATGAAGCTTTATTCTGCAGCAACACCGAACTGCAGTTCTCACGTCACCCGCCAAAATAAAAGTGCGTCACGGTCACCGGGGAGTTTAATCCAAATGTACGGTTTCTCCACCGTTCACGCAGCGTCAGCGTGTCATTATAGCAAAGCAAATATTTAATGTCACCAGAAATTAAGGACTAAATTAATCCCACAATAATTATCGCGGGATTATTTACAAAATAAATAAGAAGTACACGGCAGAATGTTAAAATTAAGCTCCTCCCCATGAAAGCAAATTAGCAGAGTTTTAAGAACTATATGTTGTTGTTTGAAGATATAAAACTGGGACGAAATCTATTAAAAGCCAACATTCATTCAGACAAAACAACTGAACTGTGAAAGAGACACAACAAAGCCAAAAACAGGAAATATTGGACAGTCAAAATGTACTAAACTTTAATTATTATCTTATTACAGACGGCATCTGAGCAAAGGAGGCCGCTGATTTACTGCTTCAAGAGTTACACATTATGCATCACACAGGTGAGCCAAAGGGCACCTGGCTGCAGTTATAAAGAGGGAAAAGCACAATAGAGATAGCAATCGATCAAAACATGCTCCTCGGATATTTGTTTTCGGCTTCATCAGCAAGATTCTGAGCCTTCAGCACATTTGTGATTAAGCAGCTGAGGAGGTAAATAATAATAATAATAATAATAAGGGTGCACACATCAGCTGTATGTAATATGTACACTTTACTGTGTGTTTTATGAGCCTCTGCATGTCTTCATAGTACTTAATGTAGTACATAGAGTGTCCTGAGTGATGTTTCTATTGCTGTTAATATTCTCTCTTCTTCTTTTAGTATTGTTTCTGCATGCTTAAGAAGGATAAATGATGAATTATTTTGTAATTTGAATCTTACATTCTGGTTTTTAGAAGATTTTAGACTTTGTAACATCTGACCAGAGACTACAGGTTAAAAATCGCCTCCTGGCTAACTTTTATATTAATGTGCACTGTGACGAACTAATAAATAAATAAATATAACTGACGTAACTTTTTAAATGAAACACAATTTGCTCCGTTTCTTACGATAAAAGGCGAGTGGACGAACAGAAAGCAAAATAAAAAGTGTGCAAGACAGAAATAAAACCTTTTCATCTCCACACACATGCTGGTTGAACATGAAGCACAAAGAGTTGATTATAAGCAACAAAATAAATAAAACGTGTTTCTCGAGTCGCTGGACCGAAACCAGCGGGATGACGACGACTGGAACCACCCAGGAAAACAACACCGTAAACGGGACTGACCTCAGGGTCCATCGGGTGCGCGCTCGGGTGCGCGCTCGGGCCGCCGCGTGGCTGAAGTCGCGTCGGAGGGTTTCAGCTCAGAGCTCCGAGTCCGTCTGTTCGGCAGCTGGTGAGGAGACGAGCTGCAGGCGGGCGGGTAGCTCACCTGGAGCCGGAGAACAGGTTCCACCTCTGGTGTCCCGCCTCCATCAACTGTCAATAAACACAAACACACACACGCCTCACACACCCTCATGCAAACACACCCTGACTACCACACACACGCCTGCAGCCCACATGCACACAAAAACACACAACAGCAGGCGAAAGTACAACTTGAATCCTTGACCTGCTTTTCATCGTACGTTATGACACACACACACACACACACACACACACACACACACACACACACACTATTTGTTGTATTTTTAGATTTTTTTCCTATTAAAAACAAATTGTTTCAACATCCATATAAACACAAACACACACACACGCGCAATCAGCTCTTAATCACAAGTTAAAGTCCTGCATTCTCAATCTAAATATGTTTAATTACATCATAATTATTGACGCATTGTGTTCATCTCTTGAACACATGATCACACACACGCAGCTAATAAAACAATGGGCTCATTGTAACTGCGTTATATATTTATATTGTATTTATTTGATTGAAATTTTGTGTCAATAATCTGAATCTGTGAACTAAAAGAGTAAAAACTACAATAATTACTGGAGCAGAAGTATAAAGTGGCATAAAAGGACACACACATAAAATACAGTGTTCGTAGAAACCTAGATTTTCAGGAAAGGTAAGCGACAGAAACATAACAGGTGTGAACATAAGCGCTGACCTGAGCCAGAGGGCGCGGCAGGCGTTCCCCGCGTGAGTCACTCTGATCACGGCCGCGGCGCTGTGTGAACCCGGGCGGAAGAGAAGCGGCTCACTGGCTCCCATGCCGCCCCATGGCACCGCACCTGGTGAGAGGTACGGCAGCAGAGGGGGGGCAAACCTGGTGACCTCAAAAAACTCAAAACACAGGTGTGACGACAGCGTTTATTACAAAAGTAACTGCTTTATTATTAATTCGTATTTCCTTCATTAAACAGCAACCTTGTTGACAAACCCTCAAAAATAAAAAAACAGGTGTGACAACAGCATTTATTACAAAAGTAACTGCTTTATTATTAATTCGTATTTCCTTCATTAAACAGCAACCTTGTTGACAAACCCTCAAAAATAAAAAAACAGGTGTGACAACAGCGTTTATTACAAAAGTAACTGCTTTATTATACATGTTTATTTCCTTCATTAAACAGCAACCTTGTTGACAAAACCCCCAAAAATAAACAAAATAAATCCTTCTCCGTTTATTATACATTTACATGTGGATATGTTAAAGGAGTAGTTAGATTTTTTTGTGGTTTTATGAGGTACTTTATACTCTCCATCGTCAGTGTAGTACTACACGAGATAGACTTTGCGTTAGAAATATGTTTTGCTGTTCAGTACTACATCAATGTATGTAGTAGAAAAACAGCAGGGGACCTAAACAGGTTCCCAGAGGAACTCCAAGACAAATTATCTATGAAATACAGCCTGACCTCCAAGAACAACATGCACCCTAAACACAACCACTTCAGTTATTAAGATGGTTTATGAAAATATTGCAGTTAATTGCATTTAAATCAAGATGAAGCTGAACTGAGGGTTTAGCAGTATAAGTACATTACACTAAGTACTCTCCGTGTTGTGATTAATGAATGAATTGTGACTATGACGTCCTCAGAATATTGCTTTCAGTTGTAACAGCTCCTTGTTTAGTGGCTTGCTTTGAGGCTGAGGTCTCATAAACTGATCTAGGGTCAGGTCACTGGGCCCAAAACCCACGTAGCTCCCATTGGACGGATGATAAGGTTTAAATTAAATCACTTTATCAAAACAGACCTTCATTTAAACCTAATTTTAAGGACAAAATCTTAACAATTATTACATTATTCGGTAGTTATGAGCAGGACTGAAGTTGGTTAAAAGATTCAACTGGAAAATAATATTAACCCCCAAAAACACGTGTTATGGATCTTAAGTCAACTATGTTGAAGTGAAGCACATATTCAAATGTGAGTACAACTACTGCCCCTCATGAGGTAACAGAGCTGGTTTATAGGAGCTGTGAGTGGGTGATTTATTTCCTTGTGCATACGAAGAGAAGAAAAAGAAAAATGTAAGAAAATATAACTGAAACGGCTCCACACAAACCGCTGAATCATCAAAAACAATAAATATGGCCAGATGACGATGGATTGGTATAGAAAACCATATGGCTGCCCGTTACCTGCTTGTAGTAATAAATTAAAACAAATCTAAACAGGGCAAAAGCTTATTTGACCCCTTGGTATTGCTTCATAGTTTAAAAAAAAAAAATGTCCGCCCCCGAAAGAGATAAAGTTGGGAGAATGTGCAGTTTTTCCTCCACCAAGAAAACCAGGGAACATGTGAATTAAAGGGTGCAGTCAGCTTTTCTAATTCAATACACTCGCAATACACTGACTCCTTCGATGCGGTTCGAGCATCAAAAGCATGAATTGAAAGACGCTAAGTGTCGGCACAAAGGGAGAAGATATGCAGTAAAACCCTCTGGATGTGGACCCTGGAGCAAGGCATTCCCGGCTTTGCTCCCACAGCAGAAGAGGTTGTTTTTCAAAGAGGGCTGAAAAAAAAAAGTCAGCAAGTTCCCTGTGAACCTTTTTTCCAGGATCAAAATATAAAAATAAATCGTATTCCCTCCTCCTTCAGCCGCCTCGCTCTCCTCTGCTACCGACCAGCCGGTGGAGGGCGGGCGGCTTCGTTTGGGTACAGCGCGGTCGGGGTGTCGAACTCCGCCACCTTCCCAGCATGCATCACCAGCACCCGGTCGCAGTCCATGACGGTGTTGATCCTGGAGGCGCAAATGAAGGGTTTAACGGAGAAACACTCGAAGAAGAGAGCTTAATTATTGTAAAATGACTAATATCACAGAAAGGATCGTCAATCAGGGTTGATCCACATTCTGACTCTTCCAGGACTTTTCCAGGACTTTTAACCAAATTCCCATGAGCAAACATTTAGTGAAATCTGGGTGTGTCCATGAAAAAGTGATAAAATGTAGTATTTAAACTAACAATGAGGATTCCAAAGCATACAGTATTCCTTAAAGGACACAAATGAATGAGAGACAATAGTTTGATTAAAAGAATAAACATTTATAGATATACTCAGCGTATGCCTGCTTATATTTTGAGTCTCTTTTAAAAGCATATTCATTATTTCAAACTCAGCGTAAATGAACCACATGAACACATGAATATAACACATTTACATGACTTTTACTAAACTTTGGGGATTTTAGTTTTTTCAAGGACTTTTCCAGGTCTGGAAATAACCATTTTAAAATTCCATGACTCTTCCAGGTTCTCCATGAGCGTATGAACCCTGGTGAATGTGTTAGTGCATCAGAGGGTCACCTGTGTGCGATAGTGAGGACGGTCTGGTCCTTGAACGTGTCTCTGATGGTCTGCTGCAGCAGCCGGTCCGTCTTCTGGTCCACGCTTGCCGTGGCTTCATCGATGCACAGAACCTACATGAGGATTATAGATTACAGATTATATTTGAGGGGAAACATTGCTTTGTGTCAGAGGTAAAGTAACGTTCTGCCGTGTTTGAGACGTCTATAATAATCTATATCAGTTTGATTAAACGCTGCATTCAGTATATTTTGTTGTCAGACGTGTTTTCTGACAGGAAACTCTCTTCAAAGCGACCAGACCTCAACAGAAACAGGGACTTCACCCTCAGAACTCAGGAGCTGGTCCACCGCTCCGTCGGTTAGTTTGTTATTGTCGTGCGACTTTAAGGGTTAGAACAAGGCACTGTGGCTCAGTGGTTAGCAAGTCGGTCTTTCAATCAGAAGGTCGGTGGTTTGATCCCCGGCTCCGGCAGTCTGCGTCGTTGTGTCCTTGAGCAAGACACTTAACCCTCATTGCTCACCGTTGCTGTGTCTACGGTCTACTGTATATCATGTAAGTCTCTTTAGATAAAAGCGTCAGCTAAATGAAATGTAATGTAATGTAATGTAACAACAAAGTCACACAACAACACAACATCACTGTTTTTGTCAGCAGAGTCTCGTGACTTTGAAGACAGCAAAGATAACGACTTCATTCCCGTCAGAAAGGTCTGACATCAAGATGAAGACGTGGACATATTATAAAGATAGCGTTGACTTAAACTGATATAGATCCTGTTGGGAGTCCACAGCAGAACTTTACTGGTTCTCCTGTCTGGTTCTCCATCTACTGCAGTAGAACCTCACACAAACACACGTTAGAACGTCTGAGTTATCCCTTTAAAAAGAACCCCAACATAAAAGATTTAAAACACAATAAATAATACTTTGGAGCCCGGTTTGAACTGACTGAGGACTCACCTGACTGACTGAGGACCCACCTGACTGACTGAGGACTCACCTGACTGAGGACCCACCTGACTGACTGAGGACTCACCTGACTGACTGAGGACTCACCTGACTGACTGAGGACCCACCTGACTGACTGAGGACCCACCTGACTGACTGAGGACCCACCTGACTGACTGAGGACCCACCTGACTGACTGAGGACTCACCTGACTGACTGAGGACTCACCTGACTGAGGACTCACCTGACTGAGGACTCACCTGACTGAGGACTCACCTGACTGAGGACTCACCTGACTGAGGACTCACCTGACTGAGGACTCACCTGGGCCTTGGTCAGCAGAGCTCTGGCCAGACAGAGGAGCTGTCGCTGGCCCACAGAGAAGCAGCGTCCTCTCTCCCCAACGGCAGCATCCAGACCGCCTGAGAGACACACACAAAAGAACAGGGTTCATACACATGTTGACCAATGAGTCCAGGACTTTTCCAGGACTTTTCCACAACTTTTCTACGACTTTCCCGTGACTTTCCCATAACTTTTCCATAACTTTTCCAAATTCCCATGAGCAAACATTTAGTGAAATCTGGGTGTGTCCATGAAAAAGTGATAAAATGTAGTATTTAAACTAACAATGAGGATTCCAAAGCATACAGTATTCCTTAAAGGACACAAATGAATGAGAGACAATAGTTTGATTAAAAGAATAAACATTTATAGATATACTCAGCGTATGCCTGCTTATATTTTGAGTCTTTCTTTTAAAAGCATATTCATTATTTCAAACTCAGCGTAAATGAACCACATGAACACATGAATATAACACATTTACATGACTTTTAATAAACTTTTACAGGTGTTCCATGACCGTGTTGAGTCCTCATCACTATAAATTGAAGTGGCCGTTTCTCCTGCATCCAAAACTAAATATTTAGAGTGTCTCCTCTTCTTCAAATTTAAATGAGCGAGGAAGAGGATGAAGATGAGGTAGACTGTGGTTATAACTGGAGGATCTTATGCAACGTATTCAGTGTCCTGGGTGCAGCCTCCCTTAGATGTTCTTATTCAACACACAGGAATGATGAAGGGTGGAGTCCATTGTGTGAAGGACAGTGACTCAGGCGGATTAACTCAAAAGCAGACACACCTGATGTTAACGAGCGTCGCCCTGCTCACCCGTGACAGCCCCCCTCACCCCCCTCCCAAGCCCCTCACCCATCCGGTCCACCACGGGGCCCAGGTGGCACTGGGCCACGACGTCCTGCAGCTGCCGGTCCGGGTGCCGCCTACACGGGTCCAGGTTCTCCCGGACGGTGCCGCTGAACAGGAAAGGGTCCTGAGGAATGATGGCCAGCCTGGACCTGCAGGGGGCGCCACAGCACGGAGAGTCACAGTAGATGAAGTATGTTAATCTATTGTTTATAACTGTAATCTGAAGGTGGTTTTCTGCTCAAGTCTGCACGATGACGGACAAATTGCTCCTTTGCTGTTAAAACAAAGTTGAAAATCAAAAGTTTTTTCTTTTTTTAAAGCCGGTCATAATTAAATTTGAAGCCATTTTTGTGAAACTGAAAACAAATATATATTTCGGTCGAGGTCTCGCTGAAAAATATAAATAAAAACACAGACACGGCACCTTCAAAACTTTTAAAAATGAATTTAAGACTAAAGTAAATTAAGTAATTTATCACCTCCAACAAGGAGGTTTTTGTCTCTTTTTTCTGAATATTTTTGCTCTCACGCGACCCCTTGGTTGTCTTGTGTGTGTTTTGATGCATCTCTGGATCTCAAAGCAGATTCAGTTTCTAATATTGAGTTTAGAGGATTATGCAGCCTCGGGGGGAGCTGGACCTCGTTTTGACATTATTTACTGGGGAAGTGGAGCAGAAAAGAAACTGAAGCGGAAAAAGGAAGAAATCTCAAGATGGAACAAAAGAAAGTGCCCCCCCTCCCCCAGATCAACAAAGTATATGTACCCCCCCCCTCAAGATCAATAACACAATCAGAGTATGTAACCCCCCCCCCCCTACCTGAGCTGAGCCAGGCCCACGGTGCTGATGTCCAGCCCGTCCAGGAGGATCTGACCCTGGTTCAGCTCCACCATGCGGAACAGGGCCAGGAACAGGGTGGACTTCCCGGAGCCCGTGCGCCCCACGACGCCCACCTTCTCCCCGGGCCGCACCACCAGGCTGACCCCGTCCAGGGCGTTGGGCAGGCCGGCCCTGTAGGCCAGAACCACGCCGCGGAAATCCAGGCCGCCGCGCTCGGGCCACGCCGCCGGCAGCTGGAGGCGGAGCGGAGAACAGGAAGTGAAACACGTGAACGCAGCACGCCGACACCATGTCGACGCTTTGCTGCTTTAGTGCATCATTGATATTATTCTATTTACTAAATTATTTCATTCTATTTCTTAGTTTTTTATATTGTATCGATTGGTTGTATCAGGGTTTAAATTTAACCTCAGTTTCTGTTGTTTTCTTGCCTCGGTCTGTCTGTCAAAGTCCTTTGTGAACTCCGTTAGGTGCAATATAAAGTTATTATTATAATTACATATACAGTAAAAACACTGGCAAACTAACTTGGTATTTATCATTTGATCTGTTATCCATGTAAAGTAGCAACTACTTTCATATAAATCACACAGGTTGTGCGTTATCATGATTCCAGCTCTAGATCCCGGGCCCATGTGGGACCGGCTCTCTGACCGCCGGTCTCAGCTCACCTGGGCGCTGTGGTGCTGCGGCTCGGTGGGAAGGCCGGCCGAGTATTCCTCGGTCCTCTCCACGCTCACCAGCTGCATCTCGGTCTGCGTGAAGCTGAAGATGAGGCCGCACAGCAGGTCCGTGATGGACAGGGCGTAGGACAGCGACAGGCCCACCAGACCTGAAGCAGCAACACACGCGTCACGGGACCGACCCGCGGATCACATGACCGGCGGGCGGCGGCGGGCGGCGGACTCACCGGGGTCGACGGCGCCGTACTGGTGCTGGACGACAGCGAGCACGGCGAGGCCGGTCACCACGGCAACGCCGATCAGCTGCAGGCGGATGCTCAGCCACTGCATGGCGGCGTTGCTCAGGAACAGGCAGCGCTGGTTCTGCTCCAGACGGCGGGCCATCTCCTCCTCGAACCTGCGACCACGACGACAACAACAACAACAACAACAGAGTCTGTGGTGCGTATCGCTCGGTCTGGAGGGATTAGAGGAACTCTTTTGGGGGATTTGGTGTCTCTGGGAGATTCTAGAGCTACAGATGGGGAGCTTGGTGGTTGGACCAGGAAGCAGAGGACCCGCCCACTCAAGACACAAAATCACGGCAACTTTTGGGATGACTAAAAGTTTTTTTTTTGCCAGATGTTTTGACAATTTATTATTGAAGCTTTCAGTCAGTGGAGATGAGCAGGAGCCCTTTAGTTGTGTTGTGTGGCCGTAGTGTGTGTAGTCTATTTATGTATATATTGTTTGTATATTTATAAAAATATATATTTTTTAATATATATATATATATTTTTTTTTTTATTATTATTATTTCATTTTTATATATATATATATATATATTTTCTTTTATTTTGGTGATTTATATGTATATATCTTTTTATATTTATAAAAAAATATATATATATTATATATTTAAAAAAATATATATATATTATATATTAATTTTTTGGGGGGGGGTATATATATTTTTTTATCTCCCGTCCCGGCCCTCACCTGGCAGAGTTGCCGCTGGCCCGGATGGTGCCCAGCCCGGTCAGCGTCTCGGAGAAGTGCGAGTACACGGGCGACAGCGTGACGCTGCACAGGCGCTTGAGCTCGCGGGACGTGTGGCGGTAGAAGCGCTGCGTGCGGTGGTACAGCAGCGCCAGCGGCAGCAGCAGCGCCAGCACCCAGGGGAGGCCGTAGCTGATCACCACCAGCATGCCCAGCAGCCCGAAGGCGTTGGCCAGCAGGATGTTCAGGATGAACGGCAGGCTGTCGTCCACGGCGTTCAGGTCCGAGGAGAAGCGGTTGAGAATGCGGCCCATCGGGGTGGTGTCGAAGAAGGTCACGGTGGCCTGGGGGGGGTGGGGGTGGGGGGGGGGGGGGGTGGTGTAGAACAACACCTGTCTAATAATCATCTTAAGGATGCTCGTCCTAATCTTTTTATGTAAAGAGCAAACCATCCCACTTGCTCCTCCTAATTTTTTTTTTTATTAAAATGAAGCATCTTTTTTGTAAGTACATTTGGAACATGTTGGAAGTGTTGATTGTGATGCAGGTACCCTCAGTTCTAGGAAGCTTCTTTTTATACATATTTATAAAAAATATATATATATTTATATACACATTAAAAAAATATATATTTTTGAATATTATGTTAATTAAAATATATTATTTTAATATTTAAAAATAATATTTAAAACAAATATATATATACATTTTAAATATATTATTTTAATTAAAATATATTATATATATATAATGTATATAATGTATAAATATATATAAATAATGTATACAATTATATGTATTTTTGTATATATGTTTTGTATATAAATATAAAAATATATATAAAATCTATACAAAAAGAAGCTTCCTAAAAAGAAGCCAACAGGAAACACTTTGACAGGAAGTTGCTGTAGTGGATCTGCTCTCACTGGACTCACCTTGAGGACCCGGTCCAGGAGTCGGTCGTGGATGGCCGCGGCGGCGCAGACGGCTCCGTAGGCGAAGAGGAAGGCTCTGAGGGCGGTGAAGACGGTGTTGGCCGCCGCCACGGAGCCGTACACCGTCAGGTAGAACTCCACATCGGAGCTCACGTTGCTCCAGGTGAGCGAGCAGAGAGGAGCCCTGAGGGGGAGGAGTCAGGGGCTGTAATATGTAATGGGCTTTATAATCGATTTATTTAATCATCTGGCCAAATGGGGCCACACCTACACAGCTATAGGGTTAGCACTACAGGGTTAGCTCTACAGGGTTAGCACTACAGGGTTAGCTCTATAGGGTTAGCACTATAGGGTTAGCACTACAGGGTTAGCACTACAGGGTTAGCACTACAGGGTTAGCTCTATAGGGTTAGCACTACAGGGTTAGCACTATAGGGTTAGCTCTATAGGGTTAGCACTGCTGGAAGTTTCAATAACATAATTCAAATATATACATAGCATTTTATAATATAATATTTATATAATATAAATATTATACCCTGCTTACATTAAGCCTCCCGGGGAGAAGAGCAGCAGGTGTGAGCTGAAAGCTCCGGGAGAGGAACCAGAGGTTCTGCTGGACCCGTTGTGTTTCAGCTCCGAGACCCAGTGAGACAGCCACCAGTCAGACACGTTCTTAGAGGCTGAAGCACACGCACACAAATTAAAAAAAAATGTAATATATATATATATATATATATATATATATATATATATATATATATACACACACACACACACACACTATATTTCTTGTTTTTATAGATTTTTCTCCTATTAAAAACAGTAGTTTCTCAAATTGTTTCAATATGGATGTTGAAACAATTTGAGAAACTACTGTTTTTAATAGGAGAAAAATCACCCACACACACGAGCATCTGCCGCTCACGCCATGGAGCCGGGCGGTCGAGCCTAACCTTGCATGAGGAGCAGCGACGTGAGGACGGCGGCGGCCAGGACTCCGCCCACAGCGACCCAGTAGGTCCGGTAGACGCTCCACGCCAGCCCGCCCACCTGCTTCTGCTCCGCCCCCGACAGGTCGGGGTCATCCTCCACACACGGGCCAGGCTCCTCCCCCTCCTCCTGCTGCTCCTCGCCATCTGCTTGGAACCCAAGAGGCCGTGAAAATGCATCCGATTATTCTAAAAGTCGACTCTGTGCTGAGGAATCTACACAGAACTGGACCGCTGACGTGAACATATCATAAAACTCATCCTGGAACGTCGGAACAGTTTTATGGAAATCCATCCGAAGGTTGGGAGACATTTCCAATGAAAGCCACCCACGAGACGCTGAACAAACCTCTCTCCTTCATGTTGCGGTCATTCTTCCGTTTCTTCGGCACTGCCTCGACCAGAGGAAGGATTTCTGCTGGCGTTCCTGTTGGAACGGCAAAAGGGAACCGAGTCAGCGTTTTCGGGTTCTCCGACAAAGCATGCAGCGTTCTCAGAACGACCGTAAAATAATATTAATAATGATGTAAATAATATTAGAAAATGGTCAGAAATTAGTTCTGTATGTATTTAATTTGTAGTAATCTTTGGGAAATATTTTGTAAAGTCTTCTTTACCCTGTGAATAAACTAAATACTGAACAATGTAATGCTATGGAATAGCATTACATTGTTTGTAGAGCCAACGGAGGGTCATGAACAATATCAATACATCTGTAAAAGAATAAGAAAATATTCACCACCCCGTCACCATGGGGTCCATTTTCATTGCTATGCCGATGACACACAGGTCTACATCTCCTCCAAACCGACTGCTGCCATCCCTCCTACCTCCCTCATCACCTGCCTTGATGACATCCGGAGCTGGATGAGCAGGAACTTCCTAAAGCTAAACGGCAATAAAACTGAGGCCCTGCTCATCGGCTCCAAATCCGTCATCACCAAATCCCAACACACCCCAGCCCCACCCATCATCGTCGACGGATTCCCTGTACCCTTCTCCCCCCAAGTTAAGAGCCTTGGCGTCATTCTGGACAGCACCCTTTCATTTGCACCCCATATTCAAAACATCACCCGGACTGCATTCTTCCACCTCCGCAACATCTCCAGACTCCGCCCATCACTGACCCAGTCCAGCACCGAAATCCTGGTCCACTCATTTGTCACATCGACTACTGCAATGCCCTCCTCACCGGTCTCCCCACCAAACTCATCAACAGACTGCAAATCATTCAGAACTCGGCCGCCCGGATCATCACCTGTACCAAATCATCGGACCACATCACTCCTGTACTCATCCAACTTCACTGGCTCCCTGTACAATACCGCATCGACTACAAAAACCTTCTCCTCACCTATAAAGCTCTCCACAATCTAGCCCCCACTTACCTCCATGACCTCCTTCAGGAATACACTCCCTCCCGCACCCTCCGCTCATCCTCTTCTGGACTGCTAACCATCCCCACGTCACGCCTCAGTACCATGGGTGCCCGAGCCTTCAGCTGCTCAGCACCCAGGCTCTGGAACTCCCTCCCCCCACACATAAGACAGTCAGACTCCATCACATCATTCAAGTCTCAACTCAAAACTCACCTGTTCAAACTGGCATACTCTTTGTAACTGGATCCTGTGCACTTCACCTGTTTTTATGTTGATGTTCTGTTTTAATGTTGTTTCTATCTTTCATGCTTTTATCTTTTATCCTGTATTTTTATTGTAAGGTGACCTTGGGTGACTTGAAAGGCGCCTCCAAATAAAATGTATTATTATTATTATTATTATTATGGTCTTCAATAATTAACGATGAAAAAGGCTCTGATTTCATTACTTTATAGTCGTGGACGTTAGTTTTCTACCCGTTTTGACGACGGTCCCGTTGTCCATGAGGACCACCACGTCGGCGCCGTGCACCAGCTCCACGCGGTGCGTGCAAAGGATTCTGGTCCGGCCCCCGAGGAGCTCCACGATGCACTTCTGCATGAGGTGCTCGGCCACGTCGGCGTCGACCGCTGCCAGCGGATCATCCAGCAGGTAGATGTCTTTGTTCTGCAAACACAGAAACCCAAAAAGGTGAGGCTGATGATCGGAGAACGTCGTGAGAACACGACTTCCTTGTTTGCAGCCTCGATTCGTCCGAGTGGACTTTCACGCTCTCGGGCTGGAGACGTACGTGTTGGTTTGGTGCGAACTGGAAGCTTATCTAAACAGATCTTCCTGTTTCACAATAATATACAAAGATGGAACCAACTTCTTCAAACTCCACAAAAAGGACCAAAGGCCCGTCTAGCGTCACAGACCATAGGTTCTAAAACCCTCCAGACCGACTCCCTATGAGGAGCCGCTGTGGTTCCATAAGGGTCGCTGACCTTTTTCTAAACCGGAGAACAAATCCGTCGTTTGAGTCTTTTAATTGCACCCTCAATGTTTCAGAACCAGTTACAGGTTCCTCTCAGGAGCTTTAGGAGAACCCATGCATCCTGTTGGTATCAAAGGTTCCTCTGCAGAGGACTGACCATGTAAGCAGCCCTGGCGAGGGCCAGGCGGGCCTTCTGTCCTCCGCTCAGAGTCACTCCGTTCTCTCCCACTTCGGTCCGGTCCCCGTTCGGCAAAACCTGAAGACGCGTTGGAAGAGGCAGTGGTTTATGACACAAAACCTGAAGAGCTAGAGGTTTATGACACAAAACCTGAAGAGCATGTGGTTTATGACACAAAACCTAAAGAGCATGTGGTTTATGACACAAAACCTGAAGAGCCAGTGGTTTATGACACAAAACCTGAAGAGCCAGTGGTTTATGACACAAAACCTGAAGAGCTAGTGGTTTATGACACAAAACCTGAAGAGCATGTGGTTTATGACACAAAACCTGAAGAGCTAGAGGTTTATGACACAAAACCTGAAGAGCTAGTGGTTTATGACACAAAACCTGAAGAGCTAGAGGTTTATGACACAAAACCTGAAGAGCTAGTGGTTTATGACACAAAACCTGAAGAGCCAGTGGTTTATGACACAAAACCTGAAGAGCTAGAGGTTTATGACACAAAACCTGAAGAGCTAGTGGTTTATGACACAAAACCTGAAGAGCCAGTGGTTTATGACACAAAACCTGAAGAGCTAGTGGTTTATGACACAAAACCTGAAGAGCATGTGGTTTATGACACAAAACCTGAAGAGCATGTGGTTTATGACACAAAACCTGAAGAGCATGTGGTTTATGACACAAAACCTGAAGAGCTAGAGGTTTATGACACAAAACCTGAAGAGCTAGAGGTTTATGACACAAAACCTGAAGAGCTAGAGGTTTATGACACAAAACCTGAAGAGCTAGTGGTTTATGACACAAAACCTGAAGAGCCTGTGGTTTATGACACAAAACCTGAAGAGCTAGAGGTTTATGACACAAAACCTGAAGAGCTAGAGGTTTATGACACAAAACCTGAAGAGCTAGTGGTTTATGACACAAAACCTGAAGAGCCTGTGGTTTATGACACAAAACCTGAAGAGCTAGTGGTTTATGACACAAAACCTGAAGAGCTAGTGGTTTATGACACAAAACCTGAAGAGCTAGTGGTTTATGACACAAAACCTGAAGAGCTAGTGGTTTATGACACATGTGCACATTTAAACAGACGTGAGGGGGGTGCAGCACATCGTACGTTGAGGTCGTCCGACAGGGCGCAGGCCTCCACCACCGCCTGGTAGAAGGCGGGATCGTAGGCTCTGCCAAACAGGATGTTGTCCCGCACAGATGCATGCTGGATCCACGGCTCCTGGGACGCCAGACCGAAGCCGGCCTCTCGGCCCGCGACGTACACGACTCCACTGAGTCTGCACACACACAGACACACACACACACCTCAACACATCTGGAGATACGAGGTTTTACCTGGACAGGAAGGAGGTGAACACTGCAGCTTACCTGTTGAGTTCTCCGGTGAGAGCGGCCAGCAGGGAACTCTTCCCACAGCCGACCTTCCCCACCACGACCACCAGAGAGCCCTGAAACCAGAACGCCGCACGTTACCGCGCCGACCGCCAGAACAATCACTGATCGACAAATAAAGATCCTCACACACATATATATATATATATGTGTATATATATATATATATATATATATATATATATATATATATATATGTATAAAATCAGGACGCACCTTGGTGACGCGCAGACTGAGACTGTGCAGCTGCAGACTCCCTTCAGCTCCTCCCTCGATGTTCGGGTTGAGGCCGTCGGGCTCCTGCCAGGAAAATGTCCCCTGACTCAACAGGATTGACATCTCATTGTCTTCAGGAGACACTATGGCAGATAAAGGAATATATACATTATTTTATATTTATAAATAAAATAAAAATATATATATAATTCATTTATTTTTGTATATATATTTATAAATACAAAATGTTCCTTTACAGATCAGCATTGACTAAATGCAGATTTTAATTACATTACATTTCATAATTCAATCCATACTTCTGTTCAGTTTAGAAGGCATGATTTTAATTGCGTTTCATATTTATTATTATTATTATATTCTCTTCCCAAGATTTTCCTTATTGCCCGTGCTTTGTTTAATGAAACATCAAAATACGGTGTACATTTTTGTACAACCATGTCATTGTGTTAACTGCAAAAACGAAATGTAATTTTTTAAAAGGCCACTAAATTGGATTCTTTCTGTGTTCAACAGGAAAGCAGCATCCAGAGACCGACCGTTCTCTTGCAGAGGTTTCTAACTTCATACCGAGGGCGTAGTACGCCGGCAGGTCCTGGTTTTTCAGCTTGAAGAAGCGCTGGATTCGCTCCACAGACACTTTGGCCTCCAGGATGCCGTTGAGCACCCAGGGGAACGCGTTGAGAGGCACGATCAGCATCCCCACCAGAGCCAGCGTGGTGAACACCTGCAGGGAGGACGTGCACCACGAGGACGTCAAACCGGCATCAAGAACACAGAAATGGTTTCTTCCTTTCATTCTCTGGAGAGTAGAAGATCTTTGTTTCCTTCATGCAACTAAATGTACGTTTTTAACTTGAGATTAATTAAATTAACCAGAGAAAACTGACGTGTTGAGATGTGCGTGGTACAGATCATTACAAAAAATAAATCTAGTTCACTCCTGCTCATCATCAAGGAATAAGCTAAATTGAGGAAGCTGCAAATAAAACATAAATCTTTCCCTCGTCTCAAAAGAGAGAAAGTAAATCTACTCGCTGCTCCAACAAGCTGCCTTCAACACCACCCGTTCACCAAAGCGCCTCCCGCACCTTGGCCGCAGTCAGCTGGTGTCCCAGCAGCACGTACGTGACGAAGGTGAGGATGGAGACGACCACCGGCAGAGCGGCCCAGGTGTACACACACATGGCGTCCAGGTACTTGAGGGCCTTGAGGTGGGACAGCTCCCGCCGGCGGCAGGCAGCGACCTTCTGGGCGAAGTGAGGCTCCCAGCTGTAGAACTTGATGACGCGAATGCCGAAGAGGACCTCCGTCATCAGCTGAGAGGATATAAAAGGGGGAAAAAATCAATACAAAAAAAATCGGACTCTCGACATTCTTCTTGGGCAAATACTTCATGAATAAGGAATAAATGCACTTTTAATTAAGTTAAAGTCTTCTGGTAACCTTCAAGCTAAATCAGGTAAATTACTTAAATTCCTAATTAAAGAAACAACATATATGGATTTTTTTGTTTTTATATAAAGACATTTAATTATAATACAGAGGGCTTTCCCCCATAAATATATCACAAACATTAGGATCCCTTAAAGTGAGAAGTTAAAGGCTAAAACAGATGTATCACTATTTTAGTTTTTTCTGATAATGATATAAAGGCTTCACACTTTACATGAGCATGTTTGATTTAATTCCATAAACAAGAAGAAATAGGTAACAAACATCCCCGGCTGGCATCAAACCACCAACATGTAAAGCTCTATATCATGTAATTCACTATAAATTAAAATAATTATGCTTAATTCAAGAAATAAACAAGGAAAATACATATAAATGCTATTTTTTTTATCTTGTCACATCTAATAATAATAATAAAATCAAACTGAAATAATAACAAGGTTGATATTATTATCAATACTAATAGTAATCAGTAACCTTAACCCGGCTGTCCTTGTGCCCGAGCATCCGTCGGTTGTTGCTCAGGATGCGGGAAGCGAGGAACTTGTTGAGCGGCACCAGCAGCAGAGCCACGCCCAGCCCGCCGAGGAAGGCCACGCCCACCTGCAGGTACAGCAGGTAGAGGGTGACGCCGAACCGCAGGGGCATGCTCCACAGCTCGTGGAAGCTGCCGAAGAAGTTGACCACGCGGTCGGCGTCCGTGCTCATCAGGTTCACCACCTCCCCCAGCGCGGCGCCGGCCAGGCTGCAGCCGCTCGCCTGCAGGGCTTTGCCGTACACGGCCGACACCAGGGCGGCGCGCGCAGACAGCGCCACCTTGGAGACCTCGAAGGCGAAGACGTTCTGGAGGACGGAGGAGAGAAGGGTGGCGGCGAAGAGCCCGAGGGCGCACCGGACGCCCCAGCCGACCGGCGCTCCCTTGTCCTCCATGAAGTTCACCAGACTGCTGAGCAGCAGGGGCCCCGCGAAGCTCAGCAAGCTCACCGCCACCTTCAGCACGCCGAGGGCGTAGAACCGCAGCCCGAAGGCCGTGTGCAGCACCCCCAGCAGGCCCACGTCGCCCTCCAGCTGCAGCGGCTCCTCCCGGTCCTGTGAACTCCAGGTGCCGCTCAGGAGGTTCCCGCTGACCGGCCGAGGCCACTGGTCGCGCCCGGTACTCGCCGCCGCCCCTCGCCGGCGGGCCTCCCAGCACTGGTGGAAGTATCGGCAAACCACAGAGGTCCGAAGTCTCCGAGGGAGGTGAAAGAGGTCGGCGGGTCCGTCCAGCTCCCCTCGCTGCCCCCGGAGGAGGAGCGGCGTCAGCCACAGGTAGAAGAGCCGAGAGACGCAGCCGCTCCCGTCCTCGGCCGCCGTCTCCCCCGTGTCCGGCTGCGCGCCCTCCGGGGGGAGCGGGGATCCGTCCGCAGCGTTGATATGCAGCGAGTACCCGGCGTCGCTGATGCAGGGGAACGCAAACGCCAGGAGATAAACCAGGACCGGGAGCGCCCGGGCCGAGGCGAGCACGAAGCGGGCAAACTGGAGGGGTTGGGCGGGGTCCAGGTGCTCCCGGTCGGCGCAGTAAATCACCAGCGTGACGACCAGGTTCGGCACGGACAGGAGGACCAGCAGCGGCAGCAGAGGCGGCCCTCTGGTCCTCCTGGAGGCCGACCTCTGGAGCACCGTGACGGCAGCGAAGTGGACCAGCCAGGCCAGGACGGCGCAGCCGTCGGCCAGGACGTCCAGGTACAGGTCGGCCCGCTGCAAGAGGCTCGCCAGCACGACGTCGGCGGCGAGGAGCAGCGCCGCCAGCAGGGACGCGACCCGCCGGAGCGTCCAGCCACGTGGGGGCGGAGCCTGGAGGAGGTCACGCCTATAAGCAGCAGGAACAACAGATATGAAACAAACTTCTGTGGACAATAAATGCAAACTTTTAGATTGATTGGGGGAAAGAATAGATTTAATAATAATAATAATAATAATAATAATATTATGAAAACTGTTGATTTGGTTTTTTTTTTAGCTGAGGGGTAATTTAGTGGACAATTGGCCCATGATCACATCCGACCTGCATGGAAAATGTCTTTCCAATGCAAAGTCGTCTTTACCTTTAAAAACTGACCAATATTTAGCCTTCAAGGACTGAATGTGCACGTTTCTTGTACTTCTTGTCACTAATATTTACGACATCAATAAATAATAATCAGTATTGTGAGATTTGATGTTTCCATGTGTTCGAATCCAAGTGACTGTTGTCAGAGTGGAGCGACAGGTACAGGACCCAGGTGCAGGACCCAGGTGCAGGACCCAGGTGCAGGACCCAGGTGCAGGACCCAGGTGCAGGACCCAGGTGCAGGACCCACCTGGCCATGCCGAGGTAGCAGGCGCTGAAGACGGCCATCGCCGCGTGAGGCAAGGCTCCGAGGACGAGTTGGTTAAAACACGCGCTGACGTGTCCATCCTGCCACACGGGGAACGGGTTCCCCTCGTCCGAGTGACAGAAGCCGGAGACCAGCTCTGCCGGCCCGAAGAAGACCCTCATCTCATCTCCTCCTGAGAGAGGGGGAGGGAGGGAGAGAGAGGGGGGGGGGGGGGTGGAAGAGATTAAAATGCGAGACTAACGAGAAACCGGTAAAAGTGTCAGGTTTGTAGTTTTGACACATTTTGTAAAGACAAGAATTTAGCACCAAAAAAATCTATAAAAAAAGGAGGGAGGGCGTTATTTGGAAAAATAAATCCTACAAATCTGCTATGTTGATATTAGAAAAAGTGTAATCACAATAAAAAAAACATCACTAACATGGATTTCCTTTGTAGAACATAAAAGTAAACAGAGTAAACCTGCTCTGGGGCCTGTTGCACAAAACTAGGATAAGGGATAAAGCCAGGATATCTTGGTGATCCTGGCTCAATTGATCCGTAATCCGGTTGCACTAAAGATGGATAGGGGGCAGGAGGATATGTTATGGTATAAATTACCATGGAGATTTATTCTGTGGAGCTAGCCTGCTCCAGACCAGGCTAAATTCCAGGATCTATTTAATCTCATCCCTAATGTCAGTCAGCAGTCACCACAAATGGAAACCAATAGTTATTTCACTGCTCACTATACATTGTTATCACACATAACTAGACCCACTGTCATTATTTAAACGTTTGTGATCATTAATTTCAATGATTTTGGATAAAAAATGATTTTTAGATGATGTTGTATTTTGACCTGCTGCCATGTCCGTTTTGGCCCGTTCATGTTTAATCCACACACACACACACACACACACACACACACACACACACACACACACACACACACACACACACACACACACACACACACACACACACACACACACACACACACACACACACACACACACACACACACACACACACACACACACACACACACACACACACACACACACACACACACACACACACACACACACACACACACACACACACACACACACACACACACACACACACACACACACACACACACACACACACACACACACACACACACACACTGCTTTGTGCTTCCGACGGGGAAAAGTACGCGGCTCTAGTTGCCATGGTAAATCAGTTAATCTGTGGCGGGGTCTATTTGAGTGAGCCGTGAGCGCGCACCTATCCAGGATTGGTTTCACCTGGCTTAATGAATCCGTGTCTGCTCATCCTGGCTTGGTCTTTGTGCAACCAATTAAGCCTGGACGCACATGTTTTGGCTTCATTGAGCTCAGCTGAGTCATTTATCCCGGATGTCTTAATTCTACTTTTGTGCAACAGGCCCCTGGTCAGGACTATGACAGTAAACCACTCGCTTTGCTTTTGTTTTTGTTTTGAGGAAGCATGAAGCTGCAACAGGCTGCATTATTGTGCACTTGACACTGAAACATAACTGACACATTTAAAATCTGCACACATGTTCGATGCCCAGCTGTGATGGAGTCAAACTGTCTGAGTCCTCAAATATAAAGACGGAATAAGAGGACGGAGTAACAAACGGAGTCAAGCTTCACTTACATGTGTCGGTCACGTCTCCTCCACCACTTCTGTGGCAGAAGAAAATAAAGCTGTTTCCTGACTGGAAGTTATCATCTGGATCTGAGGTGTAAACAAACGAGGCTAGCTAGCTTAGCTCCCCAAACATCGTGTTTAAAACGGCGCTGTCGCGGAAACACAAATAAAATGTAAATAAAGAAACTAAGGACACGAAGCAGATATTAATATAACTTAATAACACTAATGGGATATTATTGACATGAGCAAACTTTACATTTTACCGGCTTTTATCGAGCTAGCAGGCGTTACGTTTTGTCGACTCCTGATGACGTACGTCACTAGCGTGCAGGAAACAAGCTTTTCAAAATAAACGTCCTATGCGGAAAGATCTTTATAAAGCAAAGAAGTACTTACGTTTAAATAAAAAAAATATTATCTTACAATATTATATTGTTCTGGTTTTATCACTAACTAATACATTTATGTTTGAATGTAAAACAAATTAAAAAGAATATACTTGTAGAATAAATGCAGTGTAGTAAAAAGTACAATACCATATAATTACACCATAATACATTGTAAATTGAGTTATAAGTGAATGTAATTGGTTAAATTTCACCAGTGCTAAAGAAATAAACACGTTAAACAATAAGTTTGAACAATAATTAAACTTGTACTTGTCTAAATATAATTGATGTGTCTTTACTTGTCATACAACCTTGTATTTTATGATGTGATCTCTCATATGGGTATTAATACTTAAGAAAAAAACAAATATATATATATATAATTTGTCCATATGATTACATTAAATCATATTGCTCTTCCTAATTTATCTTAATGACATTGAATGCTCGACTCCGTCATAATGAAGGTTGGTGGACTGTTTAAACTTCGGGGACATTAATGGAAATAAAGCCAGGACTTTATTGTTGTAACTGACAGTCAGACATGTTGTATCTAAAAGGGTTGTATCTGGCATTTATCCTAAAATTGGGAGTTGGGAAAAATAAGAGAGGCAGCCAAAAATGGTTTGAGTTGTTTATTGAGGGAGGGTGACTGGACTGTTACAAAAGTTATAAAAATGAATCTCTGGTTCTCCGGGTTCTCCATATAACCAGAACATTATACGACATCGGCCTGGAGACGGAGAAGCATTGAATTCGCCAAAACCAAGCAAATAGAAACGTCTAAATCTGGAGAAAAAAATCTCCCATTTCATTAAAATGAGGGATTACATTCTACAAACTTTGAAAACCGTGGGGGATTTTAAATCCGTGCACGTTACATTAGCATGTACCATAAGTTAAAAACACAAAATTAATTTTACAAATGTTATCTGGAAGTAGACAAAAAAAAAAAAAACTTTAAAAACTGGGGTGCAGCTTTTCTAAGGCATCTTTAATTCAATAGAAAAAAGATCTAGAAGTCTCATACAAAGAAATGAAGCTATACAATGTCACATTATATTTTATTCCTTACACACTGTACAAAGTCCATTTCCTTCGGGGCCGGCCACGCCAGCCGCAACACCAGGCAGCTTAACGTTCGTGTTCGATATCCTACATCGTGTGTCCGCCAGACACCGTATTTACATGTTCAGACATGAAAGCACAAACATAAATATGAGCAGGCTCCGCCCCCGTCCTCAAATGGCATCGCATGTCTTCAGACACATTGTTGAAATAAAAACACACCAAATATTGGCCGCCTACATGTAATCTTTACGTCGTCTCCATCCCCCCATGTGATGCACTGCCATGAAAACTGGTTTCAAAGTGCTTTAAAAAAAAAAAAAACATCGGATTTTATAGCTTTTTGGTCAAAGTTGTGGTGGGATGTTCAACATGTATGTCACAGTATAAAAAAAACACGCCACAGTGGGATTAAAAGTGACCAAAAAAGCTTATTTAACAACGAGTCGGTGCATTGTGTGTGTGTGTGTGAATTAAAAGGCGTGAGCAGTAATCATATGACGATATCAGAGAAAACGATATGCGCAACAATGTCCTGTCAATCAAAAGCTGTTTAAAGTAGAGCGTGTGAATACTGTACAGTCGGCCGGATGTCAACAAAAACCTCTCAAGTGTTAATTCAGAATTAAAGCTATCACATAGCTGAGAAACAAAAAGAATGAATCAGGTACAAAGTAAGTGATCAAAGGTCTTTTTTTCCATTTCGGCATGCGATTGTCAAGTCAGGCCGAACAGCTGGAGCTCCGATCCCGACGATGTCGCTGAGTAAGAGCAGAGTTACCCTGGAGTTTAGCTTCTTCTTCATTAGTACACACAGTCTAAGTAGGGCTGGGCATCACACCGGGTATCTTTGATACCTTACTTTTAACATGTATTCCACAATGAAAATAAAAAAATGTAAAGGAGAAGTTACGTTAAAAATACTCGTCTAAACACACACAGCTGTTTGAAGTACTATACAGAATACTGTCTCGGGAACTATGCGGTAAAAGAAGATCATGGAGTATAAATCTGGCCGGATATTGGAGGCCAACTCTCAACGCTTTGATACTCGGTGGGAAGGACGAGTCCTGAATTCGGAATATTTCATTGGATAACACACAGAGGCTCAACTTAAAAAAAAAAAAAAAATGACTCTTCGATTTGTTTTCCAGAATGTTTTTCCAGTACTTTTTTAGGTAGTATACATATATCATAAATGAAACCATTGTCGCTCTCCTTAGACATCCGGCTGGAAATATTGTGTTTGTGAGACATTAAGAAAAACAGTCGAGCCTCAACAGAAAAAAGTGAAGTGACTTAACGTTGTTTCCTTCTAGAGCATTTCTGAGGTAAATAAGTCCGTCAGGTATCAGTCTTCCGATCCTCCGACAGCCGATTAAAAAGGTGACCCCGTGACCTTCACAGCCTTTTTAAGAGGCTCATCTTAACACTGTGGTGTCCCACAAGGCTCGATCCTGGGTCCTCTATCAGGCTCCTGGTACATGTTTGTTCTTTGGGACCCTATCGTGAGAGGAGACTTGCAGCGCCTCAGGATTTCCTTTCAGAATGAACCAAAAGTCCTTAAAGTTGATAAGAAAGAAGAAGATGATGATAATGAAGATGATGATGATGATGCTCCATCAACCAGACTCAAGACAACATTTTAAACAATGCTACGCTTCACCAAGTTTGAGCGTGATACTTTTGGCCTGTTTTCTTAGAAACTGATGTTCGATACCTTTAAGGCAGTGACCTCTGACCCTGAACTGCACATTTAACTCTTCCCAGCCTCTAAAACTCGGCCTCGGATCGCTCTGCTAGAGAAGCTCCGCCTCCCAGGTCCCTCATCGCAAAAGTCATGAAAATGGTCTTTTTGTTACGAGTCTCGTTTCTTTCTTTGTTTTACGTGTCAGGTGTTCAACGTGCCTACTTTGTAAAATCAATTTCTAACAGTTGTATGGAAAAATTTTATAAATAGTTTATTATCAATATTAATATAATGTATAATAGTATGCATACACACACTTTAAAAAATAGCCAAGTTCAATTTCTAAAAGGTTTTCAAAAGTCTTGTAAGTGGAGTTTTTATGTAATGGTCCCCAACAATATTATTTGGGGGGGGGGGGGGGGGGATGGGTATACATGTCATAAATCCTGCTGAAACACATATACCGTAAAACAAAATTACCATTCCACTGAGGTGAAACACTTCTCTTTTTTTGGGGTGTTTGAAAGCCAATATCTGGGATCTCCCAATCATCCACCACAAACAAAGGAGAAGAAGAAGAAAAAATCAAACAGGATTTGGTGGAAAGAAATTGAAACGGAGGGAATCTGTGGCTGGAGTCCGGTGGTCTTTCTCGGTGTTGCCGTCTGAATAACTCCGGATATGTTCCTCCACCGGAGAGGTTCATAAATATGCGAGCGGAGTCGAGCGTCTGAATCCTGAACATCTCCCGCCTCCGGTTCTGGAGTCCACTCAGACCGGAGGACACAAAGATGAACTATTATTAAATTTGCTGGATCGGTTCAAAGTCCAGCAGGAAGGAGCTGTTTGTACGCCACACGGTGTCCTGGAGGAGTGAGGGGGACCCGGGGACTTTTATTCTGGAGCGTTTCCCACAACGGGGTTGAGTCTCAGACACGCCCTCCTCGGTGTCGTCTCCTCTGGCCCCTCCTTTCCTTTCCTTTCCTTTCCTTTCCTTTCCTTTCCTCGAACACAGTCTTTAGTTTCAGAGTCTGTCTGCGTATCCGCTCGCAGCTCACAGGTTCTTGGTGTTTATGTGAGTCTTGTAATGCTTCGTCAGGTGGTCACTCCTCATGAAGCGTTTCTGACACTGGCTGCACTCGAAGCGTTTGTCTCCTGAGGGGACGAAAAGAAGAAGAAGAAGAAGAAGAAAAAAAAAAGAAGAAGAAAAAGAAGAAGAAGAAAAAGAAGAAGAAGAAGAAGAAGAAAAAGAAGAAGAAGAAGAAGAAAAAGAAGAAGAAGAAGAAGAAAAAGAAGAAGAAAAAGAAGAAGAAGAAGAAAAAGAAGAAGAAGAAGAAGAAGAAGAATATTTTACAGTTTAAGAACATACAGGTGATATCATTTCCAAACATATCTCTGGTATTTCTCTGTCACAACATGCAATAAACACCAGAAGATGATTGAGTAAGATTTATCAAAAAGTATGAGTTCAAATGAGTTGTTTCAAAGAGACAAACGTCTGATTGTATTAACTGATCCTACAAACTCATCATTTCCTGGTTGTTAAGCGGTTAAAACAACTTCATTTGTAGCTTTTTAACTTTACTCCGTCCTATTCATATTTGCTTTAGGTTGCAGGGAAACCCTCCCAGAAGTACTGCATTGTGTGTGTGTGTGTGTGTGTCAGTGTCTCCTGCAGACACACCTGTGTGTGTCCTGGCGTGCCGCTGCAGCTCGTCGCTGCGCGTGAAGCGTTTCCCGCAGAAAACCCAGTTGCAGACAAAGGGCCGCTCGCCGGTGTGCAGCCGGACGTGAGCTCTGAGCAGCGACGTCTTCCTGAACGTCTTCTCGCAGCCGGGGACGTGACAGATGTGCTTCCTCTTCCCCACCTCGCCGGGCCTGCAGACACACACACACACACACACACACACACACAGAGAGAGACAGACACACACACACACACACACACACACACACACACAGAACATTTCATTTAGTGTTGAAAACTGCATTAAGTTTCTAAATGTTTCGTTCATAAAAGCAGAAACTTTATTAATAAAGTGCATATTTGTTTTTTCTTTTACTGTCAATGTAAACATATTTAATATCGTTATGTTGACGCCGGAAAAAAAAGGCTTTTGTTTTTTTACTCAAAATGTCTAAGAGCAGGAATCTAATTTAAGATTTCAACAATTATCTGAAAATCTGGACATGAAACATGAAACCCATTTCCAGTCAGCAATATTCCCGTAACAGCCTCATAAAAGTCAGATCTTGTCTTTTTATTTAATCTTTCACTTAAGCGCATGACCAGAAATGAAGTAAACATATTTAAATATTGATGTGTTTCTCACCTCTTGTCTGCGTCCTTGCAGTTGGGGCAGGTGCAGGCCATGCGTCTCTTCTTCTCTCCCGGCTGGCCGGGCAGCTCCAGGGTGAGAGTCTGGTCCACCTGGATGGACGGCTGGCCCGGTGAAGTCGCCAGCTGGAGCCCTGCACCCTGCAACGTCTGCACCGTCAGGTGCTGCTGGCCTGATGGACGGAGACAGAGGTTGTATAGAAGTCTATGCTTCATGTGTTAAAGCTGCATTCTCTCTCCTGACCACCAGGGGGCGACTCCTCTGGTTGTATAGAAGTCTATGCTTCATGTGTTAAAGCTGCATTCTCTCTCCTGATCACCAGGGGGCGATTCCTCTGGTTGTATAGAAGTCTATGCTTCATGTGTTAAAGCTGCATTCTCTCTCCTGATCACCAGGGGGCGACTCCTCTGGTTGTATAGAAGTCTATGCTTCATGTGTTAAAGCTGCATTCTCTCTCCTGACCACCAGGGGGCGACTCCTCTGGTTGTATAGAAGTCTATGCTTCATGTGTTAAAGCTGCATTCTCTCTCCTGACCACCAGGGGGCGACTCCTCTGGTTGTATAGAAGTCTATGCTTCATGTGTTAAAGCTGCATTCTCTCCCCTGACCACCAGGGGGCGACTCCTCTGGTTGTATAGAAGTCTATGCTTCACCGCTCACCTCCTGCGTTGGTGATGGTGACGGGAACGCCCTGGACCTGGACCCCGTTGATGCTGATGGTCTGCACCACCTGCGTCGTCGAGGACAGCTGTGGCGTGCTGAGCGATATCATCCCCCCCGCCGGGGCGATCTTGGCCAGAGTCCGCTCCTTCCGCCCGCCGGCCGCCGTCCTCTTGGTGCCGGCTGGCGGCGAGGTGGCGACAGAAGTGGTGGGGCTCGTTGTGGTGGAGACCGGTTCCTGGATCTGGACTGACTGCCACTCGCCGGACGCCGTTTTGAAGAGGATCTGAGGGGTGTAACAAAGAAGTTATTTTTTATTTTTAATCAATAAAAAAAAGCAAATACATTGTGATGTTTTATTGGAATGAGAAGGATTGAATACAAATTGCTAACAGATACAAACAGATTTGCATGATTTCTTTTTTCAAATTAACAAAATAAATGCTCAGTGCTTTTTTATTTGTATTTATTGAGAATCATCCGAGGTCTCCGGCTGTGTGATACCTGCGTTGGCGTCGGCTCGGCCTGAGAGACCTGCAGGCTCGAGGGCACCGACTGTCTCTGGGGGACGGGCGGTAACGTGGCGGAGGCGGCCTGCACCACCTTCAGGGCCTGCTGGGGGATCTGGACCACCTGCGGCTCCGGCTTGGTCTGGACCAGCTGGACCTGCTGCACCATAGCCGGCTGCCCGGGACTCTGCACGATCAGCAGGTTGTTACCCGCCTGCAGAGAAGAGACCGGAGAGGTTATCCTGTGTACCAGAGTTGAGTTATGGGACCATAACCCTCTCCTGCATTGTGTTGTATACAAGAGTTGCAGAAAATAATTACGTAATCACGACCTGCGGGACACGTGCACGTTCTAAGTTTTGGTATTTGAAGCGTGATTACAGCTTTTCACTGTAAAAGCACTATAAGAAGAAGGATTTTACAAAGACGCCGATTTGTTTGTAACGGCTTCAAATCTACATTTGAGTGAATATGTTTGCAGCCAAAATCAAATTGTTTACATGATTCTCTCCGTAAAGTAGTCCATGAACATGAAGTCCCTCCTCAACATTGAGGGGGTGGGTTTATGGCGCTTTGCCAGTTTCACTCGTTTGTACGCCTTCAAGCGTTTCCGAGAATAACACGACGAACGTAATAAACACTCGTAGCGCACACTGGTTTGTGGAGGCGATGCCACGATATCAACAGAGCTTCACTTCATCTCACTTTTACTGGAAAGCAGTAACAATATCCACATTTTACTATTCAGAAAAGAGAGGTCCATTCAGAGAGGACAACACAATAAATGGAAATAATTATATTCAATGAAAAAGGTTAAGATTTTATGGGGCTTTCCACAATTGTTCATTGTTGCCATATGGCAGCAATTTACCAATTACCCCCTTAAAACAATATATAGATATAAGACTAAGCAATTTTAAGCAATAGAAACTAATAAAAACAGCAGCTGGAAACATCGCTGACGAGAGGTGGGCGTGAACAAAAAAAAACAAAAGTTGCCGTCAAAATAAACAAAACAATGAGATCTGAAATATTGAAAACTTTTATCCATTATTAATACAACAATAAGTACTAGAGACACTCTGAGTTTACTGGGTGTCGAAGTCAGATTGACTGCTTTCATCTGTTTTATTTAATCCTAAATGCAATAACTGTTAAGAAATGTGTGCGGACAAAACCAAATATGTATATTCACATTCAGGGTTCGGTTGCTGGCTTTTTTATGGCTCTTTCAACACATATGTGTATATATACAGTACTGTGCAAAGGTTTTAGGCAGGTGTGAAAGAATGCTTTCAAAAATAGAAGTGCTAACAGTTTATTTTCATCAATTGATTTAGATTTTTCTTTTGTTCGCTCACTTTGCATTTTGTTAATTGATGAAAATAAACTGTTAGTACTTCTATTTTTGAAAGCATTCTTAGTTTACAGCATTTTTTCACACCTGCCTAAAACTTTTGCACAGTACTGTATATATATATATATATATATATATATATATACATACACGAGCGGAGTATGTAAGTATATATAAAAGTCATTCTGTGGCGTTGGGTGCAGACGTACCTGAATGATGTTGTCTCCAGCTTCTATCAGGATGGTCTCCATCTGCTCTGAGGGTGGAGAGGCCGGAGGAGGAAGCTGAGGATAAGCAGCCAGAGCCAATTTCTTCTTCCTCCCTCGCCCTCCTCCCTTCCCGGGTCTGTGGGGGGCGACCGCCGCCTCCGTGACAAACTGGGCCCCGCCCACCTCTCCGGTCGCCACGTTGAACGGCAGCGTGATCCCGCCGGGCAGCTGCACCACGTTGGCGGAGGAGTTGTTTTGCTTGCGCAGCTTGGGGGAGGGCTTGATGGCCACCGTCTTCTGCGGCGTGACGGGGGCCGCGGCGGCCGGCATGGTCATGGGCGTGGTGATGATGGCCTGGTTGGTGCCTGGTATGAGCTGGAACTGACCCCCCTGCGGCATCATCTGGATAGTCTGGGCACCTTGGATCTGGGGCATCATCTGGTACTGGATGTTGGCCGGGGCCGAGGCGTTGGCCCGGCCCGGGCTCTGCTGGATGGTGAGCACGATGGGGCTGCCGGGGGCTGAGGAGCCCAGGCCGGCCGGCAGCTGGATCACATTGCCCTTGGCCGAGAGGAAACCCAGGTTTTTGGGTGGAGCCGGGGCGATGGGGGCCGGCTTTATAGGGAGGAGCCTGCGAGGCTGGGGCTGCGCTGGAGGACAGGTGACCGGAGCCTGAGCGGCAGGAGGGCCGATCTTACTGCAGGTAGCAGCCAGGAGGGCCAGAGGGGAGGGCTGGGTGTCCTGTATGCACACACACACACACACACACACACACACACACACACACACACACACACAGTTCAGCACTGGAAAAAAACTCAAATACAACAGTGAAGATTTTCTAACGTTTCATGATGTTGAAGATGCAAAAAGCTTTTGAGCTCCTCATGTGTGATAATACACACTTCAGCTTTATTAAAAAATACTTTTTGAAACGCTTTATGTACCTCGGGGATCACCTGGGATAAGCGCTTTTATTGCAGTATATATATATATTTTTTTTTAAACAATAACGTGCAGCAGTATTTTATTGACTATCAAGTACATTTTGGTCCCCGGAGAGAAACTGGTTTTACAGAAAGGCATTTTACAACACATAGAAGATCACAGACACACAGCCCAGTAAGGAGGGGGAGAGAGAGAGAGAGAGAGAGAGAGAGAGAGAGAGAGAGAGAGAGAGAGAGAGAGAGAGAGAGGTCACCAGTGTCCTGACTCACATGTCCTCAGTGTGTATAGAAGCACAGCATCTAAAACTAATTTCAAGTCAGCTTTACGTGCGGATCCGACCTTTCCAGTTACGATACAGACACCAACACCACAACTCGGGCCGAGTACTGGTTCGATACCAGTGTTTCATTAATAAGCCGTGTGTCTCTGCAGACTGGGAACATTATTTCCCGTGTAAGGCTCTCCTAACGCCGTCAAACCAAATGTAACAAACGATCGTCATAGATTTAAAATAACGGGATCCGATAGCAGTGCAGCGTCCCGAAGCTTCAAGGCCGAACACATGATCCACGTCTCTGACATCACAGCAGAGTTGACGCCACCAGCGGCGTCGACGTCAACGTAGACGCACTCTGCCAAGAGGCCGTATGCAGAAGGTAAATTGTGATGCAGGCGTCTGAACCTAAAGCCAGAGGCCTGAGGGGCTGCCGCTGTGGGGCAGGACGCCGCTGGCCTTCCTCTCCACCCGTCAATACACCAGTCAGATACTCTGCTGCACACACACTGCATCTTGCCGCTCACTCTCCAGGGAAAGGTCATTTTCGGCCTTGAAAGCCGAGCATCCCTATGCCAACCAGATTAAAGGAAAACAGACTCCATTCAGGATCTATAAAATACAATCACGAGGGTCTCGACTCGGAGGCAGAGTAAACATGGCTGACTCTTCTTCGACAGAATAAGAATTCAGATTGTTATCATGTGTGCAGCGCCATGAATGCATCGTGGGCTATCGGAGACAACAACGGCAGGAGCGTGCAGGCGGAGCGTGAGGCTGCAGCGTGAGGTTACAGAGTGAGGCTGCAGCATAAGGTTGCAGCGTGAGGCTGCAGAGTGAGGCTGCAGAATGAGGCTGCAGAGTGAGGTTGCACAGTGAGGCTGCAGCGTGAGGCTGCAGCGGGAGGTGCGGCGGCCTGGCTCGTTACTCACTTGCGTGGAAGCGGCGGAGGGCTGGAGGTATTCACTGGGACTGACAGCTACAGTGGTGGCCATACTGTCCTGTTGTTCTGGAAAAACACAGACACAGCAGAGTCAGTCAGGCCGCCCGAGGCGTCTATTTTCAGCGGTTAGGCCGTTCAAGGGCATCACGGGACATTCCTGCAAAACAGAAACAGATCTGAGAAGGACGAGCCCGGTCAGGCCTCGCTCTGATGGAGAACGTTAAACATCAAATTAAACAAATTAGGCCGTGAATTACGCCAATTAATGCGTGCACTTGTTCGTGGAGTAAATATACCACACGAATCTTAAAGCAAAGGGAACTCCAGAGGTTTCCGGAAAATGTATTTAGTGTCACAAATACATTTCCTAAAGCTGACCATGTTTTAAAATCAGTGGCATAGTGTCTGCACTCCAAGAGAAGAATCGACTTTCAGACTCTTGCAAGTCGCCTAATGTTTGTGCTACGATAAATATAGCCATCTCCTCGTCATCTCCCCCCACTGACCAAAGACTTTACACCTGCACTCAAACACTTTTGAACTGTCTGCACTAAAAACTGAGCATTGCACTAGTCTAGTAACGTTAGGCAGCTACTGTTTATTATTATTATGCACTATTTAACGTTCACTCAATCTGTATTACTTAACTTATCATATGCCCATTTGCCTTTTGTAAATTATGTTTATAGTTCCTGCTTATAGTCTACCTACATTTAATGCACAAATCAACCTGTATAACATGTACATATTACCGCAATCAATCAATCTGTATATCCCGTACCTATATCACTAACTTATTATCTGTAAAATACTTATTATTATCTGTATATTGGTATTTACTGCTATTGCACTTCTGGTTGGATGCTAAACTGCATTTCGTTGCTCTGTACTTGTACATGTGTAATGACAATAAAGTTGAATCTAATCTAATCTATAAATATAGTGACGTCTTTATTTTATGAGATACTTTACTTCATTAACTCAAATTCAGGAGTTTTTAAACTTAATTTCAAAGGCGAGACACTAACAGTGTGATTAATTATCTATCGCAAATATCTCATTAGTTTAATACCTCAAAGTTATTTTTCCCACCATAACCTAGAGCGGTCTGGTAGGTTGGGAAAATAATTGGTAATGTATAAAAACATGCTTTTGTAATCAGAATCAGAATCAGAATCAGAACCATTTATTGCCATGTATGTTTACACATACAAGGAATTTGTCCTGGCGGGAAGGTGCATACATTTAACATTAAACAATACACATTTAACAGTTAACGCAGTGCAATAAATGAGGATGAATGGATGAATGAATATTTACATTGAAACAGTAGCATATCAAAATACCAAAAATAAGGTAAAGTGCATGGAATGTGCATGAGTGTAAGTGTTGTGTGAAAGTGGCAAGTGTATTCAAGTATAAGGCTATGTGCAGGGGAGTGTCCGGTGGGAATTGTCTGGGGGTGACAGAGTCATTAGAGTCAGTGGGGGACCCGGGCTCTGTTAGGGGGACCCGGGCTCTGTTGATGAGCCCGACTGCAGAAGGGAAGAAACTGTTTTTGTGGCGTGAGGTCTTGGTCCTGATGGACCGCAGCCTCCTGCCAGAGGGGAGGGACACCAACAGTTTGTGTCCAGGGTGAGAGGGATCAGCTACAATCTTCCTCTCCTTCAGGGTCCTTGAAGCAAACAAGTCCTGGAGGGACGGCAGATTGCGGTCAATCACCCTCTCGGCAGAGCGAATGATGCGTTGCAGTCTGGCCTTGTCCTTGGCAGTGGCTGCAGCGTACCAGACGGTGATGGAGGAACAGAGGATGGACTCGATGATGGCAGTGTAGAAGTGCACCATCATTGTCTTTGGCAGGTTGAATTTCCTCAGCTGCCTCAGGAAGAACATCCTCTGCTGCGCCTTCTTGGCGATGGAGCTGGTGTTTAGTTCCCACTTGAGGTCCTGGGTAATGATGGAGCCCAGGAAGCGGAAGGACTCCACAGCTTTGACGGGGGAGTCACACAGGGTGAGAGGGGCTGGTGGGGCTGAGATCTTTCTGAAGTCCACAACCATCTCCACTGTCTTCAGAGCGTTGAGCTCCAGGTTGTTTTGGCTGCACCAGGTCACCAGGTGGTCAGTCTCCCACCTGTAGGCGGACTCGTCCCCACCAGAGATGAGTCCAATGAGGGTGGTGTCATCCGCAAACTTCAGGAGCTTGACGGACTGGTGACTGGAGGTGCAGCTGTTGGTGTACAGGGAGAAGAGCAGAGGGGAAAGAACGCAGCCTTGGGGGGAACCAGTGCTGATGGACCGAGAGGCTGAGACGTGTTTCCCCAGCCTCACGTGCTGCTTCCTGTCAGACAGGAAGTCTGTGATCCACTTGCAGGTGGAGTCGGGCACGTGCAGCTGGGAGAGCTTGTCCTGCAGCAGAGACGGGATGATGGTGTTGAAGGCAGAGCTGAAGTCCACAAACAGGATCCTGGCGTAGGTTCCTGGGGAGTCCAGATGCTGGAGGATGGAGTGGAGGGCCATGTTGACTGCATCGTCCACAGACCTGTTGGCTCTGTAGGCGAACTGCAGGGGGTCCAGGAGTGGGTCGGTGAGGGTTTTGAGGTGGGACAGGACCAGGCGCTCAAAGGACTTCATGACCACAGAGGTCAGGGCGACGGGCCTGTAGTCATTGAGTCCTGTGGTCCTAGGTTTTTTGGGTACGGGGATGATGGTGGAGGCCTTGAAGCAGGCTGGTACGTGGCATGTCTCCAGAGAGGTGTTGAAGATGTCTGTAAACACCGGGGACAGCTGATCAGCACAATGCTTCAGGGTGGAGGGGGAGACAGAGTCCGGGCCGGCTGCTTTGCGGGGGTTCTGCTTTTTAAAAAGCCTGTTAACGTCTCTCTCTTGGATAATGAGGGTCGTCACTGTGGAGGGGGTAGGGGGCGCTGTGGACGATGGTTCAGAGGCGTGAGCCCCTGATGGGCTGGGGGAGGGAGGGCTGGTGGTCTGTGGCTGGTTGGTGGGGCTGTTGGTGAGGCTGTGGGGGATGTCGTCAGGACTACTCCATTGTCTTTCAAATCTGCAGTAGAACTCATTCAGCTCGTCTGCCAGGCGGAGGTCGTTCATGGAGTGGGGGGTTTTGGGCTTGTAGTTGGTGATCTGTTTGAGCCTCTCCAGACCGACGCAGAATCACTTGCTGAGAGCTGGTGTTGCAGTTTCTCAGAGTACAGTCGTTTAGCGTCCCTCACCGCCCTGCTAAACCTGTATTTTGACTCTGTGTACAAGTCCTTGTCCCCTCTCCTGAACGCCTGGTCCTTTTGCAGCCGTAGTTTTCTGAGTTCTGCTGTTAACCAGGGTTAGGGTTGTTGTAGCTCACCCTGGTGCTGGTTGGAACATAGCTGTCCTCACAGAAGCTGATGTAGGAAGTCACAGCCTCTGTGTACTCATCCAGACTGATGGAAGCAGTCCTGAAGACATCCCAGTCAGTACAGTCCAAGCACGCCCGAAGATCCTCCAGAGCCTCACTGGTCCACTTCTTGAACTTCCTCACCACAGGTTTGCAGAGTTTTAGTTTCTGCCTGTATGCAGGAATCAGGTGGACCATGACGTGGTCAGAGTGACCCAGTGCAGCTCGAGGGACGGCGTGATAGGCCCCGCTGATGGTGGTGTAGCAGTGGTCCAGAATGCTCTCCTCTCTAATCGGGCATTTAATAAACTGTTTGTATTTAGGGAGTTCATGTCTGAGGTTACCTTTGTTAAAGTCACCAAGAACAATAACTAAGGAGTCCGGGTAGGTCCGCTCCACACCCTGTATCTGCTCGGCGAGGGTCCGCTGTGCGTCCTGCACGTTGCCCTGCGGTGGCATGTAAACTCCGGCCAGGATGAATGAAGCGAACTCACGGGGGGAATAGAAGGGTTTGCAGTGGATGATGGATGATTCCAGGTCCGGAGTACAGTGCTGCAGAATCAGTCACGTCGTTGCACCAGCTGTTGTTGACGTAGAAGCAGATTCCTCCACCCTTCGCTTTGCCGGAGAGCTCCGTGTCGCGGTCCGCTCTGAACAGCTGGAAGCCCGCCAGCTGGAACGCAGAGTCCGGTATCGATCCGCTGAGCCAGGTCTCCGTGAAGCACAAAACGGAGGATGAAGAAAAGTCTCTGTCTCTCCCCACCAACAGCTGGAGCTCGTCCAGTTTGTTGCACAGTGAGCGGACGTTGGAGAGAAATATGCCCGGCAGCGATGTGCGAGATCCGCGTTTGCGGAGTCGCACGAGCGCGCCGGCCCGTTTCCCTCTCCTGCGGCGTCTCACCGCGTGAGTTAAGGTGAGCACACCTTTTACGAGAATGTCCAGAAGTTCCACGGAAGTTAAAAAAGTTGGAAGTAAGTCCGCTGGAGTTGTTCCCCTGATGTTCATGAGCTCATCTCTGGTGAAAGAGCTCCGGGAATCGCAGCAGAAGACCGAATTAAAAACAAAAACAATACAAAACAACGAGCACCGACACACCGAGGCAGCCATCAGCGGCGCCATCTTTTAAATAGTCAACAGCAACAACAACAACAAAAGGTCCTTCAAGACAACATGTTTTAATACACTAAGTACTACTTTGTGCGTGGAAGCTAAAACTATTTTGTTATTTTGGTGATTTAATGTCCAACATAACGATCACCCGCATGTTGAAATATCAACAACAAACAAAGTGTTCAAAACATTTGCAGCATTTGAATCTTGTGCAAAAGCCTCTGACGTCCTTTTGATTAAATATCTGTCCCGTAAGCCGGTTTTCATGAAGGTTGACCGACGTGACAGCTGTTAAGTTTGGCCCTTGAAAAGTAAACAACACATATCAACATGATAACCATTCAGATGTTATGGAAGCAAAGAAACGCACTATTGGACCGCAGTCGTTACACCACAAGTCTACATTTATTGAGTATTATATTTCTGTTGAGACAGTTGGCATAAGTACATTTGGGGCCGGCTGCCCAGAGGTTTAAGTGCAGGGTAAATCTTGAGTTGCAGGCAATGCAGCCTAATGACCCAAATAGGTTGAGGCCGTTACTGCCCAAGAGATTTGTGACACAGCTTGTTCACCAAATACAAATCTTTTTTTAAATATATATAAAATTGAAGTGCAAAAGACAAATTGGATGTGAGGCAGTCTGTGTCTGCTGCAGCCTCCAAAAAGTCTTTTAATTTGTGGTTTTATGCAGCAAGAGTGTGAAGAGGGAATCGTACAGGTCTAACTCAACGTATGTCATCATTCATGAACGTGTAAACAAACTGAAATATTAATATTTGCAGTATCTGAGTACATTACGGTTGCGCTCACGGCACGTCCCGCTGGCAATAAAAACTGTAAATCCAACAGCCGGCGACAGGAAACCACATGACAGCCGCAGAGCGACCGGCACCCCGAGTGAGAAGAGCCCCGGCAGCCGGCAGGAGACTGACTCACCACAAGGCTGCTGCCTGAGACCACGACTTCATGGTCGAGATTAAGGAGAGCAGTTTGTGCTCTAAACGCAGAGCATTACCGCTTCATTGCAGACACAGAGTCAAGCATATGTTGTTTTTCTTTTTTTCATATATAAAAGAAAAAATCACTTTGCAATTTAAAAAAGAAAAACAACACACACCGTTTTCCATCAATATTTTTCAGCTGTTCTGAGAGTCGAAGACTACTAATGAAAGTATGATGTCTGCTCCAGAACAGGAAGTACAGTTCAGCTGGATCTTTGCTCGCCTCCAACACCACAACAACAGTACGGAGTTGTTATTTTGTACGAATATATCAAATAATAGAAAGTAACATCAACGTAGATAAATATAACTGATAATTAAACATTACACTGTGCAAGGACGTGTTAACTAGAAGCTAACGAGCTTTGTTTGGATTGTTCATCTTTGACTGGTTGTTTTTTCTGCAGGAAGCAATAAGCTCAGCTCGATGTCTCCAAAGTAATCAGACTACATGAAACAAACTGGGGCTTCCTTTCCCAACCGCAGTCAATAAAGCATTCAAAACACCAGTTGTTATGAGGGAAGTGCCTCCTTTACAAAAGACTCTTAACCACAACATTAACTTCCTAATTCTGCCACCTCGTCTGTCAAGAGTGAACTTTACCCCGACAGAAAGTAAACTGCTGTTGTGGCTGCGGATCAGCCGACCGAACAGGGAAGCGCCGCCTCCGTTAGCGCCGCCTGCCTCATTAGCTGAATGCATTATACATTATCAATGCAGCTATGGATCACGGCACCACAGAGAAACCACAGCCTGCTGAGTGACTCATCTGTCTTGTCTAAGATACCGTTTTGACAGTTGTGGGAAAAGGTTTTCAGATCTTTAACTTCAGTCAATAAATAGTAAAGCCACACAGTTTAAAATGCTCTAATATGAGTATAAGTCCAGCATTTAAAACCGTACTTCAGTAAAAGTATGTATACGTAATGTTAGCTGTGATTAGCAGGAAAATGTTCCCTGTCTGTGTTTAACTATTATTTATGATGTTTATGGATTAATATTACAGCTGCATTAGTGTGTGTGTTGCTTTTTACCACTGGAGATGTTATAGTTGTGATAATCTTATTTGCAGTTTGATCTACATAAGATCATGTTTTCTAACATCCTGTGAGAACCTCTGATCTCTAACAAGTAAAACTTTTCAACATGGGGACGATACACGTTTCAGCTGATTCAAGATGCTTTTTAAATAGTTTGTTGAGTGTGAGAAGGAGGAGATTCGTCTCAACCAATAAAGCAACTCTTCATCCTTCAGTTTTAAATCATCACATCTGGAGATACGTGGTTCTCAGCAGGCAGGAAGCGTCTGAACACTGAAACTAAAGCTGACTTTACAAGTATCCTTCCATCTGCGATGTAGTGGAATACAAGTATACAGTTGCATACAATGGAAACACTGAAATAAAGTGCATATAGATTAAGCCACTCAGCATAAGCTTCACCTTTAATTAACAGCTGCAACGTCAAAGCAATGCACACATTAATGCATCAATAATAATAATGCAGTGGCATAACATAAAGTCAAAATCAAATTCTGCTTTTCCTCTTGGTCCCTCAAGTGTAATTTAAATGCTAAACATTCAACTGCAACAGGGCAGTATTTTGCAACTTTAAGTCAGTGAGTACTTCCACCACTGCCAGTAATAAAAACAAAACAGTGCGGCCTCTGAATAGCGCCGCCATGTAACCCTGTTGGTCACCAGCTAACGGTGGTGGTGGTTAGCTAGCTAGCATAAGCTGCTTTGCCCCGAGAGCAGCTTAGTTTGTACTTTTAAACGACCCGCGATGGGACCGTTACTGTATTTTATTGTGGAATACATGGGCAGGAGGGGAGGGGAGGAGGATAAGTAATGAACCACCCAGCTAACACTCATATTTGGCTAGCTGAAGCGAAGCTAGCAAGTCAAACTCTCTTTGAATACGTTACAGAAAAAAAGGCAGCCCCCTTTTTTTTTTTTTTTACCGGAAGTGCATTTGGTTATTTTGGTTCACGCGACCGGCCGAGCCACCCATAAAAACACGTTTAATAGTACCGCAAAACGTCCGGCGCTTTTCTGTCCAATGCAAATACAATGTTTAACGAAGTAGAATGCAATATAAACGCCAATGTTTTAATTCCTACCCACCGCTCATGACGACATTCGCTCTCCGTGAGCCTTGAAGACCGAGCCCCGTTGGTGGAACCCGCCCCGGGCTCGCTGCACCAATCAGCGGACGACGGAGCGTTGAGTGACGCGCGCGGCCGGCAAATCAAATCGAGGTGTGAATGTGAGTGTGATTCGAGCGAAGCCAATTGTGGTGCCAGATCCTTCCCGCGTCACACGAACGACGGCGGCTCGACCAATGGGATGTCGAGATTCGCGCTCGGCGGAGGCGTTTCTAAAGAGTGAACCGAGACACACGCGGAGGGCCCAATTACAGCGAGGTCACAGTTTGACTGACGTCCCGAACGACCAATGGAAGAACCGGAGGGCAGTTCGATCCGGACGAGAGCGACAGCCGGGTTGATCAATGAGCTTTGAGTCGCTGGTGCGTGACCCGTTTTAAACTGTCCCGTGCTCCCATTAGGAGGAGCGGTCAGTTATGTGGGATAACACCAGCCGCAGTGAGCCAGTGTAAACGGATTATGCATGTATTTATTATTTATTTTATAAAGCTGCAATAGTATGCATCTACTGGCCTGTTAATGAGCTGGATGTAATTACTGTGCAGGTAATACTGGTGCACATGGTTCCCACTTGTGGAGGAAGTATTTCAGATTCTTCACTTTGCCTAAATAAAAGTACTCAAAGTACTTCAAATTGTTACTTGACTAGAAATATGTAAGTATAACCAGTAAAAGGTCCCCCTGTTTTATATAGGACAGTATATAGTTAAAATCTGGAATTTACTGTTGTGGGGTTGTGGTTAAACTAATTTTAAACTTTTAACTGATGATTTTTTTTCCATTATGGATTAATCTGATGATTTTCTCCATTAATCAATTGATTGTTTTTAATTAGGGAAAGTAGAGAGAAATGCCGTCACTCATATTTAGCCCGAAGTGACTTCATAATATCATAAATACCTAAAGAGGATAAGCGGTTCAGATAATGGATGGATGACTTCATAATATTTGTTTTGTTCAACCAGCAGTCCATATTTCAACATAATTAAGAATAAAAATAAAAAATCCTCATCTGTGAAGTAATTAATGCTGTCAGATAAATGTAGAGGAGTAAAAAAGACCAGTATTTCCCCTCTGAGGTGTAGTGGAGTAGACTTATACAATGACATGAAAAGAAAGGACTCAAATTATAGTAGTTGCATGCCTGGCTCAAACATGGAGGCCTCTGGTGTGCAAGCTGTTGTGCGTCGAAATCTGTTGTTGTTCAACACAAACCTGCACCCTGAAAGTCTCTTTTGGTATTTGGTCCCAACGTCAAAAGAAGTGACCTCAAAGTTCAAATCCTAGTCCAACTCAGCACTCACTCTGACTCGGACCAGATTGGAGCGACTCGGTACTCGTCTATCTGTTTCCTGGTTGTTGGTCCCGACCCCCGACGAGAGAGAGGCCGGCACGAGCCGGCGCCCGGCCTGTGGGCGAGGCGCTCCAGCCGGGGCTGTCAGTCCACATCGGCCACCGAGTCGGCCTCCAGCCAAACGACGAGCTCTGTGTCCCTGTTTCTCATTGGCTCGCTCCCTGTGACTCTTTTCACATCCACAATGCATGCTGGGCCCTTTTCATATAGCCCCCCCCCCCCCCAAAGAGAGCACTTGACCTTATTCACCATATAGTCGTGTCTGCTTCTCCCCGTCCGCTCGTCCTCTCTGCATCACTCGAAGTTTTTTTTTTTTTTTAAAGTGCTTTGGAATCGAGAGTCCTGCTTTTAGCCATAAAGCCCTTTTTCTCCCTCTTCACCTCGAGTGTGCTGCAGTTAGCGGTGGAAGGTGCAGATATTCGCTCTATCGCCGGCTCCCCAGGCTCCTCTGTGGAGAGTCTCAGAGAGAAAGAGCTGCATAATTTAACTGGGATATCTCACTTTTTTTCTTCTCTTCATTTAACGAGCTTCAGAGCGTCAGCTGGAGAGGATCCGTTAAAGACGTTGAACATTTAGAGCGGCTCCAACATGCAGAAACTGTGAGGTTAACTCACTGTGATGCATTGACTTTATCATTTAAATGTGAGGTGAAATTATTAGTCAATTAAATGATGGAGTCACAGGCAGCTGCCATTTGGATCAATTAATTGTTTAAGTTGTTTGTATACACATTCAAGCTGCTGTTTACATCAGACTCCAGTGTCTCTTCGACTAAATATATAAAAATGCGTCTGTTTTTAGGTCAAATATTAAAGCAAAGAAAGTATATTAAAAAAAGTATTATGGACAAAATAAATGTTAAAAGAATCCAGATATCTAAAGCGGGACCTGAATAATTCTAACATGTTCAGACTGCAATATCAATCTTCTTGAAATATATTTAAAAAAAAACAACAACAAAAACAACGATGCCACACACACCTGTTTTATTTTACTTCTTCTTTTTCTTTTTTTCTTACTGAAAACACTGAGCCAGTAGCCAGCTCCAGATACACCTGGGCATTTCAACAAATAAAACTGACAGGTAGAGCTGAGTCACAGCAGATATACACACTGAGGCAGGGCATTGTGGGAAAAGGAGGCTCATGAACACGGAGCACCGAATTCAGAAAAAGTGTTTGTGCAAGTGAGCTCCACATTAGTTTTGTTTTATTATCCTCTTGTTTCAGTGGAAAACTAAATGTAGAAGCTTTTATTTTGGTGTTCTAAGACTTCCCATCCACACAAGTGCATCAATCATAAGGACTTTGATGATGAAAGAAAATATAATTTCTATCATCTTGACATTACAGAGAAAGTGACATCATTCCCATTTTGCATTATTTTGCGATTCCAACGAGCAGTTTGGAATAAAACGCTGTTAATACGAGCTATTTGTTTTGTAAATTACATTTCTGAGGGAGTTATTTTTCTTTCTTTGGCGTATTTTTCCCCATTTATGTACGAACACCTGACCAAAATGTAAACAGCAACTATATGTGTGGGAACCACGTCACAGAGCGACAGATAACCAATCATCGCCTCAATAGACCAGAATGCAATGCAGCTCCAGGACAGGTGGCGCTTTGAGTATCAGACGATAGGATTTAAAACAGCACTCATCTGAAGGTCGTCAAGGGGCATTCTGGGAAATGTAGGAAATCACTGCAACACTACATTCCAGAGTATGTTCATTTTCAAGGAGAGACACAAAGCAAGTAATATTCTTTTTGTTTTTTTACACTGACTAGAGGTCAGATGTTTCGGGGTGTTGAATGAACAACAACCCACCATGTTAGAGGAGTGACATCAAGAGAGGAGGAAGTAGTGCGGAAACCGCTTCCTGGAAAACACAAGGTTAAATTTCTGTGACTCGATCAGGAAACCATTTGTAGGATCGACAGGCAACATGAAGACAGAGCGCAATTAAGTCCCGCCCCCACTGGAGGGGAAACGATCCACCGGTCCCCATTGACGAGCTGAGCGCTCCAATTCCCGACATCCTCACATCCTGTGGGACTAATGAAGGATAATCTTATCTCGTCATAAGGAAGATGTATCATGTCACGATACGTAGTTTGTCAAATGCCAAAGGATGTTCTACTACATCTGGTTGCATTTTTCGAAGTCCATGGCGGCGTGTCATGTGGTCCAATTAAATGCAACGCTACGAACTTGTTAAGGGCTTTTAACGCTGCTGTGGGTTTTGGTGCACTAGCAGCACGGTAGTTTTAAGCTAACTGTATTTTAGTGAGCTAAAACATGTTTGACAGACTACAAAAATGGCTAACATTAGCTCGCTAACATTAGCTCGCTAAAGGCTAACTTCATCCCATCATCATTTAAGTTAAAATTTGAGTTTTAATTAACCATCTGCACCCCTGGTAGACAGTAGATCATTTGAAGTGCGGAAATCTAATGTTGTTAGCGAGCTAAAGGCGTTAGCGTTAGCTGTTGTATCTCTATGACATCAAACTTTGACCTCTGTGAGCTGGATGTTGCACATCTGGCTACAATTGTGCAGCTGGTGATTCCCATTTGAAAGCTAAACAAGATAACACCCTGTGTGACATCACTGATGTGGGCGTGGCCCAAAGTGCCACCCACTAATTAAGAGGATATAAAGCCCAGCATGCTTCGTTGTCAGAAGCCAGAATCACCACCCACATGTCGGGCTCACTACTAATTAGTTGAGGCAAAACAAAACACACTCTTTGGCAAATCATTAATCCTAATGTCGAACTAAATAAAGGGGAAATTAAATTAAGCTAAAATTAAGCTTAAAAACACAAACAAAACACCCAAAGGTGGAGATATTTAGGTGTAAACTTTAGGATGAGGGTTGTTAAGATTTCATCAAATCCGTCTGCGTAAAACAAGGAAAAATAGAGAAATAGAATTGAGCATTGAATACATTTTTAAACCGATTTTATGCCTGACATGTCTAATATACATTTGCATGACATTAGCATTGTGGCTAACATTAAAATGTAGTTATTTCCAGGTAGAAGAAAATGAGATTATAGGTCCTCCAACATGGTGGCTTGCTCTCAGACGGCCCTGCCTCTGTGTGTATATCTCTCCCGAGGGCGACTTTCAATCCACAAACCCTCTTTTTGACAGCATGGAAAGGAAAAAACAAGGAAACGGCAGCAAACAACAGTTGTACAAATTGACCAGTGCATTGTGTGTTTTAAAAGTCCAGTCCAGGAGCTCCGGGAACATTTTGCAAATGTGAGTTCATAATTCTCCTTTTGTTTCAAACCAACGCGTTTGGTGAGAACGTCTCTGCAGTCCCTCCGGAGACTAGGCCGAGTCCTCTGCACCTGAACGTCTCATTGACGGTTTTCCCGCCGTCCAGCTGCAAACACTCGTCCCCTCTTTTTGTTAGTCCAAGTCAAGAGAGAGGCGGGTCCATCCGAGTCCAGCTGGAGACACAGAAGCATCCAGGGACTCTGATTGGCTGATGCTGGAAGACTGGCAGACCAGTACAGATCAGTCCTCCATACAGAAACCTGGGCGGAGACACGGATCCAAGCAACGTTAACGCTGCAAAGAAAATGTTATAGGGATTCATCGTTATAGTCACATGAGTAACTACATTTCACCCACAGACTGTATATGAGAAGTGAACGTAGTTTTTGAAGCCTTGAGGTCGCCATCTTGGCTTTTTTTGCAACCAATGAACGGAAGCAGTCAATCACAGTAAGCCCCGCCCCTAAAGCGTCCCCTGCTTTATGTCTGTTTGACTCTAAATTAGCATAATTTACTAAATGAACATCATGCTGTATTGAAGAAGACTTGAAACTAGAGATTGAGACATAAACTCATGTTTACAATGTTTACTGAGGGAATGAAAAGTCAGGTCATAAATAAATGCTTTTGAAAACAGATTTCTGGGGTTTAGTTTTCCGGCCCTCGAGACCAAAACAATGGAAAGTAACTCCAGTTATTGGATAAATGTAGTGAAATGAAAAGTACACTGTTTCCCTCCAAGACATAGTATAGAAGTATAAAGTACCACAACATACAAATACTTGAGAAAAGCAAAAGTAACTGAAAATTGTACTTCAGTATTTGAGTTAAGAAAAATCCATCGTTTTGCTAGTTCTTAAAGATTCATGTTTTTGCAGCCTGTATAATATATGAACAACATATATATATATATATATATATATATCTATACACTCACTTGAGCTGAGGAGATCTCTGCTGCTACGTCTGTGACTCCGCCTCCTGCGCGGCTCCCACCACCCTCCGGATGCTCTTGATTGACAGGTACGTCTCCTCCTCCGGGTCGTAGTAATAAAACTTACTCAGGTAGGATATTAGCGGTCTGGAGAGAAGAACAACAGCGAGGGAAACAAAAGTCAGCGACCGGCCGAGTGTTGTTATCATGATTCGTGACTCGATAAAAAGAGCCGATAGAATCGACTCAGTGCGGTTAACTGTGAGCAAAGAGCCTCATGGCGAGAACAAAAGTCCTTTAATATCAACGAGGCGGAGACGACCACACCTCGGACGTCCTCCGACGCGGTTGGAGGTGCGGTTTGTTAAAAGTAGTCCCGGCAGGTGTGTGTGTGTGAGTACCTGGGCAGCGGAAGCTCCTGGATGTGGTCGATGCGGACCATCTGCCGGATGCAGAAGCGACAGAGATGCTGCAGCGACTTCACGTTGCTGAAGCGAGACACGGGATACAGCAGCTGGACCGGGGTGGGAGGAAGCCCTACACACACACACACACACACACACACACGTTTGTGTTAATGACGAACATGTTTCTCTATATGTTGTGTCTTTATTGGAATACAATATTTACCCAGAGACACATGCAGATTTAAACCCCACACACACACATGTGTTTTTTAAGCCTTACAATAAAATAATTTTACACATCTACCAAAAAAGTTACAAAATGTCACATAGTAGCATAATACGGCATATATGAGAGGTTATTATTGTGCTACCTACCTGTATTGAAGATTATTTAATTACTAGGCCAGCCACTATATTGCAGCTCAGACGCTCAACAATAGAAAACTATTTACGGCAACTAAATAATATTTTTTTGGACTGATTAAGTGAAATTGGACCTTTTCCCACGGCACACCTGACGATCTCTAATGGTCACACTGGTTGAACGTCCCAGAGGAAGCTCAGGCTGCAGGCCGAGTCTCTCAAGGCACTTCTCACTAAGTGGCAGCGCACATCCATTTTTGATCTGCTCGGGGGCTGCGTGCATATGCATATAAATATAAATATGAACCATATTTCTTTACCTGGGACTCTGGAGCGGAGGAAGTAGAGGAACTTTCCGTTCTTGGAGTGCATGATGGCCCGCTCGATGAACTCCACCACCGAGTGGCAGCGGTCCTCAAACTTCGGGTGGCACCACAAGCTGAACGTGCCTGGAGACATGCAGCATTTTAAACATGTTTATGTATAAATCATACGCCCACATTAATTATGAAGCACTGTGGTTACAGTAAACACACAAGACCATCCGGTACAAGTGAGCCGCCTCTGCCTTTTAATCAGGACTCTCTTCCTGCAGAGAAATGTTTCAGAGTCACATCAACCTGATGGAGGGCTTGATGCTGATTGGTTGAGCTTTACAAAATAAAAGTCTCACAGGAACAAGTCAATGCAACAGCAGAGCTGCACAAAAATACTTAATCGGTCGGTCGTGTGCAGCTTTAAGTTGGAACATCAAATCCTGACTTTAGGATTTAATTTTTTTTAAGGATTATATGAGAATAGGGACAGTTTTCTCACCTCATAAAGGATTATTGAATCCTTAGGGAAACAATGCATGCAGACTCTGCACATGCTATTCTCTGGACAGCGTCTAAATATGGCTTCCTATATGCACGGCTACGTTGACCCGGATCCAGCGAGGAGATGTGAAGCTACTACCCTGAATGAGCTGACCTCATTCAATGAGATGACCTTTGACCTGATGATGTCATCAGGGTGAAAGTCAGAGGGTCACCAAATTCAGAGGGATTCATCCTCCAGAGAACCTGAATATATGTCGCAAATAATCCATCAGATAGCTGTCAAGATATTTCACTCTGAGTCAGAGAGACTGATCCTGACGGGACCTCGAGTCTCTGAATCAAAATTGGATATCAAAAAAATGAATGTTTAGTGTTGAATATTTCTCTATAAAATGTTTCAAAAGATATTTTAAAGACTATTTAATTGTTGTTTTGTATGTATTATTGTCCATGTATTCCTTGTTTCAGGTTTTATTCATTATATTTATATTATCTATAGGACATGTAGCATTACAGTGTATCAGGAGTTAATGCAGGTGTTGTTGTTGTTGTATATCATATCTTGTAAATAAATATCTTGTCAACAATATTACGAAGTCATATCTTAGGTATATTAATTTTGTGTCTTCTTCCTGCACCGTGATATTATTATCACTATTAAGCTTGTGCATTTTTTTAATTTTTTGCAAAATAAACTAAGACTTTCAGAATAAAAGCCTCTCATTTGGCCTGCGCTACCTGCGGTCACACGTGTTTCAGAGGGTGAGGAAGTCAACAACAGACGCAGCTGAACAAGCTGCTGCGTCTGTTGTTGACTTCCTGTTGACGGCTCGTGGTTGTTTATCTGCCCTCGATTCCCGTCAGGCGGCGACGCGTTCATGCACACGCGATCACGTTGATGTGAACGAGTTGTGTCAGTCTGAATAATGGATGTCTGAATAATGAATGCTTTTTTTTTTTCAGGCATGACTCTATAGCTTTACTATGGTGACTCATTAATATAGAGCCTTGTTTATGTACGCCTGAGTGTGTGTGTGTGTGTGTGTGTGTGTCGTAGTGTGACCTTATTGGATCTTTACGACGTTGTGTTTGAGTTTATTTTTATGTATTTGTGCTCTGTTGTTTATTTATGGGCTGGTTTGACGCCCTATTGTTATGTTCTTGTTGTTTGTGTGAGAAAAGATTGTTTTGGGATACAGACACTTGTAGCCGGTCGTAAGTGAAGGTTGAGAAGATTTATTTTATGTACGAGTCCATACATTGTTTTTGGGAAAATGCTGGAATTATGATCTAAAAAAGATGATAATCACATTTGTTTTTAATGTGTCCTTTATTCATGCATGAGCACTTGTAATTATCTTATTCAAGATTGTTTGTTTTTCACTAAAAAATGATGTACACAACAAAAATATGCAATAAAAATGTTTCTTTCTCAACAAAATGTCCAGTAAAGTGATCGCTGTTGGTTTTAGTACTTTTTTAAGAGTTTTGAGCACATTTAGATAATTATAGGAATAATCATCCTGTATGTCTATTTTGTTGTTTAATAAACAATAGATTTGTGAATTAAAGACAGCGGAGAAAGTACAGCGGGCCCCTCTTGTGTGTGTGTAAACCTGTTCAGCTATCTTTGTGAGGACCAGTTGGAGTGTCAGAGCGTCATGGTGGGGACAGGTTTGGGAAGTGAGGACAGTTGAGCCTTAAGTCTTCACTGTGGGACCTCCAAAAGGCTTGTTTGAGGGTTCAGACTTGATTTTCAAGGTTTAGGTTATAATTAGGTTTAGGATTAAGTTAAAGTCAACGGCAACAGTTCAACTGATGTGAATTTCATCATCAAGTGTCTGCAGCCGAAACTCTGTAACTGTACAGACTGTGTGAACACATTCATCTGTGAGGATATCTGATATACCCTGCTGTCAAGTGTGAGGCTGGAGATAGTGTACAACCGTGTGTGTGTGTGTGTGTGTCTCACCTCGGTAGTGCTCCATGCGTGTGTGGTGTGTGACCCCCTGCGACCTGAAGCTGAGGCTCAGGATGTACCGGGGGTCTGAACTGTCTCGGACCAGGAAGGATCCGTCCGGTTTCCCCTTCAGCTTCATCTCTGCGTCCTCCCAGTTCATCGGACCCCAGTACCAGCCGCACTGGGGGAAACCAGACGGGGGAAAAAAACATTAAGAGGAAAACCAGGCTCGAAGGATTTTAGGTTGAAAACAACAAACTCACAGCCGACTGATGTTACGTATTTAAAAAGACCCCAAAGTCGCCCCTCGAGCCTCGAACCCTGAACCCTCAGGGACCTAACCGACTGTAAGTGGTTGAGTGTGTGAGGCAACGTCAGAGAATGTAAACGCAACATCTGGGTGTTTATTTTACACTTTTTACTCCCGATAGGAACGTCTTCCTGGTTCTTTTCCTCACGAGATGAGATGTGGTCGTCAAATTATCTTTTTGATCGTTTTCTGTCAAAACAGCTTCAGTAAGAAAATGAAATGTTCAAAGAATAAATCTGTGATGATGTAATCTCTGCTTCCATGTGTTTTTATGTTCCATCTTTAATCCTTAATTATTCTGCGTGAATTAAATTTTCCCTTGTGCCATCTTTGTTTCCCCTTATTATGCACCGTTAACTGTTATTTTACCGTCACATTGCTATGAATTGTGGGTAATTCCCTGAGGCAAAGAATTCATAAAGGGCTCAACATGCCAGGGAGACGGACCTCAACCCTCCTGGAGGTGAGGGAGGAGGTCCTGATTGGGCCTTTGGGTGTTAGGCTAGTCAGAAGAGGGGGAGGAGCTTCTTCTTTAATGTGCAAGCCTATTGGTCGTTTGTTTTTTAACTTCAAAAACCAAATGCTATTTTGCCAACAAATCATTAGAAAAGAAAATAATGTGATTTGGACAAAACAAACAATTGAGAGATTAAAAAAATGTTTTATTCTCAAATATAAATATTAATAGATTAAATGAGAAAATAATCAGAAGATTCATCTCATAAAAACAATCATTAGTTCAGCAGAACTATTTTTCTGGATTTTTTAGTAATGTTGTTTTTATTATTATTATTATTATTATTATTATGTTTTAGGGGTCTTACCTTCTCCAGTTCTCTCAGACTGGCGGTGAAGTTGCTGGCTTCAGAACGCCGCAGGGCGCACAACATGGGGGGCGGGGCATGTCTGGAAGGGGGCGGAGCATCAGCCGGTGATGGGGTCGAGTGAGGGAGGGCCCGAAGGAAGGCGTCTGAATCAGAGGAGGAAGGTCAGCGAACACTTAAAGGTGCTTCATGAGCAAGTAGAAATAAAGCTGCATTATCAGTCTTTTCTTTTTCTCACCATATTTGGAGTATTTATGAAAACCTCGAGCACATTGGGAACCATCGTGCTGTTAAGTTTGTATTTAACACTTTAAGTGATGTTAGCAGCTATTTCAGAGCCAACCCACTCACACACAGTATTACACTCATTATTAATAACTGCATAAGACCAACAGTGAGGAGCTCTCACGGCACACAAAATATATAAAATGTAAAGTTATTCTTGTAATTACAGTTCAAAGCAGCTGATAATTATATATTGACTTCTGAACAAATAGAAAACAGCTCATATGAACATTATAAAGCATTACAACGAGAGCATGGAAGAGGCGACTGGTCACTTTCCCCTCAGCTCATCGCTTCGTGATAAACACCGCGGGTGTGAATCATCCGCCCTGAGCTTCGTCTCCCAGGCAGGAGACTCGGCTCGCCTCCTTTGCTCACTTCCTGCTCAGCGCCAGGAAGCGACGGCGTGGATTCAACCAAACGTCTTACCATTGAGGCTGAGACTGTGCTGGATGGTGGCGTGGGAGGGAGGAGGAGGAGGAGGGAGAGGCAGGGGGAGGGACTGCAGGGAGGCGCCCATAACACTCACTAGGAAAGGCCCAGGCTGAGGCCCGGCTATGTCATCTGGAGGAAGGACAGGAAGGGAAGGAAGGAAACAAGAGCAGGAGAGGAGGGGGACGGAAGGAAGGAGGGAAGGAAGGAAAGAAACAAGGGAAGGTAGGTCAGGAAGGAGAGGAGAAAGCAAGGATGTAAACAAGTGGAGAGGAAAAGGATGGAAGTAAGGAGAGAGGATAGGAAGTGACAGAAATATCAAGGAGGGAAGGAAGGAAGGATGGCAATCAAAGCAGGAGAAGAGGAAGGAGGAAGGACAGGAAGGAAGGAAGGAAGGATACAAGGGCAGGCAAGGAGAGGGATGGAAGGAAGGAGGGATGACAGCAAGGAAGGAAGGAAGGAGGTATGACAGGAAGGAAAAGAGTAAGCAAGGAGGGAGGGAGCAAAGAATACAAGGGCCAGAGACGACAGTGATGGAAGGAAGGAGGCAGGATAGCAGGAAAAGGAGGAAGCAAGGAGGGAAGGAAGGAAACGAGTGCAGGAGTGGAGAAGGATGGAGAGACAGAAGAGAGACAGAGAACAAAAGGAAGGATAAACAAAGGACACAAGGAAGGAAGGATAGAGTTGTTGAGCACCATCAGACAGGAAGCCTCAGTCCACCAAATTAAAAGACTTCACCTCTTTCTTCACATTGAACAATAAACATTCCTCTGTTTTATTTGTTTGTCTCTTATTTGCTTATTTTATTTTATTTTGTAAATCTGTGCAATGAGGGGGTCAGAAAGTTGTGAGACTAACTCATTGTCGGTTTTCGGTCTTTTCGCAGAATTTCGTCTAAAATATTTTCCGACCTTTTTCCTCTTAAAGCGACAGGACGCTCAAGTCAGCTTCATATGTGGGTCAGAAAATAAAACCCGGCTCGGAGCAAAGATATGCATTTGAAAGGTCAGAGAAATTAGAAATGTTGGGGGGCATAAAAGATGATATCTAAAGGAATATCATTACATTTCAGTGTTTACAATAAACGTGCATTAGTCTCCCGACGTTTAGTTGTATTCTCTGAATTCGGGGGTTTGGTTCTCGTGCAGAAGATATACGTCGACAAATATGCCCCGAAAAACAACAAACAAGAAGAATTAAAACTGTTTTCCTCATCGATTTGAGTCTTTTCTCTCAGGTTTCTAAATTGAATCTGCCCTTTAGCTGACCTTTCAAAGATGAACCAATCAGATTACAGCATTTTAACAACATTGATAAGTATGAAAAATAAACGCAGAGAGGCTTGAACTGCTGTGATGCCGCCGTATTGAGGGAAGAAGAAGAGGAGGAAGAAGAAGAGGAAGAGGAGGAAGAAGAGGAAGAAGAAGAGGAGGAGGAAGAGGAAGAAGAGGAAGAAGAAGAGGAAGAAGAGGAGGAAGAAGAAGAAGAAGAGGAGGATGAAGAAGAAGAAGGAGAAGAGGATGAATAGGAGGAAGAAGAAGAAGAAGAAGAAGAAGAAGAAGAAGAAGAAGAAGAAGAAGAAGAAGAAGAAGAAGAAGAAGAAGAAGAAGAAGAGATAAAAAGGTACCTAGCAAGCTGAGGCTTCGGCGTGGAGGAGGGGGGGGCGTGGGGGGGTGTGGCGTGTTCGCCCCTCGCCGCGAGATGTCCACGTCCACCAGGGAGACCGTCTCACCTGCAGCCGGAGGAGGAGGAGAGAATTAAAGACAGCAGAGAAAGTACAGTGTGTGTGAGTGTGTGTGTGTGTGTGTGTGTGTGTGTATGTGTATGTGTGTGCGTGTGCGCGTGTGTGTGTGTGTGTGTGTGTGTGTGTGTGCGTGTGCGTGTGTGTGTGTGTGTGTGTGTGTGTGTGCGTGTGCGCGTGTGTGTGTGTGTGTGTGTGTGTGTGTGTGTGTGTGTGTGTGTGTGTGTGTGTGTGTGTGTGTGTGTGTGTGTGCGTGTGCGCGTGTGTGTGTGTGTGTGTGTGTGTGTGTGTGTGTGTGTGTGTGTGCATGTGTGTTGTTTCCGCCACAGAATGCCATTAAAGCTGCACGAGGCAGGATGTTTATGGCTAATCGGCCTAAATCGGCTCGTCCCGGCTAATTGAGGCTGAGGATCCCGGTTCCCAGACACGGAGACGTTCTGCCGTTTGAGAGGTTCTGCTGGCGTGCGAGTCAGATCCGTCTCTTCCTCTATCATCTTCTCTTTCAGTTTCCACCCGGCGCCGCACGCCGCCGCTTTAATGGCTCTGTGTTTAATTGGTGCTTCATTAAACTACAAAGATCTGCATGTGTTTTCCAACCTGAGCTCCGGCAGCAACGTGGGACACCGGCCTGCAGACGATGTGGGGCGGCTCTCACAAAGTCACCAGTTACACCAGTTACAGTGTCGGGCTGGTGAGTGCAGCCAAAAGCTCTCAGCTTTAGAAACACCAGAAACGCTTCTTTTTAACTTTTAATTATTAGACCGTTAAAGGGACAGAGAATGAAAGCTGGTTAGCTTAGCTTAGCATAACGACTGGAAACAGCTAGCCTGGCTCTGTAATACAACCCACTACTTGTTGTTTTATTATTATATTCTTGTACGTATTAAACAAACAAGTTGCAACGTGTCACGCAATTAAAGATCTTCATATGGGTGCTGTTATCTTTAGAGCCAGGCTAGCTCTCTTCATGCTAAACTAAGCTATCTCTCTTTATGCTAAACTAAGCTAGCTATCTTTATGCTAAACTAAGCTAGCTCTCTTTATGCTAAACTAAGCTAGCTCTCTTCATGCTAAACTAAGCTAGCTCTCTTCATGCTAAACTAAGCTAGCTCTCTTTATGTATGCTAAGCTAAGCTAACCCGCTGGTGAGTGATATCGATCCCCTCGAGCAACTCTCAGCAAGAAAACCGAGTAAGTGTATTTCCCAAAATGCTAAAACTGTTTGTTTCATATAAAATATAGATACTAAGTACTAGTACTTCTATGTATTAGTGGAATATTAAACGTGTTACGCATCCTGAAACCTCGCTTTTCCCTCTGCACGGATTTCCTCTTTCTCTCACATATTGAATATGTTCACAAACTATGTGACTGCCTATTAAGTATTATTATTATTATTATTAAGTATTATTATCAGCAAAATGTGTGCGTGTCAAAAGTGGAAATACATAATTACAGTTTCTTATAAAGGTGGACGTAACAGCCAAAGTCTGGCAACCCAAAAGTGGTCTCTGTGTTAAAGATTAATAAGCCATTAGTTTTATGTTTTGTTTTGATGGAGCTGGAACTGATCTTTATACTGTTTGTTTTATGACGAGCCATCAAATCTCACCAGCTCCCTCAGATGTTTCATACTTTAAAGCTCGAGCTGAAAAACTAGCCGTCAGACAAACACAGCTCGGGAAGAACAACAAGAGCAATGTTTCCTCTGGAAGTGGAAGTCTGGGCTCCAGTGACGTTCAACTAAAGACGATGAGAAACCGTCATTTGTTTCTTTGATCTGTCTGCGGTTTCTTTAGAGAAGATGAGACTTCATTTGTGTGTTGTTGTGCAGGAAAAGAGTGTAAATATGAAATATCTATAAAGGTGCAAAGTATAGAAATATGAATAACAAAAACTAGACAACGCCACGAATGCATCTGAAGTTACGTTATTCTCTAGAGAGCTGCAGGGATGAAGTACTGATGTCGTCCAGCAGGAAGTTAGCATCTCACTGAAGTAAGAAGCTAACGTTAGCTAAACTATAGTGAGGCTATGAAGGAGCTCCACCGTGGTCACATGACTTCCTGGCTCCATCACTAAGCTTCAGGAGGACTTGTGTCTCATTTAGACTCAGAGGGGTGTTTACTGACCTATTTCATGTGGTAAAACACAACTTTATAATCTCTTAAAGACCTTATTCCAGGAATCCAAACCAAAAAACAATTAAAACACACATTGACTTCGAGACGAGAGAACAGGAAGTGCAAAAAAAAAACGCTGACTCATCCTCAAAGCTGACCGCTGAATAGAGTTCAAATACTCGAAGACTTGAAGGTAGTGAAGATAATCTGATTTCCCTCCAAACGTCTGCCTCTGCGGTTCAATTAGGAACGACATAATATTTACATATATATATATATGTGTGTGACCACAAATATCTTTGAGAAAAATAATCTCGATATATGACAGACTTATGGAATTCGGCAAAAGCATTCATAATGGATCTTATCCAGTTAGAAAACTAAAGCTTTGGACTCGACCAAGATTCAGAAAATAAGCTTCCCACCAGAAGGAAGGAGGCAAAGAGGCAAAGAGGCAACACTCTGACTGGACACGCTGCAGATCTCAAAGCTGTGAATGAAATGTGAGGAAGAAGAGAAGTTTGTGTTTCAGCTGAAGAAGATTTCTTGGAGGGTTTTGAACTGTCGAAGAAAAGTCATTTATTTAAATCAGCTTTTAACCTGTGATGCTGCGTCGGAATATGTTTGTTTATTAGTGTGATGTAATCTCTCCTTGTGTTTACCATGTAACATTATTATTTCAGGGAGTTATGAAGGGTATTTTCTTTCATAATTTTCTCACATTTTATAGATAAATCTATTAACGGACATTTATTTTATTGTTGGTTATGGTAGATATATATATTTGTATATATACATGTGTACATAATAGTACTGTCAATTATTTACATGAATTAATTATTTGTTGTTCTTTGCTGTTACGTCTATTTCCGTGTAAATATATTGTAAACGAGTAAGATTCCCTGTGTGTGTCCACCTGGTCCATACAGGTGATCCTGATGACCACTAAAGAGCGTCTGAAGAGGGGGCTCATGGGAGGAAAGCAGCCAGAGGCCTTACCCGTGAAGGCAGAGAGGGAGGCAACGAGGGAGGCGGGGGAGAAGGCACTGTGGGCCCTGGTCAGTCTGGGCTGGCTGAGGCTGCAGGACAGACATCAAGACATGCAGAAGAAGAAGAAGAAGAAGAAGAAGAAGAAGAAGAAGAAGAAGAAGAGAGTTAGAGTGCAGAGAAGAAGAGGTGTTAGTCGCTGCAGAGGTTCAGAAACATATCTTTTTATATTTCAGTATGAGAGTTTTGGGTCCTGCAGATTTTCTCTTTTTTTGGACTTTTTTTCTGTTTGATGCTCTCAGCTCTGGCAGTCGGGACTTCTGAAGCTATGTTTTTTTAATCATAGCCTTCCTTCAGTGGGATGCTGTGAATAATGACTAAGCAGAGAGATGGGATATAGAGGGTGACGAGCCACAAAGGGTTCCAATAACTGAGCCCTGAGAAAGTTGTTTTGGGGGGAAGGGGAAACAAAGACCCCCTAAAACCCTGTTTTAGGGGGTCTTTGTTTAGTTAGTGGTTCCACAATGTTTAGTTTCACTTCCAATATGAATCGTGTATCTTCCCACTCTGACCTATTGACAAACTGAGTTTTCCACTTTACGGACTCACATTTTGGGGATTTCTGATCAAATAAATGTAAACACAGCAGAGGAAAGCCCTGAAGGGACACAATACTGCACATAGTGTCCCCTCGGGTTCACATCTGGGCCTTGTTGGCTCCCCTGTAATGACCCCCCACGTGCCATCAGGGTTTGAGCTTCCTCTCCCTGACAGGGACTAAGAGCATCACATTGTGGGGCGTTCAGGGCCTCAGAGCCGCTCACCTGTCTGCGTCCTGCTCAGCGCCAGCGGTGCTCGCCATGTCCACCAGGCTCCCGGCAGAAGACACCGAGTAGGTCACCGAGGGCCTCTTGTCCAGCAGGTGGTTGGAGCCGCTGCAGCTTTTAGTCCGGAACAGTTTGCTGAGGCGGATCTTTAACGAGCCCTTTTTGGACTTCACCGGAACTTTGAGCGTCTTGTCCCCGCCCGCGGCCCACCCGGTGGGAGTCCGCGGCGCGCTGGCGCACCGCTCCGGCCGCCTCCTGGGACTCGACGCCTGGCTCGGGTCCGGGCTCGTGGCCCACGGCGAGTTCTGGACCGGCGTGTGCGACTGAGACGTGGCCGAGAGCTGGGCGACGACCTCTGAGTCCCCGGAGCTTACCTGCGAGAGCCGGCTGGCTAGATTCCCGTGGAGGCTGCACACCTGCGCGCCAAGGTGCGCCGCCGCCGCCTCGGTGGCCCCCGGGGCCATCCCCTCCACCTGCCGCCTCAGCTCCGCTTGGAAGCTGCTGATGGAGAAAGCCCCGGACATTTTCTGAACTATCTCCCGTTTCCTGTTGAGTAAAAACTCGCGGCGTCCGTGCTCATCGTCCGGCTCACCCTCCGGGCACTCGCCCATGCCCAGGCCGGCAACATCCCCGCTCCCCAGTCCCTCCAGGACCAACAAAGCATCGCTGGTCTCTGTCGGGTCATCCCCGGGCTCCACTCCCCCTCCTGCCGGCCTGTGTGCACCCTGACACGAGCACTGCGGGAGCTCCCCTGCCTTGAGCAGCATCTTGGGCACCGCACCGACCCCGAGCTCCCCGAACCGCCGGGCCAGCTCGAACACGGCTCCCTCTCGGTCCCTGGAGGCGCACCCCCACTTAGAGTCAATCACGGCGAGAGGGTTGGATCTCTCCGTCAACAAGGGCCACTCGGGCGGGGTAGTGATGAGTCGGTGCCGGCGGCATAGCTCCGCGGCGCCCTGCATGTCCGCGGTAACGACCGGCGGATGCGCTCCCCACGTCCGGTCCAGCAGGTCCTGCTGCCGCTGCTGGACGTCTCCGGGACTCAGGGTGTTGTTATTGACAGCCGGGCCGGACCCCGGGCTCTGGTCCAAACCCAGAGCATCCCTCGGCTGATTCCGACGGTCCAATTCCAAAATCCCTTCTCCGTTCCGCATTATGTTGGAGAAGACCAGCAGCTGAGGCCGTAGGCCGGGGCTGGGGGCGAAGTCAAAGCCCTGGGCCTCCATGGGGCTCTGCGGCGGAGCGGGCGCGGACAGCGGGGCTCGGCTCTCCGTCACCCCGGAGTCAGGTGCAGCCGTGCCCTCGCCGCTCTGCTGGGCTTTGTTCAGGCGGCCGGCGGGATGCTCGAGGCCCGCCGTCAGATCTCGGCTGATATCCAACCCCGCTTTGACGCCGCTGTGAGCCAGGACCTCCTTCCCCATCCCCAGCCCCGCCACTCCTCCTCCCGGCGGCAGATTCCCGTTTTCCGCGTCCAAGCGGTCGTCCTCGGCCGCGGAAACCAGGCGCATCAACACGAAATCGGGCGACATATCTTGCGCGTTGTTCATAATTTATTCCTCTGGGAATCGCGAAGCGAGAATTAGAAGCCTGGGCGAGCCGCTCTTCACATAGCAAACCCGCGGAGATCTCTTTCCTATAATAAAGAAAGGGCCAAGCCGCCGCTGCCTCCCATAAGTAGGCTACGAGCGAAAATGCCAAAAAGAAATATCAGGCGATGGTTTCATCCCTCCTCCTCCTCCTCAACGACAGCTCAGCATCCATCTGGTAAATATCGGGGGAAATGAGCGCAGTTCGCTGCCGGCAGCAGGCGGACCCCCTGGGTCAGACATGCGATCGGGTTTGAGTGAGAATAAAAGGCAGCAGAGCCTCCTGGTCAGTGACCACAGTCTGCCTCTGTGTTCCCAGCCAGACCCCACCCGCTCCTCCTCCGCTCAGCCCCATAATACCGCTTTATGAGCGCCGATGATGGGAACTATAAATTAAGACGGTGGCGTTTTGTTTTTTTCTTCTTCTTTTTTCTTTATTTTATTTTTTGTAATATCACAGGGCTTTACCTGAATCAGCCCCCACACCTGCACAGCTGATTTCTGTTTTTATTATATAAAAAAGGACAGTGATAAAATAAATAATAATAATAAATACTGTATTACTCAGAATATTCAGTCAGAGATCAACATCCATGTCGTGTTTCTGTGGTGCAAGTTTATATTTTATAGGTTTCATCTGCAATATTCTAATAATTTATCAATTATCATTAAGGGGCGTTTAGGGTCTCTCATATTTATTTATTTATTTATTTATATATATTCAAAACTACAACAATTTATATATTTCAAAGACACATCATAGAATATTTTGAGAAATCTTATTTGTTTTATTACAACTGCTGTGCAAATATTATAACCCCCGCCCTCCCTCCTCCTCCCCCGGATGATGTCATAGTGATGTCATCCGGGTTGTTATGGATTGGACTTAAAGACGTTTTTATTTTCACAGAAAGCCTGTGTTATGATTTTGGGGTCGCGGACAACTCTGTCCTCCTGGAGATTAAGTTTCATAAAGAAAATATGTTTAGAGGGCTCAAAAATAGTGCTGAGTTAGAAGTTTGGTACTTCCGGTTCCTTGGTCTACAATATAATGTGTTTTTGGTTAGACGCCTTGTTAACACGAGATAAAGAGATTAGAATATGTAGGAGTCATCCCGCTGGTGAAATCTGAAGCGTTTACATTTCTTAAAAGGGCGATTGACAACAAGAGAAACACCTAAAATTAGTTATTGTTAATGCTTGTTATCACGTTATCACATAAGGATGTTGAATAAAATCTGATTAAATCATGCAGGTTCACCAGAAACTCCTCCAGCAGAGGCCGGTCCGCCGTCAGACCCAGATCCGGCTTCAGCCTTCAACCTGCAGTCTGAAGCTCTGCGCCATGGACCCAACACCCCGCCGCTGGAGACCTGGACGTGTGGCTGGATTTGCTGGAAGGAAGGTAGGCAAAGGAGAACCAGAACCAGGACTGAGAGGGGCAGACTGTCAGGCCCTGCTGCAGTAAAATGAGAGGTTTTCTAAAGGGACCCTGGTGCTTGAGAAACACTACCGCTATTGTCCAAAGGGGGCGCCAGAGACAACACAAAGTAAAGGTTCCTCACCGTAGCGTTAAACTAAGTTTGATATAATACTAACCCTTTACTTAGTACCCTTTTGGCACTAAGAGGAAACGTTGAGACGTCACCAATGGAGCCGTGAAAGCAAGCCGTCTACGGGCCACAGGGTTGCTGGGTCGATTCCCATTCTATCAACCTGTCCGCCGAACAACAGCTGCTCCGGGTGGTCGATGCCGACGCCTCGCATGGGAGAGTCAAACACAGCTCCTGGTGGCTGCTGGTGACACAAATATGATCCTTTATTCCCTCGTAAGAAACTTGGCCTGTGAACAAAAGTTTTCTCACCATAGCAGGATGCAGAAAACAAAGTACTCGTAATTTCTTGGAGACAGAGTTTAATGGAGGGTCTAATGGAAGACCCTGCTGCATGATGGGAAGTGTAGATCAGTGTTTTTAAAGGTAGTAAAAGTCCGGATATCTCTCCCACTGCTGCTTTAACTTTGATCATTTCTTTTTTTAAATATCTTTCTCTCGTTCCCTAACTTTGAAACTACCAAGTGTACTTATTTTTGTATGAGTTTCATTCATTTACTTTAAAACACAAACAAAACAAACACACACACAAGAAGAGTCCAACCTTGTCTGCAGGATTCAACACTGACACAATCCAAAAAACACGACTGCATATGAATCCTTGTGAGACTTTGAATGTAAAATCATAACAATCAGCTATTTCAAACTATTTTTACATCCTGATTATAGTCTAAGTAAAACAAATGTTCAATGCAGGACTTTTATTTGTCACAGTGTATTTCTACAGCGTGGTATTAGTACTTTGACACCACCTACTTTAATGTGTCCAGGACTATTTTTATAGCTCACGTTTAATGAGGTGTTGAGAGTAGAAGTGGTTTTCTCTGGCGTTCTCCCAGAATATCTGAATGAGTTAAGAACAACTTTATTAAGTCCTCCGTCAGAGAGTTTTCTCACCATTTCTCTGTCATTAATCCTCTTCTTACAAAGCTCAGGTGGAAGAAAAATAGGGATCACATCCCTACTTTATCTAAATCGCTGTCACAAAGCAGAAGGTATCAAAAATATAAAGTAGAAATCACAAAGGAGAACCAGAACCAGGACTGAGAGGGGCAGACTGTCAGGCCCTGCTGCAGTAAAATGAGAGGTTTTCTAAAGGGACCCGGGTGCTTGAGAAACACTACTGCTAATGTCCAAAGGGGGCGCCAGAGTCAACACAAAGTAAAGGTTCCTCAACGTAGCGTTAAAGTAAGTTTGATATAATACTAACCAAAAGGAAATACAGCCAAAGTAAACATTGTAAACATGAGTTTGTCTCAATCTCTAGTTTCAAGTCTTCTTCAATACAGCATGATGTTCATTTAGTAAATTATGCTCATTTAGAGTCAAACAGACCATAAAGCAGGGGATGCTTTAGTGGCAGAGCTACAAGGTGATTGACAGGTCGCTGCAGCTTCTAGAGACGTATAAGGCATCTCTAAGTCACTCCTCCACATTACAGATATGCTAACTTCTGTTCATCGGTTGCAAAAAAAGCCGACAGCAAAATTGCTGAACTCCAGGTTTCGTTACAGCATTACGTCGACTTCTTACACAGCCTGAGAGGGAGAAGGGTTTTCAGTGGATGCAATCTGCTGACTCATCACTAGTTGGCATTAAATCCAAAACGCTCCTCCTTTAAATGATAGAAAACATTTTCTGGGACCATCGTGAGCCGAGAAAAGTGAGTATTACATTAATATTTCTTCCAGGAAACTAAAAAAATATTTTTATTTTGGGGCTTTCTTGTTCTTTGGAGACGCCCCCTGGTGGCCGCGGGGCCTCGAGGGGCAACAGCTGAGCTTCGTCCCAGTCAGACTGCATGAAGCTCAGACAGACAGCGCCCAGCAGTGAGTCTGAACAACAACAACAACAACAACAACACTGACCTGGAGTGTTGCATTAAGGCTGTGTGGCCTGCAGATGGCGCTGCCGGCCGCACAGCAGTGATGGATGATGATGCTGCTGGTGGATACAGATAATGACGGGAGAGTGGATGAAGCGCCATTAATCCTAACTGTGTGTGTGTGTGTGTGTGTGTGTGTGTGTGTGTGTGTGTGTGTGTGTGTGTGTGTGTGTGTGTGTGTGTGTGTGTTGTACAGCTATATTTGTGAGGACCAATGACAGTCTAAGACCTTCAGAGTGAGGACATGTTTGGAATGTGGGAACATTTTAGCCGGTGCTCACTTTGGGATCCATCAAAGGTTCAGGCTTGGCTTCATGACTCAGGTTAGGCTCAGGTTCACGTTACGGTGAGGGGCTCTGGAATGCATCATGTTAATGAGTGTCCTCACAAAGATTGAAGCACACGGTGGTGTGTGTGTGTGTTTACATGTAAGCCACAGAGAAGAAGGCAGTGTTTGCTAATACATGAGGTTTATGTGGAGTAATCAAACTAACAACCTGTCCTGCGGAGCTGAATATTGATGTGATGCAGCCTGGAGGTCAAAGGTCAGCCGCATGCCGCATTAACATCACACCACTGTTTCATATTGCTGCAGCGATTCACGTTTTTGTGTCGCCGTGTGCATCTAATCGCATCGTATGTCACGCTGGTCTCACTTTAATTTAAAGGTGGATTTTAAGTTGCATCTCTTCTTGTCTCATTATTACATCTCACGCTAGTTCAGACTCTTTTACTAAACATTACGACGGGTTTTTTGTTCCCTGAACCCAACTTCCTGTAAACGTGAGTTTATTTTGAAAAGCCTCAATGCATGAAGCGAGAGGCGGGGAACCAAGAGCGTCATGTTTACTAACCAAGTGTCGATGTTTGGCAAGATGAAAGTGAAAATATGTTGGATAATTTAATGGATAATTCCTTTAAAAATCTGTTTTTCTGAATGGATGATGAAAAAAATAAAAAATACATTTGATTTGCAGAACTTGGGTTCAAATTCTTTGTTTTCCTGCATGTTTAATATATTCTTCTAAATTCAAGTGGGCCGGGCACCAGAGCCTGACACTAAATAAATATCATGAGTAGAAACGAGACTCAGAGAGGAAGGAGTTAAAAATACAAAATAAAAGAACTGAACGTGACTCCGGCTGTTCGTCTCGTCCTCACTTGTTGTTCTGCATGTTCTCCTTTGACGGCGACACGAGAACGGACAGGAACACGATTACACTGCAACACTACACATGTGTGCTCAAGTGACACACACACACACACACACACACACACACACACACACACACACACACACACACACACACACACACACACACACACACACACACACACACACACACACACACACACACACACACACACACACACACACACACACGCCTTGTTGTCTTCCTCAGGATTGACTGCAGCACCGTTGCTGCTCTGCAGTGAAGTCCCAGGGTGGGAGGTGGGAGTGGTGTTTGTATGTGATGTGTGTGTGTGTGTGTGTGTGTGTGTGAGTGTGTGTGTGTGTGTGAGTGGGGAGGAGGGGGGGGGATTCTCGGAAACTGGTTGCCATGGCCACCAAAACAAGGATTCTTGCCTGCATCACTTCTCCCAGCGAGCACGCTTCATTTTCACCTCTCTCTCTCTCTCTCTCTCTCTCTCTCTCTCTCTCTCTCTCTCTCTCTCTCTCTCTCTCTCTCTCTCTCTCTCTCTCTCTCTCTCTCTCTCTCTCTCTCTCTCTCTCTCTCTCTCTCTCTCTCTCTCTCTCTCTCTCTCTCTCTCTCTCTCTCTCTCTCTCTCTCTCTCTCTCTCTCTCTCTCTCATTTTTTCTTCTTCTCACGCTTCTCATGCAGCATCTCTCGCTCATCCAGACTTTGGTACACACACACACACACACACACACACACACACACACACACACACAGAAGCAGAGGAATTCCCTGACAGTGCAAAAAACTATAAACAATTATAAAATGAAGATCTCTTGTTTTTTTTATCTGTAATGACACACTGCATATATGATCTCCTCCTGTGTGTGTGTGTGTGTGTGTGTGTGTGTGTGTGTGCAGTAAAAGAACATCCCCATCCCTCTCTCTCTCTTTAGGGGTTAATCCATCCATCCATCCATTCAGGGGGATTCTTGATGGACGCTCAATTGCAGCGAAGCTTAACCCTCATGACTGCATCATCATCCTCACACACACACACACACACACACACACACACACACACACACAAGATGTACCACTCTCATCACCTTTCAGGCACTGGTGAGCGTCCCTGTCGATATACGGAGGAGGGAGGCACTGGGTGAATGAAGGGGAGGAGGGAGGGGAGGGAGGGGAGGAGGATGGACGAGCATCACAAGTATCCCTCAGATGGGCTGAAGGCTCTTTGGAGCAACAGATAGCAGAGCGGCAGACAGAAGAAGAAGAGAGTCTCCATCTCGACACGTTCTCTCCTCCTACGTGAACATGAGGATCCCTCAACTTTGAGGCTTTTCCCTCCTCCTCCTCTTCCTCCTCCTCGCGCACGCTGCTCTGCCCCGGAGCTTTTGGCGCACGACTGTATCGGAGACACCCGGCCAGACAGCGGCGATGAGGGGGTCGCCTCGCGCCTCCTCCGGCCTCCAGCAGCACGCGGGACACGCGGGTTTAATGGTCTCTCCGTGTGAGTGTGAGCGCGCGTGTGTGCGCGCGGTGCGCAGATGGAGCTGTGCGCTCCGAGTGTGAGCGCCGCAGACCGCGAGTGGCCGCGCTCCTCCCGGACACCTGCTGCTGCGGCGCGCCGCTGACGGGGAGATGAAGGAAGTCCAAACCTCCGCCAGCATGTGACGTGTTTTGTTTTCTTTGTGTATGCTCAAGGGAACTACGGCAGGGGTCAAGCGCCCAGAAGAGAAGCTGTCGTAGGAGTGTGACCCCTCCCCCTTCCCTCCTCCTCCTCCTCTTCTTCCCCTTCAGACTAAATTCAGGATGGGTTCCTCTTGGCTTCTTCTTCTTCTGCTCCCGTCCCTCCTCAGAGCCCAGGTGGCTCTGGACCTCCCTCCGGGAGTCTCGGTGGACAACAGCACTTTGACAAACGGCACCTGGACCTCAAATGTGCCCGTCTCTCGCTCCGTGGGGCCCACGGACCCGCCTGGGTGGGCAGCAACGCCGTCAGAGGCTCCCACACCGGAGGAAGACGACTGGTCACCGGCGGAGACCTTCCTGTACACGAGGGACCCGCTGGCGCTGGAGGCCGCGCGCTGCTCGCGGGCGTACAGCCCGACGGGTCTGTCCGGGTCGCTGCCCGCCAGCTTCAGCGCCGCCCTCCGGCCGGCACTGGACGCACTGGCCAACACGGCCAACTTCCTCAACATGATCTTCCAGGCCAGTGACCTGCGGGAGAGCACGGTGCAGGAGGACATGGAGTGGTATCACGCCCTGGTCCGCGCCCTCCTGGAGGCCGACCTGCTCATCCGCCGGGCGCTGCTCACCTTCGACGCTGACCCGACGTCCCCGGCGCCGCAGCTGGTGCTCTGCGCCTCCCGCAACCCGACGGCCAAGGTGCAGACCATCATCCTCCAGGACTTATCCAAGGCCTGGGAGAGCCTGCACCCGCCCGCCCCCGCCCCCGACGACAGCTGGTTCCGAAGCTTTAAATTCCCAGAGTCCAAACAGCCGACTTGGGCCCTGTCCAAGCGGGTGCTCCTCAACGACCTCAGCACCTTGGACACGCCCAAGTGGAGGCAGGGCGACAGCTACGTGACCAATCACAGCGGGGTGCGCTGGGGCCGCGCCCCCTTCCTCGACTGCGAGGACCGACTCTTCGTTTCCGACTGGATGCTCACCCTGTCCACGTCCTTCTACGGCCTCAAGCCCGACCTGACGCCAGAGTTCAGGTTAGGGCACACACACAAACACACAAACACACACACACACACACACATTTATATAGACTTCTATACAACCAGAGGAGTCCCCCCCCTGGTGGTCAGGAGAGAGAATGCAGCTTTAACACATGAAGCATAGACTTCTATACAACCAGAGGAGTCGCCCCCTGGTGGTCAGGAGAGAGAATGCAGCTTTAACACATGAAGCATAGACTTCTATACAACCAGAGGAGTCGCCCCCTGGTGGTCAGGAGAGAGAATGCAGCTTTAACACATGAAGCATAGACTTCTATACAACCAGAGGAGTCGCCCCCTGGTGGTCAGGAGAGAGAATGCAGCTTTAACACATGAAGCATAGACTTCTATACAACCAGAGGAGTCGCCCCCTGGTGGTCAGGAGAGAGAATGCAGCTTTAACACATGAAGCATAGACTTCTATACAACCAGAGGAGTCGCCCCCTGGTGGTCAGGAGAGAGAATGCAGCTTTAACACATGAAGCATAGACTTCTATACAACCAGAGGAGTCGCCCCCTGGTGGTCAGGAGAGAGAATGCAGCTTTAACACATGAAGCATAGACTTCTATACAACCAGAGGAGTCGCCCCCTGGTGGTCAGGAGAGAGAATGCAGCTTTAACACATGAAGCATAGACTTCTATACAACCAGAGGAGTCGCCCCCTGGTGGTCAGGAGAGAGAATGCAGCTTTAACACATGAAGCATAGACTTCTATACAACCAGAGGAGTCGCCCCCTGGTGGTCAGGAGAGAATGCAGCTTTAACACATGAAGCATAGACTTCTATACAACCAGAGGAGTCGCCCCCTGCTGGTCAGAACACTGTCAGGCACATTTAAAAAGGCCTCTTGCATGTTCAGAATGTATTGTTAAATTCTTCACGTTTTATCTTAGAGCAATCATTCAGTAGCAGCAAAACTGGCGCATCAAATGTTTTATATTTCCCATTTCACGTTGAATAATCTTCGCCCAGCTGCAAAACTTAGGACTTGACACCAAAACGTCTCCTCTTACCGAAAGAAGCACCGGCAGCTTCAAGAGAGACGAACAATAACTATGACTTCTGTGAAAGGGAACGCTTCCCAAGCAGGAAGCTGCCGAGTCTCTGACGTCTAAATCCTCCACTGTTGTCCAGCAACCGCCCGTTATGGGTTGAAAGAGACGTCACGGACTTGTGGGATCGGATCCATCTCATGCTGTTGATCACTGCTCAAAACATATTTATAACAGAGGATGAGCACGTCTCAAAATAAGCTCTAATAACAAAGGCTTTAAAGCTCACATCTAAATGATTTAGTATTTTACCTGCTTCTAGTTCTGCGTTGACCCCCGTGACCTTCTGTCCAGCGCTCTGAGGGAAGGTTTGAAGAGCATGTGAGATAAAAACATGGTCAAACAAAGTTAAATCTGACATTTGAAAGGGAATCCATTTAAAAAGGATTCTTTGAAAGAGTCTGATGATAAAGTCTGACACACATGTTTGACCCTCCCGTGTGTGTGTGTGTGTGTGTGTGTGTGTGTGTGTGTGTGTGTATGTGTGTGTGTGTGTCAGAGGTGTGATCCGTGTGGACGTCAACATTCAAGACATCGACCTGGACCAGTGTGCAACCGGAGATGGCTGGTTTGCCGACACTCACCAGTGCAACCGCACCACCATGGAGGTAAACAGTCACAAGCAGCTGCTCTACTTCCTCTGCAAAGGAGGTGATGTTGTCATTTGTTCGTTAGCCGGAAGATTTTCACGAAATTGGATGCAATTAGCAAAGAAACAAGCGGTTGTTTTTGGTGCCGATGTGGATCAGACCTGGTGTGAACATCTGGAGCTACTCAACACGATCGCTTACGAACTTTGTTCCTCTGTCCTTGTTATATTGTTGTATTATATTATTTTATTGCAACAGAAACATGTAAGATGCAGTTTAATATTATGTATAAATTCACATTATGATTTCTTTAAACCCTTCACCTGCAAAGTAAAACCTAAATGTAGAGCAGTAAGTATTCAGGAGTAAATGTACTTAGTTACTTTCCACCACTGACTGTTTGACACCCCGTGACTCGTGAATGGAGCATTTGCAACCAAATTTACACAAATATGAACATATCAGCCCAAACAATCCTGCAGTTTGATAACCTGGTTTGATAACTAGCATCGGCCATTGTTCCGTGTGAAGCCCCGCCCCCACTAACCTTCACGCTGCCTCCCAAAAGAGCGACCTGAGGACGTTTGCTGTTAACCTTCATTAATTAAACAAAAGCTTCAGTTTTGATTGTTGAATTGTGAGATCAACACATGCTCCCACGTTTCTGTACGTTCTCTTGTGGGTTTATTAATGGTGCCATGTGTCGTAAACACGTACTGTACTGGGCCTCATGAGCCATGACGGTGGCCCTTTTGGTGAAACACTAAATCACTTTCAGTCTGTCGGCCTCATCTGTTAATGATTCACAGGAAACAATAATAATCTATGTGCGGCCTGTGATGGGAGGGAGGGGAGGGGGGGATGGAAGGATTTTAAGTAAATAAAAAAAAAGTTGAGAACTCCCAAAATCACAGGGTTTGCATCATCTTCGATATTTCTCGATTTAAGAGCAGCAGCTTGGTGCCGGAAAGGGAAACTTCAGATTTTTTTCCCCGCCCTGACATCACCTGTGATTTGAAGCAGGTCTGCTGCTGCTCAAAACAACCAGTCGGTCGTACCGGCCTCACCTGAACTGACTCACCTGTGAGGCTGACTGCATGCCTGCGGAGCCGGGGAAACGTCCTCTGGTGAGTTCACTGGCTCTGCATACGTTTCAGCTCCGTCAGATTAACATTTAACACACAAACAGAAACCAAAACCAAAAATACTTCTGTAGTAATGGTGGCGACGTGTCTCACTGTCTTTACAAACCAAACATTTAATCATTTCATAATAATCAACAGATTAATCGATTATGTAAAACGGACATTTCATTACTTAACAAACTTTGAGTATTTTTAACGTGTTGCGTTCTGCTACTCAAACTGTTGCCACTTCATTTAACTGTTGCCCCTTCGACTGTAGAGCAGCTGTTCAAACTGTCCAACTCCTGTTTGTGACTTTTAGTTACAAATACAAAATGTGTGACCTCTAAAAAGGTTTAAGCTCTTTCTGTCTGTGCTGTTTTTTTTTATTTTTTGGGCCTTTTATCCTTTGCTCATGCTTCCACGTATTCACACGTTCCCTCGTCCAGCCCCCCCAGCCCGTCTTTCAGCTTTCCCTTTTCCCTGCCGGTCCCAGTCTGTGCCGACCCGACCCTCCACCTCTCATCTCAGCCGTCTATTTAAAGATGGAGGCGCTGGGTGGCGGGCTGCGGGATCATCTGATGGATTACGGCGATAATCCAGCCCGCTGACATACTTCCCCTTTTATGGCCACACTCACAGAGGTCTGAACCACAAGAGAAGAACAGTTCATAAAAAAAAAAAAAAGTAAAAAAATCCACATGGCACCTTCTGTCCCGTCCTGTCAGAGCAAACAGTAGCGTGGAGCCGAGCAGGAAGTCATGCTGGTGGCAATTTAATCTAACGACGAGGTCATGTCTGGGAAAACAAAAGCACCTTCGAGGAACGTTTTCTCAGATTATTACTAAAACTCTTCTGTTTAGTACGATTGATGAACTGGTCAATCCTCGTAGACCAACAGCTGTTGAGCTCCGCTCTTCAGAAAAATGTTTTATGAATTTGCTTCACACTCTAAATAATAATATGGCCAATATTGAGAGTAATATTACAAAATACAAATCGGTTATAGAAGTCTATGCTTCATGTGTTAAAGCTGCATTCTCTCTAATATCCACCAGGGGGTGACTCCTCTGGTTGTATAGAAGTCTATGCTTCATGTGTTAAAGCTGCATTCTCTCACCTGACCACCAGGGGGTGACTCCTCTGGTTGTATAGAAGTCTATGCTTCATGTGTTAAAGCTGCATTCTCTCTCCTGACCACCAGGGGGCGACTCCTCTGGTTGTATAGAAGTCTATGCTTCATGGGTTAAAGCTGCATTCTCTCTCCTGACCACCAGGGGGCGACTCCTCTGGTTGTATAGAAGTCTATATAAATGACTCTACTTCTCTCTTGATGTATTCCCTCAGTAAACATTGTAAACATGAGTTTATGTCTCAATCTCTAGTTTCAAGTCTTCTTCAATACAGCATGATGTTCCTTCAGAGTCAAACAGACCATAATAAACATCATCTGCTGCTTATCTCAATGAGCCAACTCCTTATATTCCAAGAACAGCGGTGGATGGAAATGTACATACATTTGTATTTTCTTCTTTTGAAGATCTTCTGATTTTATGTCAAGTGTTTCTTGATCATGCATATTACGGCTTTCAAGCTCCCACTGCATTGATGCAAACATCAGGCAGCCTTGAAGTGTTGAAGTGGTGAAGCCATGAAGTGATGAAGTGGTGAAGCGATGAAGTGGTGAAGCGATGAAGTGGTGAAGTGGTGAAGCGATGAAGCGGTGAAGTGGTGAAGCGATGAAGTGGTGAAGTGGTGAAGCGATGAAGTGGTGAAGTGGTGAAGCGATGAAGTGGTGAAGCGATGAAGTGGTGAAGTGGTGAAGCGATGAAGTGGTGAAGCGATGAAGTGGTGAAGCGATGAAGCGATGAAGTGGTGAAGAGATGAAGCGATGAAGTGGTGAAGAGATGAAGCGATGAAGTGGTGAAGAGATGAAGCGATGAAGTGGTGAAGCCATGAAGTGGTGAAGTGGTGAAGCGATGAAGTGGTGAAGTGGTGAAGCGATGAAGTGGTGAAGCGATGAAGCGATGAAGTGGTGAAGCGATGAAGCGATGAAGTGGTGAAGAGATGAAGCGATGAAGTGGTGAAGAGATGGAGCGATGAAGCGGTGAAGTGGTGAAGCGATGAAGCGATGAAGTGGTGAAGCGATGAAGTGGTGAAGAGATGAAGCGATGAAGTGGTGAAGCGATGAAGCGATGAAGTGGTGAAGTGGTGAAGCGATGAAGCGATGAAGTGATGAAGTGGTGAAGTGGTTTTCATTTAAACGCAGCAGACGAGTCCGCTGACGTATCTGAAGAGAATTAAGTTGACCGCTTTGTATAATCCATATCACACTAATGTTCAGCCCGTGCCATTAAGGCTTTGAGCATCTGATAAAGGGGGTTGTGGGTTTGTATATACATATGCAAGGCCAGCGTGCATGTGAGCGTGCATGTGTGTGTGTGTGTGTGTGTGTTCTTGGGAACAGGATTTCTCTAGAAAAGGATAATGCTCTCAGTTGAGGCATTATGTATCCATTTAGCTTTTAACTTAGATTAACACACAGAACATCCGAGTGTGTGTGTGTGTGTGTGTGTTTATTTGTGTCCTGACCGGCTAAATTGAAGCTAGCATCAGAGCGAAATAGAGTAAATTGACCGCTTCTCTTGAACCTTTATTCATTCTTTTAGCTTCAGCTGCTCCAACTGTCTGTCAAAATTCTTATTTTACTTATAATTAAACCCACATTATTTGCAGGAAAATATTATTTTTTAGTAATTATGGATCTCTGTGACACAATGTTTTGTATCTGAACAGAAGTATTTACTGAAGTGCGCTTTGAGTTATTATTGTTTCTGTTATTTTGTCCACTCCCTGCTGTAATAACGCATCATAAACTCATCCTTCTTGTTTCAGGCCACAGTTATGATCAGTTATGATCTGTAACTGGGAAACATTGAGTCTGTAACTTTATGAATAGGATGTAGCTTTTGTCATTTTTGATTGATTAAGACACTTTCTTTAAAATAATGTGTGAATCCACAGGGTGGCCAGAATGAAATGAGACAGAAGAATGTTGCAAATGTATTAAAATCAGTTAAAACAATCAACTAAAAACCAGTCAAAACAATTAAAAGAAGCCCTTAATTAGAAAGCACTGGCACCGTTTGTTGTTATTGTTGAAGAACAGAAAGAGGACCGTCTGAATGCTGCTCTGTTTCCTGCAGTGCGTCCCCAGTCCGGGTCAGGGCTTCCAGCTGGGCCAGTACTGCTGCCGCTGTAAGGAGGGCTACTACGACCCGGACATCCCCCCTCCAGAGCCGGGTGAGTCCACGGCGCCCGGTTGTGGGATTTAGTGACAGGTTGCTGATCTCAAGCCAGGAAACTACGGTGGCCTTCAGGTGGCGTAAAAAAACCCTGTGAAAGTCTCTCTAGAGCCGGGTTTGGTTTGTCCGCTCTGGGCTCCTGTAGAAACGGTGAAACTCTGTGAAGAGGAACCGCTTCCTGCAGATATGAAGGACTCTTAATGAGCCCTTGGTTTCAGGAGATCATATACTAATGAAAACATACTTATATTATATTACATTTATGCTAATAAATCCGCTAAAGGCCGACACACTGGACCGTTAAAAGAGAGGGAATATTGGACTTTGATTCATGTGAAAATATGACCTCAAATTAACAAACTAACATAAAAATGAACAGCTGATGAAATAATTGCATTGAGTCTAAAAATCTATTTTACAGCCTCAGCTGAATATTTAATTGTTTTTTCATCTATGAGTTAAACTTTATACTTTAACATGATCGTGTCATCATGTTACCATCTTCATGAATCTTACAGGCTGTAGACGTGTGCTGTATACACACATATACAGTATATATGCATTTGTGTTCTTTTCCATCAAATTATACTGTTTAAAACTGAATCACACACATTTATAGACGTTGGCTAGCAAAGCTTCAGATAGTCACTAGATCCTTTAGAAACTTTATTTTCCTATTGAAGTGGATCATGGAGTCACTGTTACCTTTTTTTACTGTACCTCCAAGGAGAAGCTTTAGCGGGAGATGGGATCATGCAGCTCTGTAGCAATCAGAGAGCTGCATGTATATGAAGCTTTAGTGGCCAAGTATGTGTGCACATACATACATACACATATATACACATATATACAAGGTATTCGAATCTGGATGTTGCATCTGATTGAGGAACGGACCATATAGGACCAGATAGGACCAGATAGGACCGTTTCCCTTCTTCCAACAGGCATCAGGGTGCATAACCGTTGGCTACCTGTGATTAGTTTATGAAACAGGAGAAAACCTTTAGAGACATCCACTGCTGTGTGCAGTGCTTTGGGAAGCCGCGTGTCTCTGAGGCGCTCACGTGGTCTGTGTAGGTGTCGATGCAGATGGCGGCCCCGTGAACAGGAGCGACGGCGGGACGTGTTACCCGAACATGCCCATCTGTCTGCCGTGCTGGCCGGGCTGCGCGCGCTGCCAGGACGGCACCCCCTGCTGGGTGCAGGAGGCCTGGCTCCTCCGGGGCGGCGTGCTGGCGGCGCAGGGCGTCTTCATGCTCCTCATCTTCGTCAGCATGCTGGTGGCCTACAGGCACCGTCGCAACCGGGTGAGTCACGCGTTTTGGCTCCGCGGGGCCACCGTACGGACGGGGTCGGGCGCGTTACGTCACGAACACCTGTCTTTCTAGAGCACCAGGACGTGAATCAAGCTTTCAAACTAATTAACATTTTTTTTGCAATCGCAGATGTCACAAAAAGAGGATTTCAGATTTCTTGCGACACAAAGGGTGCAGAAATAAACGAAACATTTTTCTGAGCTAGCTTTAGCCTCGTGGTTTATGATCAGAGGGTTTCTGGGGTTTTCTTTCCATACCTCTCGGGAATCACTTATCAATGGGATAACTTGTTTTATGAGGAACTATCATTTAAAAAAATAATGAGATACTAATAAGTTAAGATAAGATAATTCATTATTAGTCCCTCAGTGGGGAAATTGCAGGATTACAGCAGGTGCACACCAGAGACACAAATTAATACAAAAATCAAGTTGTATAAATAAACAGTAAGCAGTAGTAAAAAAATAAATAAGAAAAATAAAAAAATAAGAAGAATACAATAGCAATATTAAATATACCGACGGAATAAAGTAAAGTATGTACAAGGCAGGTATAATTATAAAGGTAGAATTCAAAATATTGAGGATGTTTGTCATTATTTTTAGAGCTTTCTTGTTATATGATGTAATAATCTTCAATGCCAGTGACATATGCAGCTGTAGCAGGTAAACCGTTAAACACTCAGTGTTACTGCAGCGGTTTGGATTGTTGTTTGTTCTCCAAGACGACTACAACTAATAACTATTGTAGCTTTTTAAAGCTTATAAAATAATCAGTGGTTTATCTTGACTGTAAATGGCAAGATTTGTTTTTATTGTTGAGTAAAATGGTGCATATTTAGACTTTCAGACCCCTTTTGTACTTAATGCAGTTTGGACTGCAGAACCTTCACTTGTAACAAAATGTTTCTCTACAGTGATTTTGCTACTTTTCCGTTCTAAAAGAAGATCTCAGCTCTTCCTCTACCGCTGCAGGATGTGTAGGATATTAAAGCATGAAGGTTCCCTGTTCACGTCCTCTAACGTTCTTCCTCGTTCTCCTCCTCGCCGCCGCTCAGAGGATCCGGGCGTCCGGCCTCCTGCTGCTGGAGACCATCCTGTTCGGCTCTCTGCTCCTCTACTTCCCGGTGAGTGTCAGAGATTAGAGCTCTTTACAGATCACCGCGCCGCGGATTACAGCGTAATGGACCATTTGAGGGCGGCTGAAAGGGGGCGAGGGCGTGTGAGCGCGTAAGTGGGAAACGGGTTGGGGGGCGGGGAAGGGCGACAGTTTTCATAAATCAATCTTTAGATTCATTTTTACAGATTAATGAGCTGTTAGCGTAAATCAGCCGTGACTTTTTTATCCATCCGACCGAGAGTGTCGAGTCGATACGAGCCGATCGTGCTGAGCCGGGCCTCCACTGCAGGGTATCGATCATCGATTGAGTGAACATGCTAATGTTCTGTTCCCGCGGCCGCTCGCCGATTTCAAAAGATTGTTTAAAAAAAAATAAGATCATATCTTTATTCCAATAAAGCGACACCTTCATAGAGAGTGATGTCAAATTGTCTTTGAAAACGCAGCCGAGTTCCCCGTGCTCGGGAAATGTGGTTTAGGATGAATTAAAGGAGTTGAAGGTGCAGTGCGTAGCATTTAGCCGGATCCGTTGGCATAAATGGAATATATAATATTATTAAGAATATTTTCTTTACTGTATAATAATCAGAAAATTGGGGTTTTATGAGCCGTTTATATAAACAAACGGAGCCGGCCGCCATGTTTCCACAGTAGCCCGCAGCGGACAAACGAAACACGGGCTCTGTACAGGGCCATTTGCCTTGAGGGCCACCGTAGTTCAGGAGAAGCTTCGTTTTGGTTTGCAATCTGTAAACTCCACTAGATTTAAACACAGATTGGTTGTTCACGATGTACTGTTATCAGACCGGCGACTAGAAGTCTCGATCGCATATTTTTCTGAAGACCGTCATTAAAACTTTGTGTCACACTGTGATGGTTAACGTTAAACTGTGTAAATAATACGTTCGGATCCGTTACACCATTTAATCCTAATTCATTCGCCCAATATAGGATCTTTTTTTTCTCAGGATTACGATTTGCTTTGGGTTTAGTTGAGGCTGACTGTGATAGGCTGAGACACCTGTCAATCAGGTGATGGGTAGATTTAGCTGAAAACTGTTCTTGAAAGGTGCCGATTGATCTCTATGGTGATTTTTTTTGCACTTTAATATCCACAGATGTGTTGCTAATATTTAACTTGTAGTATTTTAGCTGCTCTGAAGACTTAAAGTGGAAATCTTCTCAAAAAAATATATTTAGATTCAGTGTTACTAGACTTCTCAGCCTCATTTCATTCAGTTCCAGTTGGAAGTTCAGTGGATACATTTATTCCGTTTCTTTGAAACAGCTGCACTGGTATTCTGGCTCAGTCTTTCATATGAGGCATCAGAAGACTTTCCTTTAATGTCCATGTTTAAAGGATTTTGCTGTAGCCGTTGTACATGTACTGGAAACTCGCAGCCCACATGCCCGACTGTAGACGAAAGGTCAGAGTTCACTCTCTCATCTCGGCGAGGGGTCACTGGGGTCGGGCGCCGTTTCATCTACAAACGGATCCCCGGACGGAGGGCTTGTGTTGGTGTGAGGCAAGGTTTCTTAAAGCGGGTCGTATTGAGTCAAGAACCAAAGATGGAAAAGTTGGATTAGAAGTACATGTGGTACAAATTTAAGGTACTTTGACGAAATAGAGAAAATAATCAGCAGATTAATCTATAATGAAAATAATCATTCGTTAATTAGTTAAAAATGAGCTCCACCTCAACCAACTACATCAGTTACATCCTGCCTGTATATTTATGCATGATGTATGTTTACTTTATTTTATGTTTTCCAGGTTATGTAATGTGCTTTTAGTACTTTTACTTAATCTAAGTATTACTTCCTCAACTACTGAATCAAAGCAGCCGCAGCAAACAAAAAACAACATGGCGATGTTAAAGGAATTTAACTGGTGTTTTTTCCTTTTGGCTCCGCCCACCTACCGTATCTTTAAATTGACCAATCTATAATCCCAATCTGATTAAAGATGCGTCCGTCCGGATGTTTACCGCACGTCGTCTCTGTTTCCGTATGTGTTCATAGCGTTGTTCACATCGTCACGTCACATTTTCGGCCTCGGCTGATGCTCTTATCCAGAGTGACGGAGACGGACCGCCGGCGGCCGCACGACCTTTAATTCCTGGATTACAGTCATTCGCTCTGCTGGCACTTCACTGAGCAGAGAACCTGTCTTTGAATGTCACTGAACAAATTTAAACATTTATTCTGATGTTATGCTTTTTGTGTATTAATGCTGATGTATGAAGTGTTTATCTGGTCATTTACAGTAAGACAGTAACAGCAGCAGTAACACTGCTCATGGAAGCAGACGTAGTAGCAGGAGCTGAACTACTAGTACTAGTACTTAACTGATGGATGAGGTAAAAGAGAAGTAGAAGTACTGCATTCAAAATGTTACTTATTAAAAGTATGCAAGTATAATCAGGAAAATTTACCGAATGTATTAAAAGTAAAAGCCCTCAATGCAGTAAAATGTCCCTAAAAGCAGGATTTTTAGTTGGTTGAGCTGGAGCCCATTTTTAAATATTATCTAATGATTATTTTCATGATGGATTAAGTCCGCTGATTATTTTCTCCGTTGATTAATTGATTGCGTGTGGTTTGTAAAAATTGTTTAAAATAATAGTGAGAAATGTCGTCACAGTTACCCAGAGTCTGAACCGCAAGTATATTACGAACACATTATAATTATCAACGTTATTAAAAAAGAAAAACTGACTTACAGGAAGTGTCCGTCTCTGCAGGTGTTCATCATGTACTTTAAGCCGAGTACGTTCAGGTGTATTCTGCTCCGCTGGGTCCGAATGCTCGGCTTCTCCATCGTCTACGGGACGGTCACTCTGAAAATGTACAGGTAGGTCTGGTGTCTTTAGTTTACAGTAACATCACGTTAGATTTCAATACCACAATGATTAATTTCCTGTTATGAACATTGAGTGTTTGAATCATTCTCTCTCCTGACCAGCAGGGGTCGACTCCTATGGTTGTATAGAAGTCTATGCTTCATGTGTTAAAGCTGCATTCTCTCTCCTGACCACCAGGGGGCGACTCCTCTGGTTGTATAGAAGTCTATGCTTCATGTGTTAAAGCTGCATTCTCTCTCCTGACCAGCAGGGGTCGACTCCTATGGTTGTATAGAAGTCTATGCTTCATGTGTTAAAGCTGCATTCTCTCTCCTGACCACCAGGGGCCCACTCCTCTGGTTGTATAGAAGTCAGAAATTAAAGTTGAATTCATAAAAATCTAGAAAAGTGCACTGATAACCAGCCACTCAAGATGTTATGCATTTTGCTGCAGCAGAACGAGAGCTCAGCCGTGGACAGACACAGAGGTGCACACTGACGCACGCACACAAGCTATCACATAACCTCCTGGCTTGGTAATAATAAACTTGTTTTCCTGCTTAATGTTAGCTACCTTTACATAAATGTTCCTGTTCACTGGCTTTATGCCTCTCCTCTTCTTGTCCCAAAGGAAGATTTAGCAGTGCAATAGACATTTAATGATATTATAACACTCTTAAAAGAAGCAAACCTCCCTGGTTTGTTGTTTCCTACTTTTGGAAAAGGATAGTTTAATGGGCCATTATCCTGTAAATGTCAGCGAATGTTAAATCGCCTCACTTTAAAGTCCCTAAAACTGCGAAGTTAGTTTACCCGTATGCTCACAGGCATCGACATTTCCTACATTTCGTCTTCAGCATCGATTCTTTTTTCCCCGCAGGGTCCTGAAGGTGTTCCTCTCACGCACGGCCCAGAGAGTGCCCTACATGTCCAGCCTGCACTTGCTGAGGATTCTGGGAGTGATGCTGATGACTGTCAGCTGGTTCCTGTGTGCGTGGACGGTCGGCATCCTGCAGAACCGCGACAGGAACATCCCGGTGTTCGTCACAACCACCACGTCGGACGGCCAGGGGTTCAACCTGTGTTACCTGGACCGCTGGGACTACATGATGGCCGTGGGTGAGTGGCAGCAGAGGCAGAGACGAGTCTGGACACTTGAGAAAGTTATTTCCCTTTTTGTAGATGTAAAAAAACTAGATTTAGAATAGTTTTGTAGTTTGCGTGTATTTTCACCTCAAATAATGGTCATGAAATTATGACGTTGAAGTCAACATGGAAGAAGAACACAGGAAATATATTGCTTCGTTTATTACAATTTGGGTCAAATATACGTAGTTTTTGGCCATCATTTCTCTCAGTAAGGGGCTCTCTAAGAGCACAGTCTCCAATAACGTAATGTTAACCAAAGTGAAAGTTAACAGGTTCCTCCTCGGCCCGTGCTACATCCTTCCGCCAGGTTTCATGACAATCTGGCCATTAGTTTTCCTGTAATCCTGTTGACAAACAAGACAAACCAAACCGAAAACAAAGAGGTAATAAGAACTTTGTACTCAGCGGGACGAGTAACATGATCATATCATCCAGCCGGCTGTATTTTAGAGGGTAAAACCAAAAGTGAGCACACTCAAATGATCACCAACAATCTCTCATTGCACAGGAAATCTAAAGTTTACAGAACATTAAGCATTTTTATCAATATTACAATGCTAAACACGTTCTAAACTCAAATTGAAGAAATGAAAACTGAACTTTGATCCCCCTCAGCCGAGCTCCTGTTCCTGTGCTGGGGCAGCTCCCTGTGGACCGCCGTCAGGCCGGTTCCCTCGGCCTTCCACGAGCCTCGCTACATGGGCATCGCCATCCACAACGAGCTGCTGCTCTCCTCCATGTTCCATCTGTTCAGGTAAAACAGTGAGCGTGTCTCTGAACCCCCACCAATAAACCCTCAGCAATGTATTTACCAACACTGCACTGATTTCCCTCAGGTTCACCTTTCCCTCGCTCCATCCTGATTGGATGTTGCTGCTCTCCTTCACGCACACCCATGTGACCATCACCGTGACGCTCGCCCTGCTCTTCCTTCCCAAGGTACTCGTCGCATCTTGGGACAGACTAAGGGTATCAAAGTGGACAAAAAGGTCATCAATCTGGCGTTGAGTCGTCTCGACCTCTGGAGATATTCTTGCTTTAGCTAAATGCTACCACTGATACTCAATTATTTGTTGATTATATTTTGTATTCTGAATCAGTATTATCAGACTGAAAAAGTACAATATTAGTCTCCGAGATGTGGCAATGCAGTAGTATAAGGAAGCAGGAAATGAAAATACCTCCAGACAAGTAACTCAAACGTTTACTGAAGTGCAGTACTTGCACTCGATTACTTTCCACCACTGCTAATTAGGGCTGCAACAATGAATCGATAAAATCGATAAAATTCGATTATTAAAAGCGTTGGCAACGAATTTCATTAACGATTCGTTGTGTCGCACGATTATTACGCCACTCAATAAGTCACGGAGATGTTTGAGTATGAAAAGAAAAGTTGATTTGAGCGATTTGAGATTTTTGTACCGTCAGTTCTGTTTTTGAATAAAGGGTTGGAAAGTAATGCTTTTTTGTTTTTTATCCGATTCATCGATTAATCGTAAAAATAATCGACAGATTAATCGATTATTAAAATAATCGTTAGTTGCATCCCTACTGTTAATGTTTATCCTGTTGGGCTGTAAACATGCACGCTATGAGAAGTCGTGGCCCATGAAAGTATTTAATTTCTTTTCCAAGATTCTGTGATAATCCCTCCAATAACTTCACTGTGAACTGTCTGGTGAATTCAAAGTGTATTTGAATGTGTTCTTATGTCAAAAGTTACCATGTGATTTTTACTCCTCCACAGTTTCTGTATGTGTCCAAGCCGGGGAGGGAAGAGATCGCAGCAGAGGTGTACGAAGATGAAGTGGACCTGCGGCGCTCCGGCTCGTACCTCAACAGCAGTTTTCACTCCGCTTGGAGTGAACACAGCGGAGTGGACCCGGATGACTTTCGGGTAAACTCTCTTGTGCCCTCAGAACGATGTTATCACTTCGCACTGGGACATAATTTACAAAATGTGGAAGAAATTCCTAAGATCACATTTAAATAAGGAAAATAAATGTCCCTTAATTTCAGTCGTGATCACATGTCGACCCACGTAAACAGATCTTAAATGTATTCTAATTCAAATAATAAATTAACAGTTAATACAGTCAGCGGTAGAATTAACATATGCAGTGTAACCTTTCTCCACCCTTTCTCCTAATCCTAAACGGTGTTCTTCTTACATGAAAGTGTGTCTGTTAACTCTCCTCTGACTTGTTACTCTCCATATCTTTTCCTCTCCTCAACCATTTCCTCAATCCCTCTATCAATTTCCTTCCTTCTTCATATACACCAGGATGAACTGAGGAAGTTATATGCCCAGTTAGAAGTCCACAAGACCAAGAAGATGACCGCAAACAACCCCCATCTGTCAAAGAAGCGAAGTTCTCGGTGTGCGTTGGGGAGATCCATTATTAAACGTATAGCGGAGATCCCGGAAAGCATGAGCCGGCAGTGCAGCCGCGAGGACAAAGATGGATCCTTCCACAGTAGAATCAGTGTGAATCGATCCGGGTCTTTCAGGAGGCCCCCAGATACTGTCAGTATCAGTTACAAAAGTTCCATGAAATCACCATCACCATCCATGCGCAAGTCCCAAAGTGATCATCATTATGTCCGGGAAAGAGACCCTTCCTTGCGTGACTCCATGTTAAAGGCCAATGTGGTGAAGAGATCTTCTCGCCGATCCGAGACGGATTCCTTGGATATCCCACCAGGAGTTTGCAAGTCGGCCAGCGCCCAAAATCTGTCAATTGATAACAATCTCCTGCATCCTGATCACACCAGGCTTCATAAGTCCTGGAGTCTAACCTCCACTACCACCCATTCCATGGAGAACATTGCGAAGATTAACAGAGCCTGCACAGTGCTGACGAGGTCCCGGCAGAGCATTTCCATTAGTGACCAGACCAGGAGTGCTCTCCAGTCAGAGTCATTTGACAAGGCAGAGGTCTGTCCATGGGAGGTGGAACCAGAACAATCAGTGGACAAGAACCAAAAACACGTCACCTACGCGAACTCTGAGGATGGGTCGGACAAAGGGCCAACATCTCCAGAGGTGCTCGTCTGCCCCTGGGACCATTATCCACCCAAAGAAAATAACCCTTCAGAGGATAGGGGAATAGGTGGAATAGACTCCCCCAAACCACAGGCCTGTGTGTCTGCAAGTGCACCAGGCACCCCGAGACCAAAGGTCACAAAAGATCAACGGGTCTTCTCCTTCCGCAACACCAGTAGTAAGTGGCTCTCTGTGAAAACAGTCATGGGATCCTTTGATACCGGAAGCAGGTCCAGTAAGGATGGGAGTTTATATAAAGAGGATTCCGTTTCACAAAAAAGTCAGGAAAGCGCTTCCACAACGCCGAGATTGGGGAAATCTAGTCGACGTCCCAGCATGGAAAAGAGGTCACTGCAGAAAAGAAGTATGACGGTGGATAAACCATGTCTTGTGAAACAGAATGCCATCAGACTTTCTTCTGTGGATTCTTCCGACAGAAGCCCAAGAAAGCTAGCGATCGGAAAATCTGCCGTCTACCCTTGGGACATGGATGATATGCAGAAAGACGGCACTTACGAAAATGTGTTTTTATCAAGGCAGAACAGCAAACGCAGTAGTATTAGTTCTTGGGAAACTGCGAGCAGTTGTAGAACTCCTTCAACTCACAGAAGAGGAAGTAATCGAATTACACCAGTCCCAAACTCCTACACCGATGTGTGTCCATGGGATGGAGCTGGTGCTTCCCAGGAAGGAGAGGGACTTAGGAAGCAGCAGAGCATTAAAGCAGACGTTTGCCCTTGGGACCCGCAGGTATCCCAACCATCCAATGTATGTCCATGGGAATCTCAAGAGCAAGGGAATATGAGCAGGCGAGGAAGTGGTCGTAGTGAGGCGTGTCCTTGGGAATCACAGGATATTCCAGTTATTTATTATACTAACACGTCCAGAGATTCACAGGGACAACAGTCTTTGAAACGTCCAGCAAATGTATGCCCCTGGGAGACGGCGGAAGGTCCTCCACCTTCAGTGAAGGAAGACAATGAATATGTTAATGTTTGTCCATGGGATGTTCAGGACAAGGCTGAAGTTGTTTATGAAAACCTTCATCCCTCGGACACCAAGGGAACGCTGTCGGTGCCTCTTCGGCAAGAAATTATGAAACCTGCCATCTATCCCAGTGTGTCAAAAGAAACTTTAAGTAATGAGCAGCAGCACCATGCAAAATCCCCAGTCCCTTATTTTGGTAGACAAATGTCCAAGGTAGCAGAAGGTTGTCCATGGGATTTCCCTGATCCCCCTAAAAGCATGGAGGACATTTGCCCATGGGATGAGGGGAACACAGAGCCAGCAGATATGGGCTCAGCGACACAAATGACAATCAAAGTAGATATTTGTCCCTGGGAGACTGGACATCAAGACAAATCAGCAGACTCAGGTATCTCCCCTTTGAGACCTGCTTCTGTACAGACTGATGGGACAGACAGCACAAGAGTAAACGTATGTCCCTGGGAAACTGACCCCTCGGATAAAACTGGAGCTACCGGGATGGTGTCACAAGGACTGGAAAGGCCAGCAGATGTTTGTCCGTGGGATAGTGCTGAACCAGAATCAGTAAATCCACAAACTCCCAAACCATTTAAGAGTCATGTGAGGCAAGACACAGTCAAAACTGAAGAATTAAAAGCATCAGGGAACCTACAAAGACAAGGAAATTCGCAGGAAAATGTTTGTCCGTGGGATGCAGAGGAACCAAAAGTCCTCAAAAAGCAATATAGTGCACAGGGAAATGTTTGCCCTTGGGAGACTGTAGAACCAAAGGTTCTCATAAAGCAAGATAGTACACGGGAAGATGTTTGTCCATGGGAGACAGACGAACCAAAGGTTCTCGTAAAGCAAGATAGTACACGGGAAGATGTTTGTCCATGGGAGACAGACGAACCAAAGGTTCTCGTAAAGCAAGATAGTACACGGGAAGATGTTTGTCCATGGGAGACAGAAGAACCAGGAGTTGTCAAAAAGCCAGACACCACTGGAGGAGACGTTTGTCCGTGGGAGTCTAAGGATCCACAAACCTCAACCGAAAGCAAAGTTGATATACCCAAAAGTGACCAAGATTACGTCACAGAGAACCAGGGGCCACTCGGTGTTGAAGAGGGCCCGGCAGATATCAGCACAGAGGAGATAGAGGAGTCGAAAGAAAACTTAGCCCTGGGCCGGCGTGACTTTTTGTGTCCCTGGGAGATGGAACGGAGCCGATCAGGTTCCTTCACAGACAATGCCTCGGACGTCTTCACATGGGAGCCCGAGAACATTCCTGAGGAAGACGAGGAGGACGATGCAGAATGTGCTGCCGAGGCTTTCGTATTCCCATCTGACTTGTGATCCAGATCTATTGCCAGCATTTGTTTTTAACTTTTTTACCCCTTTTGCCAAATTGGGTCAGAGTGCAAGTAACTGTGCTAATCAAGGACAGAATTTAGGGTTTTGTTATTTCAGGTTGGACTTTTGGAACATGTCGCTATCTGACGAAGAAGAAGCCTTTAGCAAAGACTTGATGAGCTGGACCCAACGAGTTGTGCAAACTTGAGTGACAATGAGTTGTTATTTCCTCTGAAGCACACTCGCTCATGAACTACAGACAGACATGTCTTGGCTGATGGAAGGGCATCTAAGGCTTTTAGATGAATACCCTTTTCTTCCTGGTTCTACCCCGCCCCTGTTTTGAAATTGAAATGTTTTTTTCGTGTCTCTGTATGTTTTTTAAGTGACAAAACACACACATGCCATGAACGTACACAGTATGCTGGGCCCGTGGCTGAAGGGAATGTCCCAAAACCTGAACTAAACAAGTCCAAAACACAGCATCTCATGGATTGAACCCTCAGCATTCAACCGATAAATTCAGTCACATTCTTTTCAAAGTAACAGAAGTTTAGTGTGACGCACTGGATGTCAAACTACATTTTATTGTTGTATTAATAATTGATAAAACTATGCATACTTGTTTGCTTAAGTGGGCGATTTAATGACTAAATGGCAACGATAATTACAATGCTCTTACTTTTTATTCAGTCACAATAATGTAATAACATTCCACCAATTAAAGAAACGATGCCAAATAAATTCATAAATCACCATAAAATTCAAGACCTACACCCGTAGAACCCCTTTGTAGTGAAGTGAAAACTGCAAAATAGTTTTATAATATAAACATTGAGAAAGTAATGTCAGTACAATTGCAAAGGACACCAGTTTCCCCAAATGGGCCAATGAGATAAACACTTAAATTTATACAACATAAATGTTTGGAAATCGCAAAGATCAAATTCCACGGGACATTTGTGTTGCAGCTAAACAAACCTGCGTTTGACTCTGAAATTAAATACATATTGCAAATAATGTGAGTTAAGCAGATAAAGCCTCAGTTTCAATAACAAATGGGGCTGCCCCTCTGTAATTGACTAATTGCTAGTTCATGTTTTCTCTTCATGCAGATATTGATATTGGTTTTTCTCATTGAGAAAAAAAGTCACATTAAAATAATATTCACAAATATTGTTATTCCTGTTGTAGACGAGATTCTTCTGCATTGATGACTTCATTGATATGCAGACAGCCGGTAACACTGACAGATGATTTAAATTAAATTGATTCATGGACCAGTCAAAGAAATCTTATGACTATTAGATATATTTATTATTACTTTATTGACATCGAGATCGACCCCACATTTCAATGTCTGACATTAGTGAGCAGCATTTTTAAATAACTACAACTTTTTAAAAAGCAGTATTATAATATAAATGTACAATATTAACAGTATTCTCTGTGGGTGTAATGAAGTTACATGTCTATACCAGCAGTTTGTGCAATCAGGTGTCAGTTTTTCAGCTGCAGTGATTTGTTTCCATTCAGTGATCTCATTGTTTAAACACTGCGCCAAGTTTTTTTATTTTTTGTCAATGGAGTGACCTAGTTTTGAGCATTGTTGCATATTAGTGTCTTTTGAATGAGTGTGTTGTAATTTGATGTCATGTTTAAAAAAAAAAAAAAGGAAATTGTTGTAACATCCCTTGATTTGCAGAGAGAAACTGACCAATGTTCTGATTTAAATTTTGTATGCAAAAATCTATGAAAGATTATTCTGATACAGAAAATGTTTAAATCGACTGGCGTGAGGAGACGCAGATGGGACACTTTATTTTTGTATTTCCTTAACATGCAGTGTATTCATCGCAGAAATAAACCATTCAGTTTCTGGAGGTCTGTACATTTTATTTTTTAAGTTAGTCCGAAAATGTGTGAAACAACTTTGAGAAAATGTGTTACTGTTGTTATTATTGCAGACTGTTGTGCAGCAGGCAGAGCAGCAGCTTTAAGGGCTGCAGGGACTCAGTAGTCCTAAAACTCACCTGCTGCTTCCATCGTTTCAACAGCTTTTCTCAAACAGATTCGAGCCTCCGAAGGAAGCCTGGCCTCCTGCCAAGGTGGACAGACCAACCAGCCAGACAGAATTTAAACTGCATTTGGTGCATGGCTGCTCATAATGTCCCAGTGTGGCTGGATGTTGAGAGCAGCGCCACCCGGTGGCCTACTTGTTCCACTGAACCGCCGCTGGTTTGGGGACTTGATAGTTGAGGGCATCGAACTTTTGTCCTGGCTTCAGCTCTGGACCAGGAATCATGACGGTCTGGAGGAGAACAGAGTCAGAGTCAATAAATCAATAAATAACTGATATCTCAAGCGACCATCTGTTACAAAAAGGTGTGAAAACCAGTTTGTAATGTTTAAAAACCGCAGAAAGACAAATAAAACAGCTGCTTCCCTGGTTGTTGTCCATCACTATGGATGGTTTCCTGTATTATTGTCTTTTTCACCTTTAGTTATTTTTTAATTAAATAGTTAATTCTTGCTTCTTTACCGGTTACAGCCCCAAATCACAGGCGCATCTGATCCTGTAAATTCAGTTGTTTTGTTTTGGCGTTACAGCCGGTGGACTCGTCAGGTTGACAGATTGTGGTCGACGGGTGTCGGAGCATAAAATAACCACCAACAACTAGTCGGACCTCGGAGGTTTCAAGCAGCTGATGTTTTTAAGATATCTGCAGCATTATGCTCGGGGGGGAAAAGGAATACAATTTCTTTTTTTAAGTCTGTCATTTTGAATCTTTGATGCTGCCACTTGATAAACAATGATGACTCATCCAAATGTATTTTTACAGTTTTATAGACAGACACACACACACACACACACACACACACACACACACACACACACACACACACACACACACACACACACACACACACACACACACACACACACACACACACACACACACACACACACACACACACACACACACACACACACACACACACACACACACACACACACACACACACACACACACACACACACACACACACACACACACACACTTTATTAGGTCCATTAAACCCGGGCTTGAGCAGCTTTTGGACTCTTACCAAACAGCTGCTCTTTTAGGGGAAGAAGCGAAGGAGGTGTGTGAAAGCATAATGAAGCAAAGCTAGAGGAAAATAATTCACTGGAAACATAAGAAAATGATCCTGAAACTCTAGAAACGCCCATGTGGTCGTTAAAGTGACGTATGGACCGGCTAGTTAATAAAGGTTTTTAAATTTCCTTTTTTTGACAGCGAGTTTGTCTTGGAACTGCCTTCTTCTTCTCCTGAAAGATAAATGTAGTCGGCCGGTGCGGCGCGGAGGGTCACCTTAATAATTGGGTCTTTGGCCGGAGCCCAGGATGGCACTATCTTCCCGTGTAACCTCCATCGGCCGTAGGGGTTGACGAGGTGCCGCTCCACCACCAGGTACTCCAACACGTCCTTCGGCTGCTCCTCGCTGCCCAGCATCAGCCTCCCGAAGCGGTCGTAGATGGCCAGAATCTGCAGGGCGGCCGGACGCAGAAGAGACAAATCCCGATCGTGATATCGTCTTTAAATCCCAGGTGCAAACCGCTTTGCATCATACCTGTCATTCGTTGTACCTGTTTGGAGTGCATGCGGACCGTCACCTGGCCGTACAGGTTGCCCTTGGTGACCATGTCGGGGCAGCGGGCGTGGACCACTTTGGGCGGCTCCAGGGACTCGACGAACCTCCAGCTGATCGTCTTGTAGCGGTTCCCCCTCGTCATCTCCTGAACACACGGAGGAGTCAAAAAAACAAGATGAATTGAGGATTTGATGAAACTGAGTTGGTGACAAAACATTAATTGTATGGTTCTACTTACAGGATAACACCTTTCTGTCACCAGGGAGTGAAGTTTCTCCTTGTTGAACCTGCAAGAGACAAGCAGCAGGCGTTAATCTTCCCATCTCCACCCAAAGGCAACGTTCAGTCACATGACATGCTGCTTATTGCACCAGAGGCTTGTGTGCAATGCATCCTGGTACATGTAGGCCGGTCGGAGAACAGGAGAACTCAGCTGTCACAGGTAAATACAGCTCGCACTGAAACATGCACTGATTGGACCGCCATGTGAAAAAGGGGCGGGGCTTCCCTTCATGGGGAGCAGATGGAGTTTTTTCCCAGTTTACTGTAGTTTTTCCCAGTTAAGTATAATCAGGCTGAGAAGAAGGGAGAATGTAGATTACCAGAAAACCATGTAAGATAAGATAAGATAAGATAATCCTGTATTAGTCCCTCAGTGGGGAAACTGCAGGATTCCAGCAGGTTATCTTTACATCTCTCCTCACAGCAACAATCAAGGCCGATAAATAGAACCACAGGAAAGTGAACGCATCTGAATTTTAGATTCTGGGTCGAACTGTAACCTTTAAGTCATTAGAAGGATTGTAAAACAGCTGGACTGTCTATTTTCCTAATTTAATAAATAACTCTGGCTCTGTTTATTAGTAAAGAGCTGTCCCAAATGGAGGAAACAAAGTATGAACAGGCTGCTCTCGGCTGCACAGATAGTGTCCGAGAAACAGACGATTCTACGAGGCTCAGATGAGCTGATGAGCTAGAAGACAAAGACACAAGTTCACTGTCTTACTGTGCCAGGGCGCTGTGCGCCTCGATGAAGATTTCCCGAGCCTGCTCTGCGAAACCCTTCGTTGTGAACTGAGAGTCGTGTTCTTTGACTTTACGAATCCTGGAAGAAAACCACAAGAAAGAAAGAAATTCATCTTCCTCCCGTTTCCTCCGAAGAGCATCGTCTTAAGATGTAACAGAGCTGAGATGAGAGGAGTTGATCTTACGCGAGCTGCGAGGCGGCGCTCTGCCGCAGCTGTTCAGTCCGCTGCTTCAGGCCTTCTTTAGACAGCGTGGAAAGACGAGCGTCGCCCTCCGGCGGGACGTAGGGGTCGAAGATCCCCGCTGAGAAAGACAACAGACGCTTCTGTTGTGTAACGGCATTTATTGTTTACAATAGCAGGAGACCTGGTGTTGACTTTGAGGAAAAATGTGCAATTTCTTTTCGAAATTATTACTGGATACCTGAGCTTCTGTACCAACTACCAAAAAAATCAACATTATTTTCTATGAAATCTCATTTAACAAAAGAAGACAAAGTCTTTGATATTTTGCAATGATTCAAATTGAATACATAAAATAATGAATTTAAGACAAATGACACCAATGTGGCTCCAATAAGGGTCAAAATGTGACACAATTATTATTCATATCAGAATGAGTCAAAAGAAATGTTTTACATTACGACCACACATGAAATGACAACTTCTGTTTCTTGAAAAGTTTTTGATGCTCTTTGCTATAAACACACTTATGGTAGATGAAACTTAACTTATTAAACTGATCATCATCTTCATTACTTTTATCCCTCCAAAGTCGGACGTGTTTTATTTGATAAATGTTCTAGAACCCACCAAAGCCTTTGCGGTCCTGACCTTCAACCTTCTGCACTAGACTCACACACCCGCAGTAAAGAGAAAGCGTCGTTACCGGTGCAGGCGATGTTGATGGGCCTCTCGAAGTACTGCTGCCTGAAGACGATGCCGGCCGCTCGGGCCTTGGCCTCCGTGTTCTCCTCCTGCTGCTTCCGCTTCAGCCCCACGGCCGGAGGCACGAAGTACCGCTTCTTGGTGCGGACCGGCACGTACAGCGGGACGCGGTGCCGCCCGTCCAGAGACGCCTCGGCATTCTGAGGACGGGTTTGAAGATCGGACTTAATTCATCACAAAGGGGACATTGTTGTGCAGCAGTTGTAACACAGAAGAACGAAAGATTGCAAAGATATATGGGGTGCAAATAAAACCAAATGAAGCCTAGACAATAAATATTATGATGCTGGTAAACAACGGCAGGGATGTAAATAGTTAACGGTAAGGGTCATAAATATAACTTGTTAACAGTCACTAGCGGTGGAGGGAATATTCAGAGTCTTTTATCAAGTAATACTAATACTACAGTGTAAAAACACTGTTACGAGTCCTGCATTGAAAATGTTACTGAAGTAAAAGTATGTAAACATAATCAGGAAAAAATACTTCAAAGTTTTAAAAGTAGAAAATGTCCCCTGGGACTGATCTAGAATATTTTATATAATTAGGAAATTATTATTCATGCATTAACGTAAAAGCAGGAATTTACAGTAGCGATATATAAACTAATGATTATTCTCATTATGGATTATTATTCTGATTATTTTCTCCAATAATCAATTGATTGTTTGTTTGTGAAATATATTGAAAAGATTATTTAAAGCAGCACATTTCTGTAACTGGAAGCGTGGAGTAAAAAGTACAATATCTGCCTCTTAACCTTACTTTACTCCATCTCAGAATATAAATAATTATAATGTGGAAGTACTGGGGTAAAGTAAAATTAACTTGTTTTAAATGTACTTAACTGAACCTAACTACACCCTATCACTCACAGAAACGTCCCACTAATGTTATAAGAGGTCAAAATGTGACCGTTAACTTAAAATTGATGGTAAATGGCCGCAGGTCAGAAGCTTAATTTGCAGGGAGATTTTGTATTTTAGAATGTTATTCCTAACATTTTATCTATTTTTTATTTTCCTGGAGTAAATATTGTTTCATGGCAGCTAACGTTAGCTAAGCTAGCTTCCTCGGGCTACTTTAAAAACAGACACTTTCATAACAAACAAAACGAACGAGCTGCTTCCACAACATGTTGACTGTTTGTATTTAATGAAGTAAAGTGTCACAAAATGTCTCAGTACCTTCAAACTGCTACATGTTGCTCTGTGAAGAGCGACCAGTGTCCTCCTCATGGGCGCCGCCATCTTGCCACCATTTGACGGAACGTAAGAAAAAAGCCAAGCATTTCCGATTTCCGCTTTCAAAATAAAACTTATATTTTAGGAGCGGGTTTCAGAGTTACTTTTATGTTGGTCAATACAATTATATTATACGGTAATTGTGTTGCATAAATCAAAAAAGTTAATTTAATTATGCATTTAATTCAATGTAATTGTATTTATTTTATTGTATTAAGTGTATTATTTTATTTATTTTATTTATTTTATTTATTTTATTTATTTTATTTATTTTATTTATTTTATTTATTACTGTTGTTGTTATTATTATGTGTTCGGTTTGTTCATATTTTTAATTTATGTCTATTTTTGTGTGTTTTGTTCTTAGCTTACTAAGTAGTGGAAGATATACAAGTAGCAATGCCACAATGTAAAACTCATGCATTCAAAATCCTACTTAAGTAAAAGTAGGTAATACCCGCGGTTCAAGGACGACTCGCTTTATTCATTGAGACAGACGACTATTTACATATAAACAAACATTAAATCACTGGATTATAATGTGTTCATCACTTTGATGTTGCCACTAGTGAAAGGGGAGTTTATTTGAATTGCTTTATATACTGCTGGGTAGCTTCAATTATAATAACTTGTAATTTTGAATTTTATTTTGTATCACTAATATAAATCTGCAAAGTAACTAATGATATTAAATAAAAGCAATGGAGTAGAAAGTATCATAATATGGTAATACTAGTAATAATAGTGTACATAAAAGTTTACTTCTAAGTACTTTTACTTTTGACAATTCTGTTAATAAATAATTATGGGTCCTTATACATTATTATTCTGATAATACTTGTAGCATCGCTACTTTCCCTAAATATGTATTCTTCTATTCAAATATTATGACTTCATAATACGAAATGTAACTTGTGTCCATGGACCCAGTGCGGGCTCGTTCGCAACGTAACGTGATGACGTCACGCGCCCGTGGAGCCGACGCTGCGTTAAGTTGAGTTGTTTGGGCTGTCTACCGGAGAGAAGTGCTGAGAGGGCTCCAGTTGATGTTGCTCCTGGGCCGCAGGGTTCCGCTGTCATTCGCACACAGACTCACTGCCTGCTGTCCACCATCACTGTCGAGGCCCGTTCTGCTCCGCTCGGCATTAATAAAACTCAGAGCGATAACTGGAGTGACACACAACACCGTCTTCCTTAGCGCGACCGGCCAAAATACAGGAACCATGCCCGAAAGGAGGCCCTTCGTACGGTTACCGACTGACGTTTACCCCGTCAACTACGGCTTGTGTCTGAAGCCCGACCTGATCGACTTCACCTTTGAAGGCAAGCTGGAGGCGCTCGTGGAGGTAAACGTTACGTGGACCCCGGGCGTCCTGGCTTCATACACGGATGGATTTGTCTGTGCGTGGCGGAGATCTTGTTACGTAACATGACCAGCTAACGTTACCAGCAACGAGCTAATTTACCTTCGTCCGGCTGATAACGAACAGACCGTAAGCCACTAGCTCGTCGGGAGCGAGCTAGCTGCCCGTTGGTGGCGGTAGCTAACGTCAACGCTGACGTTAGCTACCGCCACCAACTGTCAGCTACCTAACGCTAGCTACCGTCGCCAACGGGGCTCTCACCGACTGAAGGAGACCCACGAGTGGGAATAACACATACATAAATAAATAATAATATATATGGATGTGGCTAGCTAGGAGCTAACTAAGGCTAGCTAGCACAACAGTCCCGCAGACTTGCACTCTCACGTTAGCTTAGCCGTCGCCCCGCGGACGTTAGCCCGCTAACGGGCGCTTTGCGACGCGCTTAACGCGTTAAAGAGCCGCTTTAACCCTAAACCCAGCCCTTTGCTGTACGAGTGCATTGCTCTAAATCACTCTCAATTAATCTGTTTAAAGGTCACGGGGCTTGCCAACGAGCCGAACTAGCGGCTAGCTGTCGCTCACTAATGTTTGCTAAATCATGACCAACATCATGCTGCCCCCTCCCACCCGCTCCTACTCAGGGATAAGATCATTTTCCAGCCTTTTACTTAAATAAAAGTACTACTTTAAAGCCACACTATGAGAATACTTCATTTAGCCATACGTAAATATAAATATGCAATTATTCATTTAGCAGTAAAAACGTCCCCAGTCAGTGTTATAGTATTATATTCATGATGTTTCTGAATTAATATTGCTGCTGCAGGAATGTGTCTGTTACATTTTTACTTCTAGATGTTTACAGTTGTAGCGAATGTGAACTCATTTCTATACTTTTTGGGTTGTTTAATATTCAGCAATGCATATGTTTCTATAAGATCATCCTCGTGTTTGTAACGTCCTGTGAGAACCACGTGTCTGTCACCAGCTCAGAAAACTAACTAAAAATCAGCTTTGTGAGGCTTTTTAAATAGTTTATTTAGCTTAAGAAGAAGGATGATTGTACCCTATTTGTCACAAACATTTAAATCAACATATCTGGACATGCATGTTTTTTTTTACTGAACTGGAAGGATGTAAAACATCTGAAAAGTAACCAAACTTGTCATATATTTAAAAAAAAAAAAGTGAAGTTAAAAAGTAGAATATGTGGTAGAGTAGAAGTAAAAGGTTGCTTTAAATAGAAATACTACGGTAAAGTATAAGTACAGCAGTAAACTGTCCTGGATGTGAAACTGAAGTATTTCCAGAGCAGCTCCAGCTCACTTTAATCTATTCTGCTGCAGCAGTCGGTCGGGGGCAATGTGAGGAATGCCCACTGCGTTGGCTAATGCCGGTTAGCTTTCAGTTGACTTAAGGTGATAGGTTAGTGAATCAGTTCGGGTCCCGGAGGCTTATCTGCGCAGCGAGTGGAGCTACTATGTAACCGACACGTAAAACCAACACGGCAGCTCTACTTTGAATGTGTTTCTGAGCTGGAGCTGTGCCTTTGGTGTGTAAGTCCACCTGTCGGCTGAACACCTGGGAGGTAAACAGTCCCTCAACGGGCTTTATCTGAGCCATCAGGATACACACCGTCATTGTTTTATTATGGCCCAAATGTTTTGTGTGTGACGCCGTTCACTGCTGGGCTATAAACTACTGCCCTATCAAGAACAGATAATATTATGAGTAGTAAATTAGAAAAAATGATAAGATAACATTAACTCCAAGGAGCACGAGTCTAATATTAAATTTACAAAAGTGATAAGATAACAGTAACTTCAAGGGGCGTGAGTCAAATATGAAGTGCAAAGCAGGTAAATAACATTTTGATGACCAGCAGTCCAACAACAACTCGTAGAAATAAAGTTTACAAACGCTATAAAACAAAGTCAAGTAGGGTCGATCCTCACGCCTTGAAGAGCTGACGCCTTTCCTCCGAGAACCACTTTTACGATCAATTTATTGTCTCAGCAGTACATTGAAAGTTGTAACTGGATGCTTTCTGAGAAGTTTGTCTTTTGTTTGGTGTCTTATTGGCACCAGGTCAGAAATAACACCTAGCTCAAGGAATATATGTGTATTTATATGAGATCATGTGCTTATGACTATTTAGGATATGATCTCTGTTAAAGCGGGACGTATTAAACCAGCCATACTGATATAGCATCCAACCAAGATTTCAATATATTTAAACATTGTGTTTAAAGTACTAAATGCAAATCCTTATTTCTGCAAGTCGAGTCCTCCCGATACTTTATTTTCCTCCTGCGCTTGCTTCGAGGTGACGCGTCTCGACCGCGGTTCGGTAACACCCTGTTTTCCTGCCGTTGGTCCAAAGCCCGGGTGAAGTGCAATGGACCGGAAGGAACCCCAGCATTGTGGCGCTGTGCCATTGACCTGCCATGTTTCATAACTCCAGGCCCGCTCTTCCTCCGCGTCCGCCTCCGAGTGTATGAAGCGACAGCCGCGTCCAACCAGCAGTGCCACAAACCGTGAACGTCACCATTACCGGGCCTTTCTGGGAACGTTTCCCACATCACAAGTGCAAAGCCCCATTGGTCGGCCTTCCTGTCTTTGTTTTCTTTCTTCTTGAAAACCCCGACTGGTTCTTTACGTGCGACCGGTTTGCCGCTCTCAGCGAGTACATTCCTCCACACTCCGCTATCTGACGTTCATCAGAGGCTTCTGGCCTCCTCCTTCCTTACGGACTCCGGGGATCGTTTCCCCAAACATATTGGGATTTGAAATTATGGCACCGCAGAGATTATCGTTGCTAAATGATGCTGTTTTTTGTGTCAATATTTACAGGTTACACAAGCCACAAATCAGATTGTGATGAACTGCGCTGACATCGACATCATCACGGCGTCTTTCGTACCGCAGGGAGGAGAAGGTACATTGATACCCTCTTTTATTCTTTATTAATAATAAACAAAAGTGTAGTTTGCAGGTATCTTTAACTTTTAAAAAAAAAAATTTTGGATTACCCCTGATTTTAAATTCCTGAAGTAGGAGGAGGGAGTATTGCATGCTCATGGTCTCATGTCTCTGTCTTCCTCTCTTTTTTAGAAATTAACGCCACAGGATTCAACTATCAAAATGAGGACGAGAAAGTCACGCTGTCGTTTCCCAGCGCTCTACAGAAAGGTAGGACGTGGTCTCTGCTTGTCTCGGCTGTGGGTTGCAATGTTAACCTTCTTTGGCTGAACTAACTGTGCACTCCCTCCCCCCAGGCTCTGGCACCTTGAAGATAGACTTTGTCGGGGAGCTGAACGACAAAATGAAGGGATTCTATAGAAGTAAATATACGGCCGCTACCGGAGAGATCCGCTACGCTGCCGTCACGCAGTTTGAGGTAAGATGGCGACGAGGAAATGGGATGTTTTCTTCTGGGAAAGTTGAGGGTGTTGCTTCACCCACTACTTGCCTGCGTTGCATCATAGCATGGTGGTCATGTGACTTGTTTTTATCTTTTATTTCTTTTGGCAGATTTGTCCTCAAGATAAGGCAATGTCTCAATTTTTATTCTGCAGAGTTCAAATGATTATAATAATAATCTATTTGTAATACAGTAAATGTTTCTACTAAAATGATAAATGTCTGTTGACAGAAATAAATACTTGTCAGATGAAGTTACAGCTGCTGATCCTAAACCCAGTATTACCAGTTCAGAGAGAGAAGTGTGTGTGAAACCAGGAAATGTCGTCTGACCTTCGAAGTGTCCAACAAACATGACAGAAGATCAAAGGCTTCCTGCTAAAACCAGCTCAAAGTAGAACTATAACTTCTAATAATATAAAAAGTGCACTGTCATTACTTTTGTAACGGAGTAACAAGTAAAACCATCTCATCCAGAGTTCTTCCTGACCACTTCTGTGTCGTCGCTGGTTCTCGTTGTGCGTTTTAGGCTCGGAGGACGTCGAATGATCGCAGGTAGGAGGTGGAGCCTGTTGGGATGGAGCCGGAAGTGGGGAACGTTTCACTGTAAAACAAATTTAAAAAAAAGGCACCCTTTCGTCGCCAGATAAAGCCATTGTCTCCAGGGCCTTTTGATTTAAAAGGAATGACACGACTAAATGCGTTCAGTGCGTCTGCGTTGGAGAAGCTGACGAGGTGTTTTTTCACCTGGCACCGATACAAACGCTGCCTGAGCGGCCACAAAGGGAACAGGCCGTAAACACCAGAAGTCAACATGGGGACCAAATATACCGCTTTTAAAATATATAGTATTATATATTTGTGTTGGACGGGTGTTCTGTAGTTGCAAAGGGATTTAACTAATGTAAACAAATTAGAGCTTGATCTAGTCAGTCATGGTTTCATGTGGTTTTATAAAGTGGGCTGTCATGCAATCACTGTACTCCTCCTTCTCCTCCTCCATCATCCCCCCCTCTTCCTCTTCCTCCTCCAGGCCACGGATGCTCGCAGAGCGTTCCCCTGTTGGGATGAGCCAGCTATCAAAGCCACCTTTGACATCGCTCTGATAGTTCCCAAGGACCGCGTAGCCTTGTCAAATATGGTATGTGTCACATTGTGTGTGTGTGTGTGTGTGTGTGTGTGTGTGTGTGTGTGTGTGTGTGTGTGTGTGTGTGTGTGTGTGTGTGTGTGTGTGTGTGCGCAGTGTGTGTGTGCGCAGTGTGTGTGTGCGCAGTGTGTGTGTGTGTGTACAGTGTGTGTGTTCTTCTTCTTCCTCTGAGCCATGAAGTGGCATTTAATACAAAGAGCCTCACTGTTGCCCTGGGTGACATGTTCCTTCATCACCGTGAACACACACACTGTATTTTTCTTTGACTCAATCCCCCCCCCCCCCCCACACACACACACACACACCGCCCTGCTGTCATATACACTCACTAGAGCACCAAATGTGCTTTAATCCGCCGCTGAAAATAGTCCCCAACAAATGCTCCATTTCCTCTTGATTAACGTGTTTAAGTGGATTCGTGCTCCGCAGAGGACGAAGCCTTCTGATTGGTCTGACCTTCGTTGACCTTCCATCGAGCCCGGCGGCCGGCCCGGCTCTAACCGGGCTAAATGTACCGGTGCATTGTTTGTTCTACCGGACGTCAAGCTTATTAATATTTCAATGCCTCTCTCCCTCATCCAAGAATGTCATTGATCGAAAGCCATATCCGGAGGACGAGAACCTGGTGGAGATGAGGTTTGCCACCACGCCCATCATGTCCACGTACCTCGTAGCGTTCGTCATCGGAGAATACGACTTCGTGGAGAGCCAGTCATCGGACGGTATCACGGTACGCGTCTACACGCCCATCGGGAAGGCGGAGCAGGGGAAGTTTGCACTGGAGGTGAGAACTTAAATTATTTTATATATATATATATATAATAATATTATTATATTTGCTCTCATAAATTATAAAAACTACAAACATGTAAATTCCATCCTGAATCTGCTTGAACACGATATATCAGACTGGTTTTAATTATTCATGCATTTTAAAATGCAATAAAAAAATAATATTTCTCACTTTGTTTCACATTTTTGTGCAGGTTGCAACTAAGACCTTACCGTTCTACAAAGACTACTTCAACGTTCCTTACCCGTTGCCTAAAATCGATCTCATAGCGATCGCTGACTTCGCTGCTGGTGAGTTGCTGTCGGTTCTGCGTTCGGTACTTTTTGAGACATTTCTGCTGAAAGTGAAACGTGCTCCTCTTCCTTCCACTCAGGTGCCATGGAGAACTGGGGCCTTGTTACCTACAGGTAAGGGTTATCGCTCTGGACCTACGCTTCAACCAGCTTACAGTCACAGTGAGGATACTGGTTTCAGAGGAGGCCGTTGGTACCAGTCAGGCCAGGTTGTTGGGAATTAGGCGAAATAAGTCATTTGAGTCTCAGCCATGAGGTCATAGAGACTCAGAGCAGTCGGACGGTTAATGTCTTGTCCTAGCTGTTGGACCATCAGGTCCTCAGCCGGTTCCAGAATGGAAAGATGCCAAAGATAATGGTGTTCCTCAAGGTTCTGGTGTCTTAATGTGGTATTTTGAAAGGGATCTTTTTTTAAATCCTGTGCCAATTTATGAGCCGTAAATGAGATTGCGAATGGCCGCCATCATACTCCTCTAAGCCCCCTTCACCCTGAAGCTTGGACATTTGAATACTCGACAGTGCAGAGCTGCATCTCTATTAATCTTCAGGGTCCCAGCTTTTGGATGATTTATAGACGGATCAATTAACCACCATTTTTGATAAATGACCAACAGTTAAAAATGACATTCAAACGGTCAAACATGATCATTCTCTGTTTTATATCCCGGAAGTCTTTAGGTTTGGGACTGTTTAAGACCACCTCCCCCTTCAAAGTCTATCATACAAGCCGTCTGTTTGCTTGACAGCCGTGATGGCTTTTTAATTGCCTTATGTCGGCCTCGCCGTGCCGCCACCTGTTCGGTGTTCAGGCGTGTGACTCGGCACTCGAGCTTCCTTCACCTTCAGCCTGCAGGTTGGCTCACGCTCTGTTGTTGTTGTTGTTGTTTTCCAGGGAGACGGCGCTGCTAATCGACCCCAAGAACTCCTGTGCGTCCTCCAGGCAGTGGGTGGCGCTGGTGGTCGGACACGAACTCGCCCACCAGTGGTTCGGAAACCTGGTCACCATGGTAACCGGTCATAATCTTCAAATGGTTGTTTGTGTAACTGAAGAAGAAAACACTTTAATACTACATTTTATCATTTTTACACCCAGATTTCACTAAATGTTTTGGTCATTTAAAGTCCTGGAAAAGTCCTGAGGCGGTCTTAGTATTTTTAACATAGGGCATCACATTTAGGGAATTCTTTAGAAGGGCTTTCAGGACTGTGTGTGTGTGTGTGTGTGTGTGTGTCAACAGGAATGGTGGACCCACCTGTGGCTCAATGAGGGCTTCGCATCCTGGATCGAGTACCTGTGTGTGGACCACTGCTTCCCAGAGTACGACATCTGGACTCAGTTCGTCTCAGCCGACTACACCCGTGCTCTGGACCTGGACGCGCTGGACAGCAGCCATCCCATAGAGGTGAGCCTGGGCCGGGGGCTTCCCTACGGAGGGTTAGGGATGCAGACTGGGACGCACAAGGATGCATCGCCTCATCTGTGCAGTCGATAATGGAATCATGAGTCTGAGGAGGAAAGAGGAAGTTTGTGTTAAAGTACGCTGCTGTCGCCACAAAGCTTTATTGGGTCTAGCCGGGCGGCTAGAGGACCTGAGAGGACGACTCTGTGGCTGCACCGTCTCCAGGAAGTTCACTGACTTTACTGCCAGGGAAACTTTTCAAGGAATTGAAAAGTTTCTTGTTACCAAAGCGGTCGACTTACCTGTAAAGATTGTCAAATATGTCTTGTGTAAAGTCTGTGTATCCTCCGTAACGTCTACTTCCTGTCGGTGTATCCTCCGTAACGTCTACTTCCTGTCGGTGTATCCTCCGTAACGTCTACTTCCTGTCGGTGTATCCTCCGTAACGTCTACTTCCTGTCGGTGTATCCTCCGTAACGTCTACTTCCTGTCGGTGTATCCTCCATAACGTCTACTTCCTGTCGGTGTATCCTCCGTAACGTCTACTTCCTGTCGGTGTATCCTCCGTAACGTCTACTTCCTGTCGGTGTATCCTCCGTAACGTCTACTTCCTGTCCGTGTATCCTCCGTAACGCCTACTTCCTGTCCGTGTATCCTCCGTAACGTCTACTTCCTGTCCGTGTATCCTCCGTAACGTCTACTTCCTGTCCGTGTATCCTCCGTAACGCCTACTTCCTGTCCGTGTATCCTCCGTAACGTCTACTTCCTGTCCGTGTATCCTCCGTAACGCCTACTTCCTGTCCGTGTATCCTCCGTAACGCCTACTTCCTGTCCGTGTATCCTCCGTAACGTCTACTTCCTGTCCGTGTATCCTCCGTAACGCCTACTTCCTGTCCGTGTATCCTCCGTAACGTCTACTTCCTGTCCGTGTATCCTCCGTAACGCCTACTTCCTGTCCGTGTATCCTCCGTAACGTCTACTTCCTGTCCGTGTATCCTCCGTAACGTCTACTTCGTGTCCGTGTATCCTCCGTAACGTCTACTTCCTGTCCGTGTATCCTCCGTAACGCCTACTTCCTGTCCGTGTATCCTCCGTAACGTCTACTTCCTGTCCGTGTATCCTCCGTAACGTCTACTTCCTGTCCGTGTATCCTCCGTAACGTCTACTTCCTGTCCGTGTATCCTCCGTAACGCCTACTTCCTGTCTCCCCGGCGCTCCAGGTGAACGTCGGCCACCCGTCCGAGGTGGACGAGATCTTCGACGCCATCTCCTACAGCAAAGGGGCGTCCGTGATCCGCATGCTGCACAACTACACGGGCGACGAGGTTGGTTGTCTTCACGCTCGCGGCGCCGTTGGTTTCCCCTCCACGCCGCCCGCCGAGCTTCACCTCTCACTCTCTCTCTCCTCAGGACTTTAGGAAAGGAATGAACGCCTACCTTCTGAAGTTCCAACACAAAAACGCTTCGACAGGTGAGAACGCTCAGCGTTGGCGAGGCCGCCGCCTTGTTTCCCGGTCACCCCTCTGACCTCGCTGTCTCCCACAGAGGACCTGTGGGACTGTCTGGAACAGGCCAGTGGGAAACCCATCGCTGCAGTGATGAGCTCGTGGACCCAGCAGATGGGCTTCCCCATCATCGTGGTGGAGGAGGAGCAGGTGAGGGAGGGAGCGTTAGGTCCTGTTTGGATGGACCTTCATTACGTCTTCTGAGTGATGGCTGGTTCTATTTCAGTTTGCTGACACACACACACACACACACACACACACACACACACACACACACACACACACACACACACACTAACCACGGTGTTTACTTATAGCAAGGTGACGACCGCATCCTGAAGCTATCCCAGAAGAAGTTCTGTGCCAGTGGACCACACAGCGGTGAGTTCATCCCTCATGTTTTCTTTTCTTTTCTCACTCAAATATGTTTTATATTCTATATAATATATATTATAATATATATTTTGTTACACTATAGTACTGCATTTCACCTGATGCTATATATTGTATCCCATCCGTGACTCTGTTTTAATACATTATGTACTTTTTTATATCTTATTATAATGCTATACTTTAACATATTATATTTTCAGTCTGTTACTTTGAAGAAACTTTGAAATCACATCACTGCCACTTTTTCCTTTTAATATTGTTATTATATTACGCCTTATTTACATTTAGCGTCCTCTATTTCTGTCTCGTAGCTAAATGAGGATCAGGTTCATCGTCTGTTTGTTGGCGTTGTAGCGTCTCACTTGACTCTTGTTGTTGTTGTTGTTGTGGACAGGCGAGGACTGCCCCAGCTGGATGGTGCCCGTTAGCATTTGCACCAGCGAGGACCCCAAATGCACGAAGCTCAAGGTTCTGCTGGACAGACCCGAGACGACCGTCACCGTGAGCGGCGTCGCGCCCCACCAGTGGGTGAAGGTGAGGCTTCCCCTCACCTTCAGGGTGTTGGACTCAAGTAGTGAATAAAACCATTAAAACCATTATGTCATGGCTCCGGAGGGTTGGGAATTAAAGTATAAAGAGTTGAAGCGACTGCATTCGATGAGGATCCGTGCCGTGGCCCGTTATCGTGCTAATGGTTCCCATGGATGCATCTTTAATGTAGAAACATTTCGTATACATTGTAAACAAATGCAGTTTTGATGTGGAAGCATTTGCATAATTTAGGCTTGTTGTCTTTCTATGTGCATTATTCATGCGCTCGCTTGTTTCTCGCGGCATCGTAATGTTGCTCCACGCGTCTTAACAATGCGGCGGCGGCCATATTTGGGTCAAAGGTCATGCGCATGCAGACGATGTAAAACTTTAAGCCGCGCTTTGGCTCCTTCGCTCAGACGAAAGTTAAACTTTGACCAAAGAGGATCCGGTTTCCTGAATGAATGAGTCATGGGACGAAGCCTCGGACTGATTTCATGGGAAGTTTAAGCAAAGTTCAGATCAGAGTTCCTGTTTTCTAAGTCGACTGATGCTTGTTGTGTTGAGATCTGAGGCCTGGGTTCAGCTCATCGAGGTGACTTCAGGGTGAACTGGTTACTTGTACCCGAACACCTCATCTGTAAAGGATCAGGTCTCCAGCATCACCTGAAGTTAATGTGTCGCTTGGATGGATTCTTATTCTTTCCGCTGCTCTCCAGCGGTGTGAAACGGACTTTGGAGCGAAGACCAAAATAAACATATTCCCATCTATCGGGCTTTATATGAAGCAGTGATGCGTTCAGGTCTGCTGCTACTCTCAGCCTGAATCACCTGTTTAACTTCTACGATATCATACTTCACTAAAAATGCTCTTATGAGCAGACTTGATGGGATTCGTCACATGCTGCATAAGCCCCGCCCCCTTGTTGGTGTTAGATAAGCCAGACCACCTGAAGACTCTGGGCATGTAGAACCCTCTTCAGGGGGAACGTGGTGACATGCTCATACAAACCCAGGAGTTATGTAATATTATATTATATTGTGCTAATCTTGGAGTGTAAATGAAGCCTGTGAATGGACTTGTTTGAGGTCTCAAGGGTGTAAACAAAGGATGAGGATGAGGATGATGAGGAGCCGGCATCACGGGGCTCCAGATAAATAAAAAACATGTCCTCTCTCTTAATGTTCACCTAACAGTCAGAATTATTTCCAGCCTTCTGTTGACTAAACCCCTCGAGCCATTAGGGTGACGCTGGGTACGAGCACCCTGACCCAGCTGGTCTGACCCCGCTGTGTCCCCCCAGATCAACCCCGGCACCGTGGGCTTCTACCGCATCCAGTACAGCACGGCCATGCTGGAGAGTCTGCTGCCGGGGGTCCGAGACCTGAGCCTGCAGCCCGTGGACCGGCTCGGCCTGCAGAACGACCTCTTCTCCCTGGTGACGCACACACACACACACGCACGCACGCGCACACACACGCACGCACGCACGCGCACACACACACACACGCACGCACGCACGCACGCACGCACGCACGCACGCACACACACACACAGCTCTACTTCCCTTCTAGTGCAAAACAAACATAAGCAGACGAGGGCGGGACTCCACATTGATGGTGGCCGATGATTTTATTACTACATCCAAACTTTTCAAAACTCTTTTTAATAAGAACATTGAAGTTCACTAACCTTACAATAACTTAAACGGGTCATAATTCCTCTAGTATTCAATCTTCTCGCCAAAAACAACCTTTTACAAGAATTCCTTTTGGTTGTTTCTTTGAACTGGTAAATACTGGCCGTCAAATTAAAAACTCATGTCAGAAATATAAATTATAGCGAACAGAATTCTTTATTATTTGGACTTTAGTTGTTCTGTTTGATTCTCTGAGCTTTTAACAGATATGTATGTTATATTTACATATCTTACGTGATTAAAACAAAAGGATGAACAGGTTCATTTGAGTCTAACTCTTTGTGTTTGGTTCAGTCCCGTGCCGGCATGATCAGCACGGTGGAGGTGCTGAAGCTGATGGAGGCCTTCGTCAACGAGCCCAACTACACGGTGTGGAGCGACCTGAGCTGCAACCTGGGGGTGCTGTCCTCGCTGCTGTCCCACACCGACTTCCACGAGGAGATCCAGGAGTTCATCCGGGACCTCTTCACCCCCATCGGGCTGGAGCTGGGCTGGGACTGCAAACCGGGGGAAGGTGAGGAGGAGGAGCTTCTTCTTCTTATGATATATGCTACGCCTTTTATTTTTATTATCCTAAAAACCGACCAGCTTCCTGTTAAGTTGCATAGCAATACAAAATAATGGTATGTCAAGTAATTAACCTCAAAATGTATCTTACAATTATTATAGGGAGCATGCTTTATGTGTGTATGAAAAGCAAAAGCAATCTTTTTTCTTACATAAATAGTATTTTCACACAACAATCTGAACTTTAACTCGACTTTCACACTTCATAAAAACTAATAATTTAAAACAACTACTGAGCTTTCACATCAGCACACACATCTCATCGACGACTGATAAAAGAAATTTGGGATTATTTAGTCAGACAAAACAAGGTTTTGACCAAACGCACGCAATTTCATATTTGATCTGCTCAAGACCGTTTGGTTTACGTTACAATAAAGAATAAAGAATATTACCATAGAGCTCAGACACAGTGACTCGATCACAGCTCTTACTTGATCAGCTCCAGAATAACGTTGTCCTGCAGGCCACCTGGACGCCCTGCTGAGGAGTCTGGTTCTGGGGAAGCTGGGCAAGGCGGGACACAAACCCACGCTGGAGGAGGCCCGGCGGAGATTCAGGGACCACGTGGAGGGCAAGCCGGTCCTGCCTGCAGACCTCCGGAGCCCGGTGAGAAATACAGAGGATTTACATTTGTGAAACACACAGTGTGGCATTTACCTCCTCATTTTTACTATGAGTTCTTTGTTTGGTCTTTTCTTTGCTGGTTTTTAAGTGCGTGATCGGGTGTTTTTCATTGGATTGTGCCGGAGCTGAACTCTCTCCCCACCCTCCCACTCTTTAGACACACACGTCTAAATGCTGCTAAACTTACTTTCAATCTTTTGTATGTTTGCACATGTAAAAAATGTACATTAAAGCTGACTTTGACTTACTCGTCCAACCAAAGCTCCTCCACACAGACTGATTCACATAAATGACGTTAACATCTGGCAGAAACACAAACCGCCTCCTGAAGAATCTCTCTGTGCCGTACAGGTGTATCTAACAGTGCTGAAGCATGGAGACAGCGCCACATTGGACACCATGCTGAAGGTAAGACCGCCTTCATTATCATGGAAGTGATCATCCACACTGATGTATCCTCCTAACTTCTGTCCTCTCTCTCTCTCATCACTCCATCCTTTCAGCTCCACAAACAAGCAGACATGCAGGAGGAGAAGAATCGCATCGAGCGAGTGCTGGGCGCCATCTCGGCCCCCGACCTCATCCAGAAGGTCCTCGGCTTCGCCCTCTCGGTAACGTTGACTTTATTGTTGTGAGGTTCTGTTGTTGTTTTGGAGGAAGATCTGACCCAGTTTCTATTTCTCTGTCTGGACTTTGAGTGGGTTTGTGACTCGGAGGCTTAATGATTACTGCGACGCCGAGAGTTCAATGTCCAAAGTTTGATTTCCCACCAGCCCATCTCCCCGGCTAACCCCCCCTCCCCCTCTGTGGGTCTTGTGCCCGACAGGAAGACGTCCGTCCACAGGACACGGTGTCAGTAATCGGGGGCGTGGCGGGAAGCAGTAAACAAGGCCGGAAAGCCGCCTGGAAGTTTGTCAAGGACAACTGGGAGGAGCTTTACAACCGCTACCAGGGCGGCTTCCTCATATCACGGCTCATCAAGGTAGGAAGCTGCTGCGTCCTCGTGTGATGACGTCATCGTGTGATGACGTCATCGTGTGATGACGTCATCGTGTGATGACGTCATCGTGTGATGACGTCATCGTGTGATGACGTCATCCTTCTGGGTCCGTTGGCTTCTTGTTCCAAACTAAAAGTCTTTGTTTCATGTCTTTGCAGCTCACTGTTGATGGGTTTGCTGGAGACAAAATGGCTGCTGAAGTGAAGGTGAGAGAGAGCTTCACTTGTAATCTGCCTTTTCATTCGTGGTTTTTGAAGGTTTATTATTTTTTGGGGTTATTCCATATTTTGATGATATTTTGATGATTCACAAAACTAAACCACTGTGTGTTTTATTTTCATGAACAGATTCTGAGACGGAAACTGATTTTAAATCCGTGATTATGTTGCAAAGAACTGATACATTGTTGCAAAATTTCATTATGCCACATTTGGCCACCAGGGGGCAGAATGACCTCACAGTGTTACCATCACACTGAGTTCTACTGCAGCTCCACAGCCGCTCAGAGCTGGTTGAAGGCCTCAACCCTCCGTGTGTCTTTGTCCCTGCAGAGTTTCTTCGACAGCCACCCGGCGCCGTCGGCCGAGCGCACGGTGCAGCAGTGCTGCGAGAACATCAACCTCAACGTCGCCTGGCTGAAGCGCGACGCCGACGACATCGCTCAGTATCTACTGCAGCGCAAAGCGCCCCCCGTCTGAGCCGCCGCCTCCTCCACCACCACCACCCCCCGCCCCTCCCCCTCCAGCGCGGACCTTCCATCATAGCCCCGCCCCCCCCCCCCCCCCGACCCCCCGCTGCAGACCCCAGCTGGAGACCCCGGCATCCGCGCAGCAGGCTTCATTACTCTAAAGAAACTGTGTGAAACGAGAAGGCAAAGCCGAGAATTTAACGACGTGTTGGGAACGCAAAGAGACTCTTTCTACGTTAACAAAGCAAATTAATTTTAGTCGGACCAGGAATGTAGTTTTACCCCCATTCTGCCCGCGAGCGGACGGCACGCCGACGAGTAACAGTATCGAACCGGCGGCTCTGCGAAGTCACGGAAACGCTGCGTCCCTCGAGACGCGCCCGCTAGCGCTAACGCACTCTGCACCACCGGCCCGTATGCACACCGCCATCCATCTCTGCGTCGTAGCTGAGACAACTGTGAACCCCCCCCCCCCCCCCCCCCCCCCCCTTTAATTTCTCCTGCTGCCACTCTCATTTTAAATGCATGAATTGTGATTTTTCTGCATTTGCTGCTTTGTTTACTTTGGTTTGTTTTCTGTACAAACAACAAATTTACTTTGTTCTTTATTTTCAAATTGTTTTGAGTTCCCCGTCATTAAGTAGTTCACGCCCCCCTCCCTGTCTTTCGGGCGACGTGATTGGGCGAGAGCAGCAGGGCCTGGGCAGAGTGGGGTTTCCTCCATTGCTAATAAACGGTTAGACGAGGCGAGCGGCGATAGCATGGTACTACATTGTAAACTGTATAATGCAAGTTTCTTTTGTTTTCTTTTGCAGACAATGTTATAAATAATGGAAAGGTTCATGGTTTCCTGCCCCCATCCCCCCCCCCCTCCAAAACCCCCCGAGCTCTGTTCAGTTAAGAGTTTGTATAGTTTGAATCAACGAACATATTTGATCTCCCCTGTTTCTTTATCTGCCACCCTCCAATGAAACGAAGATATCGGCATGTTTTATAAAACATCACATGCAGTGATTTATTTAAGTGTTGAGATCATGTTTTTATTCTGAGTTGAAACAACAACAACAAGAAGAAGAAGAAGATCACAGCACTCTTCGGGGCCTTTTTTTCATCAGGAAACGCCTCTTAATGAGGGTCGGGGGTCCGGCGAGACCCGGTCCTGGTCCCGGTCTTTGTGGACGCGACGGATCGACTGGACTCCGCTGACGAACTTGGAGGCCTTAAATCGGTTTGACTGGTTTGCAGAAAATATTTAACACGGAAGTGGTGAAAATAGTTTATTTCCACATAACGTCAAATGTATCTAATGTGACAGAATATGCAGACTTGTTGAACGAGTGTATCTATATAGAATTTACAATTTGATGTGGTTTTTGAAAAACATACGACCCGAGTCATCCAACCTGTTGTCGAGACTCCTCCCCCACCCCACCCCCCCAACATTTGTTGTTTTTTCTTTTTTGTTTTGTTTCTTTTTTTGTTTAAAAATACAGTTGGTGTTCATTAAAGTGAAAAAGGATTATAAAAACAAATGATGTGAAAAATGTGGACAAGTTTATTTTAATGATTGATGCGAGTGTGTGACCCTGGAAATTAAATTTGTTTCATTGTCTCACGTTAACGGAAGGAAATGATCAATTCATCATTGCAAATGATGAAGCAGCACGGAAACTGGTGTGTGTATTATAATTATATATAATTGTATTATTTGTATATTATAACTGATTATGTATATTATCTTTATATAATATATTACTATATTATGTATATTATATTTTTATATTTATTTTGTATAATGTGTGTATGTATATATATATATATATATATATATATTAATTATATATAATTATTTATATAATATATATAATTATTATATATGTATATAATTATTATATATATAATTATATGCAGGAAGTCTTCATGGTTCTGACTTAAAGCTGGGCGGCTTTGACTTTTTCGGGTTCTTCAAGGAACCAGAAATGTTGCCTCAAAGAACCCTCTTTCTTTGATGTTCTTTGAGGTACCTTTGTGGGTTCTTTAAAGAACCACCTTTGGAAATGTCTCTTTAAAGGACCCCGGTCTGAAGACGACCCCCGTGACCCTGATTGTGTAGATGAGTGGTTTAAGGAGCATGTCGCCACCTGGAGAACGTGCATCAGGGCTTATGAATCAAACCTGGAAAAGCTGCTCAACTATCTTTAGTTTTTAGTTCCCGGGTCCGCCTGTTGAGACCCCTGGACGGAGACAAACCTAACACAATGGGTCAAATGAGTGCATGTTATAATGGACGCAGACCTGCTGGATTCATTCAATACTTTGATGAATTTAATTCATCCATCCATCCATTTTTGTCCGCTTATCCGGGGTAAAAAAAGTCCTTAATCTTTCTTAAGTAAAGTACCAAAGTATTAACGTCAAAATATACTTAAAGTGCAACCAGTAAAAGTACACATTATGTAGTGCCCCATTTCAGAATAACATATTTTAGTTATTGGACTGTAATAATAATTTGTTTTTATTTACTATATATATATATATATATATAGTAAATAAAAACAAACATATATATACATATATATGTTTGTTTTTCTTAATCACATTTTTTTTATAATCAATATTCTGAATCTGTAAAAGTAACGTGTTTTAAAGTATTCATATAATAGTAGTACTGAAGTACACGGGCCTGGTGGTGCAGTTACAACACTCCACCGACAGGCGCCGCCAGCGAGCGGCGCTCTGCTGTCAGCGAGTCAAAGGAAAAGGAAGTGAAGAAGTGAACTTTGTTTCCCAGCAGGTTGCTGTGTTTGGACGAAGATGCTGGTTCGGAAATGACAGCTTTGTGAGTAGAATGGAGCGGCGCGTTGAACTGATCCTCGACACGTGTTTAATAATCCACCCGTGACGTAATTAATCACGTTTTCTGTCATTCGGCAGCCTCTCTTGTCAGGAAACTTGAACGGATTTAGCTCGACCCGAACAAGCTAGCTAGCAGCGTTAGCTCCGCGACAGCTAACGTGGACTGTGATAAGAAGCTAACCTAGTTACCCGGGTTAAGTTAACCTAGTTAAGTTAAGCTACACTAGTAAGTAGATTGGTGTGAGCTCAGGCTGGTCTTACTCCTGCTGAGGTCACTAAGCTGTCATAATATACCGAATATGTATTCATAGGGCGTAATATTATGTTTTATTTATTATTTGTATAATTATGTTTTATTATTTATGTCCATGATTATTATTCATATTTTATTTAATTATTTTTATATTTATTCTGGGTTTTCTATTCATTTTATTGTTCGTCCGGTTGGTTTGTGACGTCACAGGTGGGAGCGGGTTGGCAGCACCTAGTTATCGATACTAACTCACACGTGTCCCAAAGTCATGAAGTATGACGTTAATATGAGAGGGTGAAACATGTCAATACCCTTCAAACGGATCATTGGAGCGAACAGGAGTTGTTTTTGCAGTTAAAAGTTGTTTAGTTTTCTCTCCTCGGTATCAAAGGTCAGACTCACCGGGAAGAGACACGTGTATTTATAGCTCTGCTGAGAGGAGGTGGTTTCTTTTAGACTGTCCTTAAAGGAAGGGCAGCCAGCAGCGACATTTAATATTGCGTTACTTTAAAGCATCGCTAGCACAAGTACTAATACCACACTGTATACAATGTTGGTTAGTTATTAGTTCATATTTTATCATACGTTTTCTCTAGTTTTTTCTCTCAGCATCAACACATCTGGAGATACAAGGTTTTACCTGGACAGGAAGGAGGTGAACAGCTGTCCTCTGACAAGTAGCTGAAGCCTTCAGTGAAAGTATAAAGTTAAATGCAAACAGTCAAACAGTCAAGTACCTTGAATTTGTTCTTCAGTACAGTACCTCGAGTAAAAGCACTCGCTTACGTTACATTACTGCCTCCGGGTGTCTTTTCTATCCTGTAAACAAAGTCGTCCTGTAAAAACAGAAGAATAGAAATCCCTGCGATGGGCTGATGAACATGTTCGGTCACTTTATTTTGCTGTAGAAGCATCAAGTGAATTTTTTCTTTTTGATCCCTGTAAATAATATCTTGGCATAATATACAGTCACTGTTTACTTTTTGTATGAGGGGTTCTGGCATTTAATAACAATAAATCCGCACTAGTTAACTTCAAGGTTTAGTCTAGTTTAAACTTTAAAAAACAAAACCAGGCCGCGGCTCAGTTCGGTGCTTTGTTGGCTTCTTACCGAGTTCTCATCCAGTTTGGTGGGTTTGAAAACTCACCAAACAGGATGAGAACCAGTCCTCATGAAAACTTCCTCCATTCCTTATCACCGTGAACTAAACATCTTTGGCCAGTTTGTCGAATTGTTCTCCTTTAGTTCACTTATCAGATATGTTTTAAAAGATTGAATACACATGATGTGAATAATGCTCCTGGTCCCGTGCAGGCGGTCTGGTGGCGTCCGGGCGGTGACGGACTGACCGATGCCTTCATCATGATGCGGAGCTGCAGCGCCCTGGTCGTCGCCCTCCTGCTGTCCCAGGCCGGAGGCTTCCTGAGCCCCTCCGAGGACGGCGGCGTCCCTGAGGACTGGGTGCTGCTCCACGTGGTCCAGGGCCACATCGGGGCCGGGAACTACAGCTACCTGCGCCTCAACCACGACGGCAGGATCATCCTGCACATGCAAAGCCTGAAGGGCGACGCGGACCTCTACGTGTCGGACAAAACCCTGCGGCCGAGCTTCGACACCTACAAGCTGCAGTCGGTCACCTGCGGCCGGGACGTGGTCACGGTGCCCGGGGACTTCGCCCGGCCGGTGGGCATCGGCATCTACGGCCACCCGTCTCACAAGGAGAGCGAGTTTGAGATGCGGGTGTTCTACGACCAGACGGCGCCCCAGGAGCCGCTGGACAGGGGCTCGTACGCGCCGGACGACGGACACAAGAAGAGGAAATCCCCTCAGGCCGCGGAGGAGGACTTCCAGGAGGAGGAGTCCATCTTTTGGACAATTCTAATCGGACTTTTGAAGATTGTACTGGAGATTTTGTTTTAAAAGTTGTTTCCTTCATTGCTGCTTTTGGGTTTTTTTGTGCTCAGTCAGCATCGATTCGGTTAATTTTTCTTTCATTTTGAATAGATGAGAAAACGTGGCACAAAACAAAAGAAATCTTTTTTTTTTGTGATCAGAAGAAATCAGTCTTAAAAGTTGATCTGCTGCCGGACGCAGCAGCTTCACAACCACAGAGAATGAAGAGTTAAATCACGGCCTTAATTTGGGCCTTTTGTGATTTTTTTTATTTGTTTATTTTTTTTTTTTTTTTTTTCTTTTTCTTCTTTTTCTTAATCAAACTGCAGTTCAACCAAACGAACAAAAGGGGATATTTCTGGATTCTGTGAGATTTGTTAAAATCTTGAACGTACGAGTTACTGGTTGCTTTCAAGGCAGACTCGCTCTCACCGGTTTGTAAATGTGGGATAACAAGCCTGTCGGGGTCTCTTTGTCCGGAGGGGAAACATCAGGTCTGATGGCTGCAAACGGGACTCCTGGAGTCTCATGAAAAGTTGAGAGACTTCACAGAACATCCCGGTTCTGTTTCATGAGGAAAGAAAATCTCATTAAAAAACCTTTTCGATACCAATAAGTAAAAGTCCAGATTTGGATTGGAGCCTTTCTTTATTCAAACCTCCAGTTTAAAGCTTTTCTTTTGAGCTTCATTCAAACATAAATTCACTCATTGGATCGATGGAGGATCCTCTCTGCGACTTTAACTCCAAACCTTCTGACTTCAGCAGAAATCTTCAAATCAAAGTTGGACTCGATGGAGGCGACCTCAGCGGTGACCTCTGACCTCTCGGCCTGTGAATGAACGAAGCCGCTTGTCTTAACTCTCACGGGGGGGGGGGGGTGTTTTTAAAAAGAACCACTAACAACTCTAGCAATACAGTTTGAGATGAACGAGGTTTCCTCCAGGACGGCTGTCTCCCTTTTTGGGGAGAGAGACCAAGTTATTATTATTATTATTAATATTATTATTATAGGACATAAAGGAGGTTGTAAACGGTAACAAGCTGCTGAATATGCCATCGTGATTTTAAATTCTGTTTTCTTTAGTTTTAGACTCAATGTGAACATGAGCTGAGAGGAGCTTCTGCCGGTTCGAGACTCGTAGCAACATTTCATTTGGTTTTTGATCGCTCAGTTTTTCTATTATGTTTTTTGTTTGCCTGTTGGTCAAGCTCCTGGTTTAAAAACATCTCCTGTTTGTGGTTCAGGTACGAGGAAACTCGCTACCGCTGAGCAGAAATGTTCAACAGTGCCTTCAAGAGATCGCTCTCCGTTTCCCTGTTTCCAGAGACGATGCATTCAGGTTCCTAAATAAAGCAGTTTTTCCGCAAGACTGTTAAAAAAAAAAAATCAAACCTTCTGACTCTTTTTTGGGGGGGAAAGGTGCTTAAACGTAGAGCCGGATGGAGAGACTCGTGATATAATAATCAAAGCGTGGAATCATCAGCGTTAATGCTTCAAACATGAACTGTATGACACATGTAACTAAACATGTGACATAAATAAAACTTAACACAACCTGTTACAGGAGCTTATTGTGATGATGACCGCATATAAGGCCATAGTTAATATATTAATTTATGTATGAACACACAAAACTCGACTGTTTTGTTTTTCCAACACGATAAATCCCTCATTGATTAAAGAGTAATTTGCAAACAAAATGAAAGTAAAATTGGCATTTCAGAATAAAGTAATTGTTTTAATATGTTAATCTCTTCAACGTTAAATGTTTTAATTCTGCTGCTTAGTTTAAAGTAACATTTATGAGCAGATTCATATTTTGTATTAATCTGAATCTGCAAAGTAACTTATCAAGTAAATGTGGTGGAGAAAAAAGTACAATATTTGAAGTAAAGATACAAAGTAGCACGAAATGATAGTTTTGTTGATTTCAAAAAGAGTATTAGTACCTTTTACTAAAGTAAAATAGTAAACAAGTGACTTGGCATGACTTTGAAGATGTAAAAACAATAGTTGGAACAGAATAATTAAATATCTGCAAAAGATGAAGCTTTATTTACAATAACGCGCCACATTGTTGCATTAAAGCAGATAAACAGTCTGTGACGTAGTCCCCTCTTCATCCTCACGAGAGTCTGGGGGCCAGCTCGATGCTGTTGATCCTCAGCACCGTCTGCGGCTGCACGATGATCTTCTTGCGCTGGAACCGGTGCCTCTTCCAGAACTGCATGTGGACTTTGGGCCAGGACTCGGTCTTCTCGATCACGGTGGCCTCGACCCGGACCAGGTCCTTCCCCAGCAGGGGTCGCCCCAGCAGGGTGAAGTCCTCCGCGCCGACCAGCAGCACCTTCTCCATGCGGATCCGCTCCCCGCACCCGGCCTCGAAGTGGTTCTCGATCAGGATCAGGTCCTCGGCGGTGACCTTCCACTGGCGGCTGGCGAAGTGCACGACGGCGAACAGGCGGCCGAAGTCCTGCCGGTGGATCCGCTGGTTCACGGAGCTCACCACGGCGGCGTGTCGGTCCCGCTCCTCCTCCTCCGAGACCGGGTTCGTGTGCTCGGGCCACGGAGGCCTGGACAGGGAGGTCGGGGGGACCAGGTCCCGTCCCACGGAGCTCTGGGTCCGCACAGCAGCGGGGAACAGCGGGGAGGGCCTCGGGACCAACCTGGAGCACGTCCTCCACAACACTGCTCCTGTGGACAGCGCCATCTTGACAGGAAGCGCCTCGGGTCGCACCGCGCATGCGTGACTTCTCAACGCTTACGGTATTTGCGCATGCGTCACTACAGAATCACCTGACCTGACTTTCTCTGCTTTCATAACATTTTTATGTGTGTAATTATCGTAGTAAATACTCACTGGTGGAAAGTAACTGCATCCATATACTTAAGTATTGTACTTGAGTATTTCAATTGTATGTAACTATACTACTACTCCACTTCCTCTCAGAGGTAAACATTGTACTTTTTACTGCATCTCAGAGGTAAACATTGTACTTTTTACTGCATCTCAGAGGTAAACATTGTACTTTTTACTGCATCTCAGAGGTAAACATTGTACTTTTTACAGCATCTCAGAGGTAAATGTTGTACTTTTCACTTCACTACATCTACAAATGTAGTGAAGTATAAAGTAATATTTACCTCTGATCATTGTCAGATGACAGTAGTTCATCTCGTTCTCGTCCAGTTGAAACCTTGTGTCTCAGATGTGTTGATGTTGAATGTTTGACATGAACTGGAGGATGAAGTGTTTTCTTTACGAGATAACTTTACTACTTTTATAGGCCAAATAAACTGTTTAAATGCCTCGTCACAAAGCTGAGAACTTTTATTTTTAGAGGTAGTGGTTCTCACAGGAGAACATATGATGCATTGCTGTCTGCAGCAATAAAACACATTAATGCAGCATTAATATGAATCAAAAAACAAAATATATATAGAACAGTAAAACACTGACAGAAAACCTTTTACTGCACAATGAATACCTACTTTTCATACTTTATGTACATTTAGATGACAACTTGAATTGTTCTTTTTTTGAATGCACATAATTTACTTGTAGTGGAGTAATTGCAGCTACACGTGTACTACCGTTGCACCAACTCAAAAATAATGCAGTTCTGTCGATTACGACCTTGTGAGTCCGGAGGCTGCGATTTACGACAGCCAGTGAACGCGGCGCAGATCCGCCTCCATTTTGTATCTGTCGGCCCGTTTCCGGGTTTCGAAGGAAGGGACCGATAAAAAAACAAGGTGTCAGCGAGCGAGTATGGATCTGCTCGCAGCCGCTCAGGAGTGCGGGTAAAGTTGAGCTACGCGTTTAACAGTAAACTCCTCGAAGAAGAACTTCCCGACCGGAAGTCGGACTGACAGCCGGAAAGTGAAGCGAACTGCGGCGAAGCTCCGCCGTTTAACCGCCGCGAGCCGAAGCGAACGTTAGCCGGCTAACTTACGTCACCAGGACTTTGCCAGCGTCCTAATTTCTATATATTCTTTTGAAAGGGGGCTTTCTATTCATGTTGTTTTGGAGGACAAGCTCTCCAACCGGCCACGTGTTCGAGTCCCGCGGTGAGTACGTTATCGGGGTGGTGAAGCTAACTTTTAAGCTAGCGCCCAGGTGTGTTTCTCCATTTACCTGGGCGCGGCTAACCTACCTGTCCGGGCCTGATTTAATCCTGTTTGTTCCGAGCTTTAATCGGTGGTGGAAATAATTGCTCAGATAAATTACTCAAGCACAAGTAGTAACGCTAACACCGCACAGGGGCGAGAAATTTACTCCTTAATAAGTAAATAACGTCCTCAATTAAAGGTAACGCGCATGTTTTGTTTTCGTCGCAGGAAACTTGAGTTTGTCCATCTGCATTTGGGATTTAACGCGATTGCCGAACATTGTGAAACAACAGGGACTATTTATCTGCTGTGCTTGAAGTGTATGAGTACATAAAAACAACGGGATGTGGTGCAGCTTTACTTTGGCTGTCAGGGCTTTAAAAAGCCTAAACACACACACACACACACACACACACACGGGCCTTCAGCTCAGTGTGTTTCCTTGACCCTGAACGCATCCTAACTTCCTCATACCCCTGGTTGTGTCTCCCTGTGCTGGCTCGTCTTCTTCTCTCCATTAAATGTGTGTTTGGATGGACTTCCGGCATCTTGACCTACTTAATGCACCGTAGTCAGATTACAGGGGTTCAAAGGTCAGGGACCCATATTGCTACAATATTAAAAGTTATTCAGGCTTAAGGGTATCCAGTATGTCACGTGGTCCCTTTATGTATTTTTACATGTAGAGTTTCCTCATGTTTTCACATCGTGATGAGACTGGCGTGTTACACGTAGTGCCAAATACCTGTGGCAATACTATACTTTATACCACATGTAGTTTACTTTGTCTATTGTACTACATCTGCGTGTCAGATCCCACATCTTTGGTTCCTCGTGAGGAAAACGTTGCAGATTTTGACTAACAAATCATTTGCTGCAATTCAGTAGTCCAGTATATGAGTGACCTTTCTATCATAGGCCTAAAATGTAATGGTGTTAAACCTGCTTAAAGGCTAACTCAAGCCTTCTCTGTGATTTAGAATTGGAGCTTAAGCCAATAAATCTTTTTTTATTAATAATTTAAGTTGTTTTCAAGCTGAACACATTCAGTGCTTTCAGCCTGTCGGGTTATTTCTTTTCTTTTGGTTTCTCTCATTCTGAACTGTGGATGTTTTGGGACTGTTGGGCTCAGTTAATGAGGACAAACCCAAAGCTTCCAATTAGTTCTCATTCAATTCTTAAATCTGTTAATTCTTTTTGATAAATGCTTGTCAGCAGGAAGATTAATGTTTTTTTTGTTCGGCATCAGCTGTTATTCAGAAAGAAAGAGTGAAGATATTTAAAAAATAGACAGTAATTCTGGGTGCAACAATCCACTATTTTACATAACCATTAATCTATCTGGGCTGAATTCAACTCTCTTCAATTCATAGAAAGTATTTGTAGTTCCAAAACAAGTATTTTTGGGGGGTATTTTAACTTAATAATTACATTAACTTCACCTCATTATCAAATTGTCTTTGTCTGCTGCTGATTGATTAAGCAGTCAATCAACTAAGTGTTGCAGAGTGACTAAAAAGCAGAATAAATACCAGAAAGACCCAAAAGTAATCCAATGCGTGACATCATCTTGGTTTTAGGTTCATGGATCTGGACTTCAAAAAGAGTGACATTGTTGTGTGAGGTGTGTGTGTTAATAGTGATTGTGTACTTATTGTGACTATTAGTGGGTTAATAACCGGCTTAATAATGCTTGTGACGTCACCCGTTGGTTTGTGGACTAAGAGTTTTGAGTTTGGGATTTCAGCCGTCGCCATCTAGTTTTTTTTTTAGAAGTGACCAGGATGGACCTGTCGATCAACTTTAAGCCCCGCCCCTAAAGCCTCCCCTGCTTTATGGTCTGTTTGACTCTAAATGAGCATAATTTACTAAATGAACATCATGCTGTATTGAAGAAGACTTGAAACTAGAGATTGAGACATAAACTCATGTTTACAATGTTTACTGAGGGAATACATCAAGAGAGAAGTAGAGTCATTTATATAGACTTCTATACAACCAGAGGAGTCGCCCCCTGGTGGTCAGGAGAGAGAATGCAGCTTTAACATATGAAGCATAGACTTCTATACAACCAGAGGAGTCGCCCCCTGGTGGTCAGGAGAGAGAATGCAGCTTTAACACATGAAGCATAGACTTCTATACAACCAGAGGAGTCGCCCTCTGGTGGTCAGGAGAGAGAATGCAGCTTTAACACATGAAGCATAGACTTCTATACAACCAGAGGAGTCGCCCTCTGGTGGTCAGGAGAGAGAATGCAGCTTTAACACATGAAGCATAGACTTCTATACAACCAGAGGAGTCGCCCCCTGGTGGTCAGGAGAGAGAATGCAGCTTTAACACATGAAGCATAGACTTCTATACAACCAGAGGAGTCGCCCCCTGGTGGTCAGGAGAGAGAATGCAGCTTTAACACATGAAGCATAGACTTCTATACAACCAGAGGAACCTGCTGGACACTAGAAAGAATGCAGCTTTAATGGAGGCTGTGGCCTGGTTTTGGAGCCAGTCTCTCTGTGCCCCCCCTCCCAGAGGACCGATGACCCCCATCCTCAGTTTCTGTTTAAGCCACGTTGCTGACTGGCTCGCTCGGTGAGATTCCTTTGGTTTCCCTCGGTGGAAACCAGCCCCGACGCTCAGCCAGGCTGCCTGAGGAATGGAGGGTGGAGGGTGGGGTGAGGAGCCAACAATGGGCCCAGGCAGCTAACTGGTTTGGGGAGATCCAGCGACCTCAGTCGGTGTTGAAACCTTTAGAGGAGCTTCAGGTGTGGGTTCACCGTGAAGTCGTTTTAAGGTGATCGTAAAGTCAGCAACAGGTTGTTTCCCTTTCGCTCCATCTCATTTTACAGAATGAGAAAAACAACATATTGTAGCATTCTGCCCGTAAACATCTGTGTGTTTGTGTTGTGATCATCGCACGATAAACAAGACTAAAACTGAGCTGCTGCAACATGACATTTTTGAGAGATTTACATTAAATGCAGAACCAGAGAAAACAGCAGCGGTTCAATGATATTATGACGAGTTCTCTTTCTACGTAAAACAATATCGACCTCTTCAGCCAAAGCTAACGGGGAGTTTCAGCCGTCTGATCCCGGTCAGCGTTCCTCAGGCTGGAGGGACGGACTCATATTTTGAGTTTCAGGTCACAGAATGCACTTGACTATTGTGCGCTACACAATAAAGCACTTTCACGCTGGCTGGCGTCCGCCTCGTCCTTCTTAATGGAGCCGCTCACGACGACGCACCGAGACGTCCTCGGGGGAGAAACGGCCCCAAAAACCACGTCGCTGGTTAAATTCAGAGGCTTTGGTTTGTTGTGGAAGAGGCGACGCCGAGCGTTGCTTCAGCATCAAGTACACACATCGGATCGGTGTCGCCACAAAGGGAGGTTTCCACCCACATTTTAACCGGATCTCCAAGAAAATCAAATCACATGGTTCACGTCTGGGGATCGCAGAAGGCCAGTTCGATGCCTCACATGTGGTTTTATTGTTTGCCGGTGTTCTCTGCAGGTGACCGGATGGGATCCGAGGCTTTCCTGTCAAAACGTTTCCGTGTTTTAATTTTGTTGTTGTTGCTTTAACCAATTTTTAAACCCAAATAAATAAATAAAAGGTGTGTTTTGCAGGAGTCCGCGCGTCGCTGAGGCGGTGACGTCACCGGTCCTCACCCCCCCACGCAGACAGGTGCCAACAGGATGCCTGCTCCTCCCCCTCCCCCGCCTCCCCCGGGACCCCCGCCTCCCCCCACCTTCAGTCAGGTCAGTGACTCGTCGATCGCAGTGGAGCGGACTCATCCACATGGTGGTCCACTACAAATGGAAATCCTTTCATTTGCTTCGTCGTGCATGAAGGATATCAATAGACACCTGATCTGTACGCAGAGAATAATTCATGTTTCTGGTTGTTCCAACGCTGTATTTGGCCTCGGGTAGCCGGCTTCTAATCAACCTTAAGCTGCTCAGGTAGCCGGCTTCTAATCAACCGTAAGCTGCTCAGGTAGCCGGCTTCTAATCAACCGTAAGCTGCTGTAGTTTCAAAGTGTTTTCATGCCCGAAAAGGTTTCCGCTGTACTTTAATTTAATTAATGCAACACGAGGAACGAACAGAAAACCTGTAGTCTGGAGTGAAGATTGCGTATTGAAGAAAAAGACAATGTTGGTCTGCCGTTTGTTTTCCGAGACGCTTGAACCCGAACGAAGCGTCCGTTCAGACCGACTCTCACTCGCTGGACTTCCTCCGCAGGCCAACACCACTCCTCCCAAGCTGGGCTCGTCCGAGACTAAAGGCCGAGGAGCGCTGCTGTCGGACATCTGCAAGGGCGCCCGACTGAAGAAGGTCGCCGCCGTCAACGACCGGAGCAGTCCGATTATAGAGAGTGAGTCCCTGTGATGGTGTGTGTGTGTGATGGTGTGTGTGTGTGTGTGTGTGATGATGTGTGTGTGGCGGCGAGCTCATATGATGCAGACGGTGGCGTTCTGCTGATGAAGACTGAGAGGAAGTTAAACGCCCAGAAAAGTATCAGAATAAAATATCACAGTTTTTATATTCCAATACTGGGTCGATGCTGCAAGTATACAAAGTTATTCTGGAGCCTCGTTGGACTGCAGAGATGTGTTTTCCTCGTTTGAAATCAGCAGACGGACAAGATAATAACTTTTTTTTGAATAAAGGTTAAGAACAGTATTAAATATGTATTTGCTGATGGAGGTTTTCTCTGCACACTTACACCAGCTCAATGTTGACTGACTCCTATTGTCTCTAAATATTTTCTTCTTACTTTTCTCACCAGAAGGAGGTGGAGGAGGTGGAGGAGGTGGAGGAGGAGGTGGTGGAGGTTTTGGAGGCGGAGGGCCAATGGGAATGGGAGGCCTTTTCCAAGGAGGTGTGCCAAAATTACGCTCAGTTGCAGGTAAAACAACATTCTTTGCTTTATTTTTAATGATCTGATTTTTTTTTAAATGTTGTGCACGAGTGTCTCATTTGTGTGAATGAACCAGAGCAGGAGGTCAGAGGAAGTAATACATCGATGAAGCTACCACCGAAATAATGTGGAGAACACAAAATGAGTATTAATACACGACGCCGTGCTTTAAACGAGAGGGAGGATGTTTTCCTCCACTTCCCTGTGACGGAGCTGAATTATGAATGAGCGTTCTTATTTTAGAGCTCTAAGAGCGGAGCGACTGACCTTTGACCTCCTTACATTTGGAGAAAGCTAAATGCAGAAGATAGATAAATATTGAGTGAGCGACGGACGGCGCCCGTTTTTTTCCTGATGACTTTAACCCGTTTTTCCGCCGCCGGCTTGTTTCACGGTTAATGATCATTTATTCACGGTCGGCCATGACACGTCATCTTGTTTCTTCTTCTGTGACGTCCTAAACACCACCCCTCTCTTTGTCCTCCACCCAGATGGTTCGGCCGGCGGTTCGGTGGGCCGGTCCGCCCTGCGGCCCCCAGGGTCCCGGGCCGCGGCCCCTCGGCCCCCGATGGGCCGCTCCTCCTCGCCCTCGCGGCCCCCAACAGGCCGCTCCTCCTCGCCCTCTCGACCCCCAACAGGCCGCTCCTCCTCGCCCTCGCGGCCCCCAACAGGCCGCTCCTCCTCGCCCTCGCGGCCCCCAACAGGCCGCTCCTCCTCGCCCTCTCGACCCCCAACAGGCCGCTCCTCCTCGCCCTCACGACCCCCAACAGGCCGCTCCTCCTCGCCCTCGCGGCCCCCAACAGGCCGCTCCTCCTCGCCCTCTCGACCCCCAACAGGCCGCTCCTCCTCGCCCTCACGACCCCCAACAGGCCGCTCCTCCTCGCCCTCACGACCCCCAACAGGCCGCTCCTCCTCGCCCTCACGACCCCCAACAGGCCGCTCCTCCTCGCCCTCACGACCCCCAACAGGCCGCTCCTCGCCCTCCCCGGCCAACAAGCCCTCTCCACCAGAGCACCAGCGCTCCCACCGCCCCTCGCTCCCCGACCTCTCGCGCCCCTCCCACAACAACAGCGGCGGCGGCGGCTCCTCCACAGGCGGCGGGATGAAGCACAGCACCTCCGCCCCGCCGCCGCCTCCGCCCTTCAACAGAGGAGGCCGCAGCAACGCTCCGCCTACTCCCATCCAGAAAGCACACGCTCCGCCCTCCTCATCCTCCTCCCACAGCAGAGAGAAGCCCCTCCCACCGACGCCCAACAGAGGCCACACCCCTCCCGGCAACGTGAAGCCGCTTCCGTCTTCCAGCAGGCCGCCAACGGGCGGCTCTTCGGCTCCTCCCCCTCCTCCGCCGTACAGGCCGCACTCGTCGGGCGGCGTCTCCAACGGGCCGTCCCAGGTCGATGGGGGCGGAGCCCCGCAGCTGCCGCAGAGGCACAACTCCCTGCACAAAAAACACACGTCAGGCGGCCAAGGACGCAGCATCGCTCCTCCACCTCCTCCCTCAGCGTTTCCATCCTCCCAGCAGGCCGGCAGGCCGCCACCACCCGCCAGGGAGCCGCCTGGACGCAGAACAGGTACACACACACACACACACACACACACACACACACACACACACACACACACACACACACACACACACACACACACACACACACACACACACACACACACACACACACAGAGAGAGAGAGAACTGTCATTATCTTTTACAGGTCAGAGGTCACGACGTCGGGCTGCAGATTATTTTTCCGTCAACACCAATAAAAGTTCAACAATTTCAGATCACAGCAGTTTTTTTTTGTTTGTTTTTTTGTGCTTTAAAAGGAAAAGTCCATCTAAAAATAATGCACAATAACTAAATATTTCCTGGTCCCCTTGCAGAGAATGCAATATTAGATATCGATATATTCGCTGGTGCAGCTGCGGCCGCTCGTGTTGATCACCGACAGACGGTGTGTTTTATAGAGTTAATCCGTTTTTATAGATGTGAGATAAATGAAAACTCTCAGGAGAATATAAATGAGCTCGCAACAGGAAGACGCTTGTTTGCTGCTCTCGTGTTGTGATTGGTCCTCCTGGTTCATCTTCATTCCTCTTCACTTTCACTGCTCCTTTCTTTTTTTATTCAGATTCACAATAATAAAACTACACGATCCCCCCCTCTTCAAAACATTTAAGATGATTACTGATGATATATTAAAACTTCATTTATTAATCTGTCGCACAGAATATTTAGTAGGCTTTATTTACGGTTTTGTTAAAGTTACGCCATTTAAATACTGCAGTAGTGGTGCATTCAAGATCCCAGAATTAAGTCACTGGATTAATTAAAACTTTTTTTTTGACGAGAATCAAATACAGACGGGGAAATAAAATAATAATAATAATAAGCCAGAAGAAGAAGAATGTGATTTTTAGTTGTCTTTGAAATTAAAATAAAGGTCGAGAACTGCTTCTCAAATCCGAGATGTCGGAGCCTCCTTGAACGCACCATCAGTGAAACGTTTCTTGGTATCGAGACGGCTGAAAATATCCAAACATGAAGTGATTTTAATATCTATATAAACAACAAAGTTTAACACACTCAAATCTTGGCACCGTTAAAATGTGCGTGTGTGCTTGTGCGTGTGCGTGTGTGCGTGTGTGTGTGTGTGCGTGTGTAGCTCCCCAGGTGCCCCCCTCTGGATCTCGTAACGGCAGTCGGGATGCCCCTCCCCCTCCTCCTCCGTACCGCGGCCACAGCTCTGCGGCCTCAGAGGCCCACAGCCGGGTGGGCAAACCACACCCACCCCTCTCCTCTTCCTCCATCTCATCTTCGTCATCATCCTCCTCCTCCTCCTCCCGAACCCCGGCTGGACCCCCTCCACCGCCCCCGCCCATCCGGAACGGCCACTCCTCCATCTCCTCCAAGTCCATCATAGGTGAGTCGGGCGCCATCGTCTTCCTCTCCGGTCTCGAGTTCTTCTTCTTCTTCTTCTTCTTCTTCTTCTGTGGGAGCTGAGAGGAACGTGTGAAGCTGTTCTTAAATATGTTCATTTGCAAAGTTTTCATCAAAAAGTATCGAATATTAACAAAGTTTTCATCAAAAAGTATCGAATATTAATAAAGTTTTCATCAAACAGTATCGAATATTAACAAAGTTTTCATCAAAGTATCGAATATTAACAAAGTTTTCATCAAAGTATCGAATATTAACAAAGTTTTCAGAAAATCTGCGTAAGAAAAACTTTTTGTGTCCATGCCAGATCCTACATCTCCCACAATGCAATGCATCTTTACCTTCAGCTGGATGCAGACTTCCTGTTTGATGGGTTTCATCGTACAGGCCACTAAACGACTGTTTCTTCCTGCTGAGTTTATTCTCTTCACTTCTGTTTATTCTTTCTTTCTTTGTGATGCGTTGGAGGCGACAGTCAAATAATCCGGTCATGCAAAACGTTCCCGTTTGAGTTTCCTGTTGTCCCGGGAAGAAGCCGGAGGGTTAGGAACTCCTCCTCATTACAGACGAGCTCATTGATCCAGTCACGGAGTTTGTTTCTGTATCGCACGTTTCATATTAAAAACAACATTTATGAGTGTTTGAGGGTTTTTATGGATCAATAAACCACACGGTACAAAGAGCTGGTGCAACAACAAAGTAAATAATCTGCATATGTAATAAATAATGTAATTATAAGTGAGACGGTTTAAGCAACGTTTTGCTGCTGCCGTTGTACTCTGACTGCAGTATTAATACATCAACAGTATCACAGTAAACCTGTTAAAGGATGAAACGTCTGCATCACTCGTTCATTTTGACTCATAATGAGGATCAAAGTTAATAAAGAAGATTAGAGTTGAGTCGAGGTGCTGTATTAAAAGGAGCATCTTTGACTTGTTATAAAACATTCAACATAAAGCTGTTGAACATGGATCATAATAAACATTTTAAATGTCTTTGTTTCTTCTTCAGATGATTTTGAATCCAAGTTTAACTTCCACCCTCTTGAGGACCTTCCCCCCCCAGAAGAGTACCGGCATTTCAACAAGATCTACCCCAGCAAAACCAGCAAGGGTACGAGTACACCGAGTACACACTCTTCAATACTCTGTCTTGGCTGCTTACGTGTACTTATACATTCCCGTACTGCTCTCTGAGAGTTGTTGTCGGACTCGTTTGGTTTATTTTAGCAGTAAAAAACAACAAATAAAAAGACGTGAAAGAAGGAAGTTTAGTTTCACGAGACGCCGGCGGCTAGATTACCTTCCAGTTGAGGGTTCGTGTTTTTATACACAACTTTCATGGCCTTGTTTGTGGCCTGATGGGTGTTGGGTGGTGGTTCTCCGTCCTTAAACTGCAGAACCCGGATGTGTGATGCAGCAGCCCATCAAGAGTTACTGAGTGAATCTTAAATCCTCCTTCTGGAGCTGAAGAGGACTGAACCCCTGAAGACGGGTGTATATATAGCGATGTATATATAGTATATATGGTGTATATGGTGTATGCGTCTGCTTACCGGAGCTGTTGATGGTTCTACTGGATGAAACCACCGATTAGCAGCTAAACTCTGCGGCTTATTTTTCTTTATCACTCTAATTCTTCAACCAGCCGGCTCATGGAGCCTTATTGTTTTAGAAATAATGAAAAATAGAAGTACAATATATACAGTCCCCTCCAAAAGTATTGGAACGGTAAGGCAAATTCCTTTATTTTTGTTCACTGAAGACATTTGGGTTTAAGATAAAAAGATGAGTATGAGACAAGAGTTCAGAATTTCAGCTTTTATTTCCTGGTATTCACATCTAGATGTGTTAAATAACTCACGACATACCACCCTTTGTTTGAACCCACCCATTTTTCAAGTGAGCAAAAGTATTGGAACAAATAATCTTAAAGTAAATAACATTTAATATTTGGTGGCATAACCCTTGCTTGCAACAACTGCCCCAAGCCTGCGACCCATCGACATCACAAACTGTTGCATTCTTCATTTGTGATGCTATTCCAGGCTTTTACCGCAGCTTCTTTTAGTTCTTGTTTGTTTCGGGGTGTTTCTCCCTTCAGTCTCCTCTTAAGGAGGTGAAATGCATGCTCTATTGGGTTAAGGTCAGGTGATTGACTTGGCCAGTCTAAAACCTTCCACTTTTCCCTCTGATGAAGTCCTTTGTTTTGTTGGCAGTGTGCTTTATGTCATTGTCCTGCTGCATGATAAACTTCCTCCCGATTAGTTTCAATTAGGGATGCACCGATACCGGTATCGGGCCGATACTGCGTTAAAATACTCGTATTCGTTTTCAATTGCCGATACCACTCAACAGTATTTCACTACAACAAACTGGTCGCGCTTTGTGGAGAAGCAACCCGTGGCTCCAAGAGAGTTGAAATTTTCCATATTTAATACATCTATAATTGAGAAGCTCTGCGCGTCATCACCGCCGTCCTGCCGGTTTGAATCAAACGGCTGCTGATCCACCAGAAGTAGCGCTGGCAGCGGCCTCATTCAGACGCTGTTGTGCGGCTACGGATGATATTATTGTAGCCGAGTGTCTGTTGTGTGTCTATATTTGTAATTCTAATAAAATGAAAACACGCTGCAGGGTAACTTGAACCACTTTTTTATCTCCTTCACACACGTATATCCCACAATTCCACTCCTCTTTTCCTTTCCGTTTCTCCCTCCACAATAAAAGCACCGGAAACATAACTTGGAACACAGCTTCCTATATAATTGCTCGATCCCTAATATTATCGCTTACATTATGAACCCGGACACGGGGGCGTTTTATGGTCCCACATTAGAGGGACTTCCACAAGAAGTTTAAAGCTTGGGATAGCCTTCTGTTAATTTTGTACTATAGGCTTGACATAATCTGCAGAGGATAAAATAAAATCTGCCTCCAAATTAATTGCACTTTCATGGAGACCAAATCTAAGAAGTATCGGTACAAAAGGTGTGTGTGTGTGTGTGTGTGTGTGTGTGTGTGTGTGTGTGTGTGTGTGTGTGTGTGTGTGTGTGTGTGTGTGTGTGTGTGTGTGTGTGTGTGTGTGTGTGTGTGTGTGTGTGTGTGTGTGTGTGTGTGTGTGTGTGTGTGTGTGTGTGTGTGTGTGTGTGTGTGTGTGTGTGTGTGTGTGTGTGTGTGTGTGTGTGTGTGTGTGTGTGTGTGTGTGTGTGTGTGTGTGTGTGTGTGTGTGTGTGTGTGTGTGTGTGTGTGTGTGTGTGTGTGTGTGTGTGTGTGTGTGTGTGTGTGTGGTTGATCTCGACTATATTCTCCATAATCCAAATAACATTAATATTTCCTTCCACTTTTAAATGCCACACTTCCAGGGGGTGTGTGGACCTTTAGTGACATCTCCTCTCCCTTTTCTCTCTCTCTTTTAGGCATGATAAGAGGAGCTCCTCCGGCGCCGCCGGTGGGAAGGTGAACGGACCTCTAAGACGCACTCTAATCACACACACACACTCTCACTCACTAACACCACCAGCTGGAAGCACAACGTAAACACCGCGACACCTCAGCAGGTTTGACACTTTCTGTCTTTGCACAAAGAACGAAGAGAAGAAATAAAACTCGTCTCTTCTGTTCGACGCACAACATATCAGGACCAACTCCAAAACTCTGCATTCCATCTTTTTTTTTATTATCCATAATCATGATTATATTGGTGACTTTCTGAATAACGTTTGATTTTATTATTTTGGTGTCGGCATTCATTTTATTTTTTGGGGGGAATTAGTTTTTTCCGCTGATGACTCAGCAAAACTGATCACACCATGAGTGTGTGTGGGGGGGCGTAATGATTTATTGTTTTATTTTTGGATGTATTTTGTCATAGCCATTCCAGGAGTGCCAGGGGAGGGTGCGTTTGAATCGACTCTCCGTGTGTCTGTGTGCCAAAACTGGGTGGAGTCGAGTGAACTGCAGTTTCCTGTACATGTTCTAGATAAACATAATTGAGACGTTTTCAAATTCTAAACAAAAAAAGAATCCAAACGGCAAAGCTCGCTCTTATTTTGACATTTGGAGGCGGAGTCTTTCCTGTTTGGTTTCTTTTTTTCTTTTTTGTGCCCCCTTAACTTTCCTTGTTATTCGGGGGGTGTTTGTATTTCCATTTTCAGGCGATGTTGCACGAAGCTCAACGAACTTCCCCGAGACACTGTGCATGACGCTTATTTATGCACTTAACAGAAGAGAGATCAGGACGTCTAGAAATAAAAGTCATGTTGACAAACTAGCTCACATATTCAGCATCTTTCTCCAAACACTGTGTGCCACAGCGGAGAGCCAACACTAAATTAATATTTGTTTACTGGACGAGGCCGGGTGAGTTTTAGCTGCAGTGCAGAGGTGTCGAGGAATAATCGATCAACTTCCTGTCCAGGGAAGTCAATCTAAAAGCTGAACTCTGTTCTGCCGGGGGCATTTTTATCTTATTTGATCTGTTAGAAGGACTTCTCCAGCCAGAGGACGATGTGTTTGATTGCTATGCAAGAAGCAGTTTGTACAGCGTGTAGTTGGTAGCAGCTAACCAAAAAAATAAATAAACATAAAAAAGGAACACTTAAGTGCCACAGAACTGTTTGAGCGGATGGAGGCTCTTTACTTCCCTCCAAGCTTGACTTTAAAACACTAATTGCATCCTATTCAAACTAAGATGAACGAGCGCTCAGTGAAGCAGCGCCCCCTGCTGGCCGTAGCCTTACACTAATCTGTTGTCACTCATCGGTACCAGTACTTCTTATTTTTGTTTTTTTTAGGGGGTAAAGATGATGACGAGAAGGTAAATAAAACAAGTTTATTTGAAAAAAAATGCAATAAATATTGTATATTTACATTAAGGAATATGGTAATCATAGTTATTGATCTATTTTTTATGTTGTAAAAAGCTTGTAATATAGGAAAGAGAAATGATTATAACGGTGGAGCTCGTACCAACCAGCCGACATGTTGGGGATCCTGTCTGTTAAATCTGGGGGATTCAAACAGAACGGTGGAACGCCACTTCCTGTCCCGGATGGTCGCTCAGCTGGTCACACAGGTGGCTCCTGTTCTCACTGTGTCCACTCAGCAGAACCCCTGTGGTCATTTCATGTTAATCAACCGTGTTTTTATCATTTGGAATAATTTCAAATAAATATGTGGGGAAAAAGGGTACCTGATGCCCCGTGTTTTGATTTCTCTGCCTCCTCCTGTGTTGTAGTGAGTCTGAGTCCTTTAAAGAAACATTTTAATGCTTCACTCTGAGTCAAAGTGGCAATACAAGAAATTCTACTTTTAGAATTTACTAGTCGTTTGAACCTTTAACTTGTCTGTAATGCTAATAATTATGGTGTTTTCAGATTGGTTTTCATTACATAAGTAGTATGTTAAGAATCTACTGTTTTTGTGTGACAGGCTGAAACAATATATGCTGAAACAAATAACTTTTTAAAATATTTTTCCTATTGTGTTTTTTGCAGTGAAATCTGATTGTTACTTAAATGTTTTTAATTCCGTTAAAATATATATTAACAGACTGTGGGAATAACTCAGATATAAACTTCATGCCGCCAAAAAGTACCCTTTAAAAACTCCCGCCCGCCTCGACCAATGAGATCCACAGGAAACCAAAACACGCGGCAAACTATTGGAGGGAGAAGCCGACTTCCGGTTTTAACTTGTAGCTTTCACCATGCGGACACGCGAAGTCTCTCTCAGGTAAAAACTTTATTCTTTATTCTAAAAAAAGCAAAGTGCAGCAGGGTTTCACTGAACTTTGTAAGTAAAGGTTATTAACTATGTTAGTAAGTTCAGCATGTTTATTTATTTAAATTAAATGTTCGTTATAAAGATGTGTAGCTGCAGCTCGTGCGAATGTATGAATACATACTCGTGAACCTATAGATTCATCATCTGCAGTAAATGTGATGAACTGCAACAATTTATATAATAATAATAATAATACAGAACTTTCCTGTGCAAAATGACCGATATGCAGAACTAAAATCCAGCCAGTCACAGTTTATAAGTTTGTATACAGAAGTCCTGCTATCAAACTGCACGTTCTCCTTTTGCACTGCTGTTTAACTCTATTGTATTTAAGCTTATTAATATTTTGTCCAGCTGCTCTGATATAAATGTAGACAAAAAAATAATAACCTGCATAATGAATGAACAGATTAATTAAGTGTGACTCCTGTTCTCTGTCTGCATCTCTGGAGCAGCCACGTTGTACTTTGGTTCTCAATTTATTTATGTATGATTTTGCTGGTTTTTAAACAAAAAAGGAACAAAATATACTCTTTCCGAGTAATTACTTTTATAGTAATTTACAATCGGATAAACATAATACAAATAAATCATCCTTTTTATTATAATTTAAAAGTATATATAATATGGTTTTTAAAAACAAGTCTGATGCCACTAGGTGTCAGACTAGTGCCACTAGTCTTTAACACGTTTCTCAATATGCGTTCTTCTCTGGACTTGTGTTCACGGTCCGCTTCTCACCAAGCACGGCCCAAATGCCCGGATGTGACTAGATCCGCCCATTTTACCGGGGATGCATCAGAGGAGACTTGCATCAGAATGCACTTCGCACCGGCAAACGGGGAACAATGGCGGATGAGAAAAAGTTGACATTCTCTTAATACTACTGTTGTTGAGTCACTAAATGTAATTTTAGGATGTTTTCATGCGAGAAGTTAGTTGTTTAAACATCAAATATGTGGTCGGTTTGTCAAGACTCAGCCGGCTTAAAAAGATACGCCGCCGATATGAGGTCCTGCTAGCGGGACCGGGCGGTCAGCGCTCTGCTGCCCAACGAGAGCGGCCTGATCTCGGCGGGACTTTTTGAAATGATCCGCTGGCTCCGATTCCTCCGTAGCGATTAAACATGAGATATCATTCTGTTTTGGAGGATCTAACGAGAACTCTTTATTTATTTGTTCACAGTAACGTTAAATCAGTTTGACTGAGGGAAAGGTTAAGATTTATAACTTAATATTTTAATTTAACTTTAACGTTGAACTACAGCAGTGTCTTTTTACTTTTGACCGAATTGTTTGCAATTATGTCTATCTATCTATAGCACGATACAATTATACTGTGCTAAACCAAGGTTGTCACATGAGCAATAACAGCTGAGGTAAGCATGCTCGTTTGTATTGAGGAAGCGCATGTAGACGTCACTTCCGCCCCCCTATCGCCACTCTCCGCGCGGGACTTTTTAAAGCGAAGAAACAGCACGACAGCAACCACGCAGTTTATTTACAAAGTATAGATTTAAACATGTTGGCTAAGATAACGACACTCGGCCTGCTTCTCTTTGTTTCCGGTAAGTTTACGTCTTGACTCGAGTAACAAATATGAATTAAAACCACGTTAATAGTATCCGCCTGCAACACTCGGCTGGACATAAGTTACACCTCGTCGCCATAGTCGGCTAGCTCCGCGGCCGTGTCCCCGGTCCCCCGTCGCCATAGCCGGCTAGCTCCGCGGCCGTGTCCCCGGTCCCCCGTCGCCATAGCCGGCTAGCTCCGCGGCCGTGTCCCCGGTCCCCCGTCGCCATAGCCGGCTAGCTCCGCGGCCGTGTCCCCGGTCCCCCGTCGCCATAGCCGGCTAGCTCCGCGGCCGTGTCCCCGGTCCCCCGTCGCCATAGCCGGCTAGCTCCGCGGCCGTGTCCCCGGTCCCCCGTCGCCATAGCCGGCTAGCTCCGCTGCCGTGTCCCCGGTCCCCCGGCGCCATAGCCGACTAGCTCCGCTGCCGTGTCCCCAGTCCCCCGTCGCTATAGCCGGCTAGCTCCGCGGCCGTGTCCCCGGTCACCCGTCGCCATAGTCGGCTAGCTCCGCGGCCGTGTCCCCGGTCCCCTGGCGCCATATATTGCGGTCAAGTGAGCCGCTTAAAAATGAATGACCGTGTTGGGACGATGACTTACATGTCTTGAATAGCCCAAAAAGAACGGAGATAGAGCTTTAATAACAAATTAAGTTACACTACTGTACTGTTTTTAATTGAAAAAACAACTTCTATTCTAAACTATTACCAAATCATAATATATATAGTAAAATCTGCATTAAAACCATGTCTGCAGATATAATCTGCATTAAAACCATGTCCTTCATTGGTTAGCTAAAATTGTAAAAAGACAAAGATATTCATAATGTACCAATATTTAAACTGTTAAAAACACCCTTGAAAAGGTAACTCATAATTCCAGTGGATTATTGTTCATGAGGACCTCTGCTATGTCCATGTGTATTGCCATGATATTTTATTTTATTGTACCGTTTTGGAGAAAATGTATTGCAAAGTCAGATCAAAAGAAGTATTGAGTATCCGCGGATGACAGCTCACTTCGCCGCAGTTGCCATAGCCGGCTAGCCATTATCTACTTTATTAATCGTTTGCTCCAGAAGTAAATGTAACGCGTTGACTCACGGTGTTTACGTTCAATACAGCCAAATAAATCCATAAAACAACACAAACGACAGAAAACATCCTCACAGAGGACGTAAGCCATTAGGAGTTTATATATTTAATTGTATTATATTGTGGCAGCTGTTTCTGTTATTGTGTCCCACCTAGAAGACATGGCGTTACTGCTTTATGGAAGTACACTAAACACACACCATGAGTACTTATACTGTTATTCATAATAATAGCTGCTTAGTAAATGAGTCGGATTGGACCAAAACAATGGCCAGAAGAGTCCTTCAGAGGTTTTAAAGTGAATGAAAGTTGTGTTTTCTCCTTCAGGAGAGTCTGGTGTCGTTTGCCCTGGTTCCCCGATGGAGGTCGAAGAAGGAAGCGACGTCTCCCTGCTGTGTCATCTGGATCCCCAGCAGAACGTGGTGAACCGCACGGTGGAGTGGAAGAAAGAGGGCCTCACCATGCTGGTCTACTCGTATCGACACCGGAAGCAGGACCAGGACTACCAGAGCCCTGAGTTCAGAGACAGGACGACTCTCATCGGAGACCTGAGCACAGGGAACCTGTCGCTGCTCATCTCCTCACTGAAGCTGACCGACTCTGGATCGTACAGATGTTTCATCCCAAAGCTGGACCTCCACTGTGACATCAACCTCACTGTTGGTAAGCTCGTTTAATACAAGAAGATAAAAATATCACCCTGAAAGATGTATTTGTGTTAAAAGATGCTCAGCGTGGATTTTAAATTGAATATGAACACAGAAGATAGAACGATGATTTAACTGGAGATGTAAATTATTTAACCGTGTTTCTTCAACCAGCTGTTTGTATGTTTTAACATTTTAAACAGACCGCTTTGTCTGACTAGGAGATAGGGATGCTGTTCAAAGTACTGAGAACATTTTTGTATCCATCTTTTTTAATAAGTGCCCAGAGACCACCAGGACTGGGCAGAGAGGCATGATTCCAACACAACTGTATCTCCGGTGGAGGAAGACTCCGAGTCAGCAGATGAAGGTGAATGTGCTTCTAAACGGTTCTCGTCATTTTACAGCAGGCAAGATGACCTGATAGAGTTGTGTGTAAATGTTGTTTTCTTTAAATGACGAGGAGACTGTATATGAGTCATCAGAATGAATAACCATGTTTTAATAAAAACCTGCTTTACCTTTGATCTCAAACTCTGATGTTCCTTCAGATGCTGCAAAGAACTCAGTGGCTGCCTGGAAAATCATCCTCGGTGTTGCTGCTGCTGTTGTTGTTGTTGTTGTTGTTCTTCTTCTTCTTCTCTGGAAACATGAAGCGATCAGTAAGTTACAAACTGCTCCAACATGTTATTGTCAGGGGTGGAGTCACATACTTTAAGTGTTTTTCCCCAGATGCTCATGTCCATAACTCTGTTCAGTCTCATCTACGGCCGCAGGCGGCAACTCTCTTCCGGTGAAAGTGTCCGTTAACCGCGCGCCGCTTGGTCCTCAAGGTATCTGAGGAGGACCTGAACCAGGTTTATTAGAGATCCATTACCACGTGACGGCAGCTGATTTCGGACCTGGTTCACTGCAGATGTTGTGATGTAAAAGCATTAGTTATCGCTGTACTAATAATTCATAACACCATAAACACCGTGGACCTTGATGTGCTCCAAACCTGAGCAGACTTCAGCATCTTCAGTAGCGACCGCTTTAAACCTTTTGTACCACAAAGAAACCTTTATTACCGCTCATAAATAACTAAATATCCTTTATTGCACTTTTTAGAAATGAAAATGACAACAAATGTGTTTATATTCAGACTAAAACAGAAAACCAGGATTCAAACTTAAATAATATCAGAGGCCATGAATACATGATTAATTGTCTCTCACAGAAAGCATTGCATTACTTATGTATTTTCTATATTTCACTCTTAATATTCCCAGGAAACAATCCAGAACTTCAGTTTTTCTCCTTTTCAAACCGCTCCGAAAACTATCAACAAAAAGCCTCCAGACGGAGTCTCGTTTCAGATTTCTGAGCCGTGATCAGTTCCCCCAGAGAGTCGTTCAGTTAAACAGTTTGAGGTCCAAAGAGATCAAATATGATCCAATATTTCACGATTTATAAAAAAAAGAAAATTACGTTCTCAGCGACGTGCACACACTTTCCTGAGTTGTGACCTCGGTGCCTCAAAGTGGTTTCTATGTCTTCACAGAGGAGAAGATCAGAGGAACCACGACGCCCCAACAAACGAAGGCGGATGAAGAGCGTGACATCGAGGCCGTAGAGATGTTGGACCGAGACCAGAACCGCTCACCCGGTTGATTTAAGGACACTTTTATAGTTGGAGTCATGTTTTTAACTTTTTAACAATAATTAATAACCCACAGCTAATGCTCTTTAACAGGGTAACACAACACAACAGTTTGTGACACAAACAATTTGTAACACTAATAATTGTACATTAATGAAATTTACACTGCCGAACTGCATGCTGGGTACAGCCCGCCCACTATCACAGAAAGAAGAAACTCCGTCGCTACATTAAAAACGTAAAAGAGCGATGCAGGAGGAACAAGAGAGAGCAGAGACGCACCAACACAACGTGTTACCCAGAGAGGAGCTGTGTCTGCTGGCTGGAGGGTTTGAAAAGTCCGACGTAGTTTAGAAAACGATGTATTGCAAAGAAGCTGAACCTGGAGGGACTTAGGACCCAGGGGAATGCAGGTGAAAAAAACCCGGAAGAGACAGACCGGAAGTCACGCCACACAAACTGCTGGGCAACAGTTGAGTGAGTTGGCCAGCGAGCGGTGAACCGGTCCTTTTCGATAATGAATGTGTTTACTTGGAAAAGAAACCGTGATGTGAATTCTCGGCCATACCGCCCCGGCCTACCTGTAAAGTAAAAATAAAATCCCCAAAGTTTTGTAAAAGTCACGGAGGTGTGTTTTATTCATGTGTTCATGTCGCTTCAGTTTACATTAAGAGCTATTTAATTCCTTGTATTTATAAATATACTTGGCCAATCAAGGCTGTGATTATGTTCTTATTGCCAAGTATTTTTAATAAGGGTAGAGAGTAACATGGTAACTGTCTTTGATATGGGTAGGAGGGAGGGAGGGATGGGTGACTGGTGCAGCCAAAACAACCTGGAGCTCAACGCTCTGAAGACAGTGGAGATGGTTGTGGACTTCAGAAAGATCTCAGCCCCACCAGCCCCTCTCACCCTGTGTGACTCCCCCGTCAAAGCTGTGGAGTCCTTCCGCTTCCTGGGCTCCAGCATTACCCAGGACCTCAAGTGGGAACTAAACACCAGCTCCATCGCCAAGAAGGCGCAGCAGAGGATGTTCTTCCTGAGGCAGCTGAGGAAACTCAACCTGCCAAAGACAATGATGGTGCACTTCTACACTGCCATCATCGAGTCCATCCTCTGCTCCTCCATCACCGTCTGGTACGCTGCAGCCACTGCCAAGGACAAGGCCAGGCTGCAACGCATCATTCACTCTGCCGAGAGGGTGATTGGCTGCAATCTGCCGTCCCTCCAGGACTTGTTTGCTTCAAGGACCCTGAAGGAGAGGAAGATTGTAGCTGATCCCTCTCACCCTGGACACAAACTGTTGCTGTCCCTCCCCTCTGGCAGGAGGATGCGGACCATCAGGACCAAGACCTCACGCCACAAAAACAGTTTCTTCCCGTCTGCAGTCGGGTCCCCCTAACAGAGCCCGGGTCCCCCTAACAGAGCCCGGGTCCCCCACTGACTCTAATGACTCTGTCACCCCCAGACAATTCCCACCGGACACTCCCCTGCACATAGCCTTATACTTATACTTGACTTAAATACACCTGACACCTGGGCATTGCACTTGCCACTTTCACACAACACTTACACTCATGCACATTCCATGCACTTTATCTTACTTTTGATATTTTGATATGCTACTGTTTCAATGTAAATATTCATTCATCCATTCATCCTCATTTATTGCACTGCGTTAACTGTTAAATGTGTATTGTTAAATGTTAAATGTATGCACCTTCCCGCCAGGACAAATTCCTTGTATGTGTAAGCATACATGGCAATAAATGGTTCTGATTCTGATTCTTTCAATCAGAGGGTCGGTGGTTCGATCCCCGGCTCCACTAGTCCATGTCGTGTCCTTGAGCATGTAAGTCTCTTTGGATAAAAGCCTCAGCTAAATGTAATGACATAATACTGTTTAACATTATAAATATACATCATTCCATCGGAATCAATTGTACGTCACAACGTGGTAAACTGGTCAGACATTAACAGTTTTACCGCATGTTGGTCTCCTGTCTGCTGGGTTGACCAACAGCTGGGTGCGCTGGAAAGCTGCGCGGTGGCCACTGGTTGCTAGGATACGGTATGTACGCGGAATTAAGTGTCAGCACGAGGCTGAGAGTTTGCTCGGGCCCTCGGAATCCCTTTATAAAAACGTATTAATTTTTGTATTTCCTTTTTAACTTTTTTATTTTAATTTCCTCCCATTGTGTGTTTTTTTTTTTGAAGTGAATACATTTTTATTTATTTTTTTGCAGTGAAACCTCTGACTGTTAATATTTAAAATGTCTCTAGTTCCGTTAAAATGACAGAATACAAACAGACTGTGGGTTTAACTCTAACCCTATAAACTTCATTCCGCCAAAAAGTAAATTTTATAAACTCCCGCGCCCCCTCGGCCAATGAGGAAACCCAAATTCCGCGGGAAAAAAAATTAAAGGAGGTGCCCAAGGAGACCCAACCTCCTGTTTTAACAGTGCTTTCACCATGCGGACACGCAAAGTCTCTCTCAGGTAAAAACTGTATTCTTTATTCTAATAAAAGCAAAGTGCAGCAGGGTTTCACTGAACTTTGTAAGTAAGTTATTAACTATGTTAGTAAGTTCAGAATGTTTGTTTATTTAAATTAAATGTTCGTTATAAAGATGTGTAGCTGCATTTTAAGTATTGAAGCTGACTCGTTTTTCGGTTCGTTGCTGTTTTCACCTCAAATCTTGGAGGAAAAGAATACAACAATTCTTCTTTATGGATGTGGATGTACTCATCGATCACCCGCAATACGGCCCGGGTCTCCAGCAGCGTGGTGCCCGTTTGGGGGAGCAGCGCGGCTCAAGGCGGAGACTCCGCCGAAAATACGCGCAAGTAACGCAGCGAGAATTCGCAGCATAAGGGACCAAACATGACTGTCTCCCTTCAGTCATTAGTAGGTTAACAGGGAACACTCGAGCATCAAATCCCTTCTTCTCTTCAGTATTGAGTTCATTATGCAGCCGATACTTTTTATTCTGCTGAGTATGTTTCTGTTTGCAGAAACTGTCTCTGGTAAGTTTTGATTATTGTTCTCTAAGTCTGATGTTTTAATATTCTGCTCTGGAGGGAAACAGATTATCTTAAAGGAGAATTAAGTTGATTCATTTAAAATGATAGTGTGTTTGAGATGTTTTGTCACTTATATTCACAATATTTTATAGACGCTGAAGACCTGATTAAGTTTACATTAAGAGCTATTTAATTCCTTGTATTTATAAATACACTTGGCCGATCAAGGCTGTGATAATGATCTTATTGCCAAGTCTTCTTTTTAATAAGAGTAGAGAGTAACATGGAAACTATCTTTGATAAAATATTGTTTAATATCTGTGATCGGTTTACTTAAAATATAGATAATTATATCGGAATCCATTGTACGTGGACGTCCGTTCATGTTTGTCAACCTTCCGGCCAAACGTCATCATGCTGTCATAGAAATCACGTGTTCTGGTAGCTTCCACGGGGCTGCGCAGAAGGCATTTACTTCACGCGGGAGCGCGCAGCATCACTTTGGCGCGGAAAATCTGAAAACAAGGAAGTTCGCGGAACAACACATGTCTTTATTTTAAATGATTTATAAGGATTTCATAATGACGTTAGCCCTCATAACGACACTCGGTCTGCTTCTCTTTGCTGCCGGTAAGTTTACGTCTTGACTCGAGTAACAAATATGAATTAAAACCACGTTGTTAGTGTTTCGGAGACGTGAAGCCTCATTCAGTGGACGCGGTTACCTTCATGTCACTTTTCCCTAACGTGTCATTATGGCGTTCATGTTTCATAAAGCCTAATAAATCCATAACACAAACGACAGAAAACCTCCGAGAGCGAGTAGTGCGGCCGTGTCCCCGGTTCCCGTCTCCATAGCCGGCTAAATACCAAACCAGCAAATATTCACATTTGAGGAGCTTCCCTAGCTTGTCATTGTGTTCATGTTCAATAAAGTTTAATAAATCCATAAAACAACGCAAACGTCAGAAACCATCAGAGTTTAACTAACACCAGAGAGTACTAGTACACAAGAGCCTCACAGAGGACGTAAGCCATTAGGAGTTTATATATATTTATATTTATTACCAAATCATAATATATAGTAAAATCTGCATTAAAACCATGTCTGCAGATATAATCTGCATTAAAACCATGTCCTTCATTGGTTAGCTAAAATTGTAAAAAGACAAAGATATTCATAATGTACCAATATTTAAACTGTTAAAAACACCCTTGAAAAGGTAACTCATAATTCCAGTGGATTATTGTTCATGAGGACCTCTGCTATGTCCATGTGTATTGCCATGATATTTTATTTTATTGTACCGTTTTGGAGAAAATGTATTGCAAAGTCAGATCAAAAGAAGTATTGAGTATCCGCGGATGACAGCTCACTTCACCGCAGTTGCCATAGCCGGCTAGCCATTATCTACTTTATTAATCGTTTGCTCCAGAAGTAAATGTAACGCGTTGACTCACGGTGTTCACGTTCAATACAGCCAAATAAATCCATAAAACAACACAAACGACAGAAAACATCCTCACAGAGGACGTAAGCCATTAGGAGTTTATATATTTAATTGTATTATATTGTGGCAGCTGTTTCTGTTATTGTGTCCCAGCTAGAAGACATGGCGTTACTGCTTTATGGAAGTACACTAAACACACACCATGAGTACTCATACTGTTATTCATAATAATAGCTGCTTAGTAAATGAGTCGGATTGGACCAAAACAATGGCCAGAAGAGTCCTTCAGAGGTTTTAAAGTGAATGAAAGTTGTGTTTTCTCCTTCAGGTGCGCCTCGTGACGATTGCCCTGGTCCGATAGAGGCCGAAGAAGGAAGCAACGTCTCCCTGCTGTGTCAGAGCCCTGAGTCCAGCAACAGGACGATTCTCATTGGAGACCTGAGCACAGGGAACCTGTCGCTGCTCATGTTGTCAGTGAAGCTGACCGACTCTGGATCGTACAGATGTTTCATCCCAAAGCTGAACCTCCACTGTGACATCAACCTCACTGTTGGTAAGCTCGTTTAATACAAGAAGATACAAATATCACCCTGAAAGATGTATTGGTGTTAAAAGATGCTCAGCGTGGATTTTAAATTGAATATGAACACAGAAGCTGAAGATATAATGATGATTTAACTGGAGATGATGAGTTTTTGGTCGTGACAAACAAACTTATTTTAAATGAATGATTAATCACAGAGGACTTTACAGTCTGTGCTCATGCAGCATCTCCTGACCTTTGACCTCACGTGGGTTCAGGAGCCACAGGAGGATCTCTGTGACGAGCACAATAGATGTCAGTTCAACACATTCAATGATGTGAAGGAAAGATTCATAACAGTCAATCAGAAGTGTTTATGCCGTAAACATGAGGACTTTGACTCTGAGAGAGTCAGATGATGAGTTGTAAGCAGAAGAATGATGGAAACATTATGAATAATATATATATCATATTTTTCTAACAGTATCCAGAGACCAACAGCACCGAACAGAGAGACCTGATTCCAACACACCTGTTCCTCAAGTGACAAAAGCAGATCAAGGTAAATGTCTTTTTGAATGGTTCATAGAAAACCTTGATTCAGAATCATTGATGCAGAATGATTTCAGAACAAATGCATGTAAACATAAGATTTCTTAACCGTTAGGAAGTATTAACTCCTGCAGCCTCACGACACCGTCTCTCTTCAGTCGTCTCCTGAGGCGTCTTTACCAGCTCCTTGCTTTTGTGCGATTACACCACAAGTGTGCAGTAAAATCTAATGCACACACTAAACGTGTGTGAGAGGGAACGTCCAAGATATTTGACCTCATCACAGGCACCCAGGTCGTTATCAGACAATTTGAAGACGGATGAGTTCTGACCTGTTGGTGGAGGATTTCCTTTCAGATTAATAAACAGTTTGAATCTGTCCAGCTGGTCTCTTTCAGACGGTTTACTTGTAGCTCGCTACACCTCGTGTGACGTAGAATCATTACTCTCAATATCATAAGGCGAACAGCATACTTCTGTCTGGCGTTCGTCGGCTACAGATGCATCATCACAATGAATAACCACGTTTAATAAAAACCTGCTTCACCTTTGATCTCAAACTCTGATGTTCCTTCAGATGCTGCAAAGAACACGTCTGACCTGAGAATCATCCTCGGAGTCGTTGCTGTTCTTCTTCTTCCTCTTCTTCTTCTTCTGTGGAAACGTGAAGCGATCAGTAAGTTACAAACTGCTCCAACATTTTTTGACCATTTTCCAAGATTTCTGTCTACGTTCTCAGCGACGTGCACCGACTTTCAGTGTTGTGAACTCAGTGCCTCAAAGTGGTTTCTGTGTCTTCACAGAGGAGATGATCAAAGGAACCACGACGACCCAACAAACGAAGGCGGATGAAGAGCGTGACACCGAGGCCGTAGAGATGTTGGGCCGAGACCAGAACCGCTCACCCGGTTGATTTAAGGACACTTTTATTGATCTGTGTCGAGCGAGGAAAATGTTTTAGTCTCCCATGACCTCTGCCATGTTGAGCAATTGAAATGCACTTTTAATATTTATGCTTCTTAACTTTTGTCTTATTTATATATTGTTTTTATAGATAGATATTAAATAATATATGTGTAGTTGTATAGTTAATGTTGCAGTAAGGGATATGGACAACATTGTTGGCCGTGTATATATAAAACTCCTCCCACTACAATTTATTGGGAGGCTGCTGGACTCTTCTTTTAATCAAACTATTGTCTCTCATTCATTTGTGTCCTTTAAGGAATACTGTATGCTTTGGAATCCTCATTGTTAGTTTAAATACTACATTTTATCACTTTTTCATGGACACACCCAGATTTCACTAAATGTTTGCTCATGGGAATCTGTTGAAGTAAACGTGTCAACAGCAGAATTAAAAACACACCTCGGTGTTCTGCATCAAACATTTCATCCAAACGAATACGAAGAGATTACAGCAAAAACATGTGAGCAAGAAGCATTTAACACATTGTGTATTGTAATTGACTAATCATTAATCATTCACTTAACCCACATCAGAGATGAAGCAGACCAGACAGTGACTCCGTAACACCAGCATAAAATAAAAGGATGCAACTCTTTCTACTACAAAATAATCTTGACTTAGTCCTTTTTAAGAGAGTTGAGCTCTTCTGTCATCTCAAGGCTGTAATGAGACTTTAACCTGCTGAGTGATGATGATCATGAAGGAGCACAATGAAAGATCGCTTTATATGAACACCATTTCATTTAAAACAGCTCATAGCAGCACAAGAAATACACACCCGATGAATTCAGTTTTTAAAGTAGTGAAAAAAAAGAAAACGGAACAAAGTTTAACTCCGTTTGCTACATTGTAGCTTTAGTGCCGTCGACATGGACGGGAGAGAGCCGGGGTTCGAGCCGCCGGTCTTCTGATTGAAGGATCCATCGTTAGTAGTGTTCGTCCTCATTGCCTGAAGTCAATCAGGCCCCTGAAGGAGCAAAGGTCACGTGAGGAGACCTGGTCCCCAGAGGTTTGAGTCCAGAAACGGGACCAGAAAAGTGAAGAAACATGTTGCATTTCAATAATTGACTTAATCTAATTATCACTTTGTCAACATCTACAACTGACTTGCAGACTTCCTGTTGACTCATCTTTCGTCGAAGACGTTCAGATTAGGTCATAACTGTGCAACTGTGGCGCAGTGGTCAGCAGGTCTGACTTTCCATCGAAACCCACAATTGTACACAATATGTTTTTAATACAAACATATTGAAAGGCAGTGTGCACCACTAGGTCTCGTGAAACTCGCATCAAAGAGTCAAACTACTAAAAGAGCATTATCACACTTGACAACGTGTGAGCTGTAACTATATTAAACAAAAGCATTTTCATGGAAACCCAAACAGCTGATTAAAAACAAAAACAAGAATCAATATTCTGTACTATTTTGTCTTCCCTCAAATTGTTTTAGAAACGTATTGTATTGTTTAGCTGTAAAATGAAAGTTTGTGTTTCTTGAGCCACTGAAGCCACAGAAGGGTTAGAGGTGGGCGGGGCTGAGGTGTGTTATGAGGCTGCACCGCATCTTGTCAACGCTCCTTCAGTGTCACTTCTTCTCTGCACTGCATTGAGTTCATAATGCAGCTTTTTATTCTCCTGAGTATTTTTCTGTTTACAGAAACGGTCTCTGGTAAATTCATATTATCTTTTTTACAGTTTGTGATAGTGATAATGCTTTTCTACTACTGTCGTAGTTTTTCATCCAGAATGAACGATGGTCACTTTACTTAAAGCTGTTTTTTGATAACAGTTGAGTGTCTACAATAAAATAACCTGAGCTACAGGCTTCACATATGTTTAATATGATTTGACGATTGATTAGATTAAAACTTTATTTCCATTCGGGTGAGAGGAGGAGGCTTTAATATAGCTTTAATATCCATGAGACGCTTTGGGGAGTCCCTTCATGACACAGTGGCCTTTGATGTAAATGTAAATGTACCTGCATTGAGTAAAACTGTGAAAATACATAATGTATCTGACTGTTTGTGGCGATTGTGGGTCTGTGGTTAGCGGGTCTGACTCTCAATCAGAGTATCGGTGGTTTAAACCACAGCTCAAAGATTTTCCGCCATACAATATGTAAAAATGTTGATTTAAAGTGAACTGTTTGGACTTCACGGAGTGAAACCAGCGTTGGAGCTGCTGTATTCATGAATCTTTGAGTTAAGCCCACTTGTGGTTACCCAGTTTATTAAACTGTGCGATCTAAATTCATGTGAATCTAAATATGACTTTTGTCTCTCAGCAGCATCCCGTGCCGTTTGCCAGACGGAGCCAGCCACGGTCGTGGAAGGTGGGAACGCTCTCCTCCGGTGGCGTCTGGATCCACCGCTCGACTTGTCTGCTTACACGCTGGATTTCAAGAGAGTTGACAACCAGCTGGAGGTCGTGTACGCCTATCAAGATAAACGGGACTATGATGATCCTCAGGGGCCTCAATACAGAGGCCGGACCACCTTCACAACTCTCACCAGGTCTTTACCAAAGCTCCAATTTAAACTTGCTTTGTTTGGCCAAAAAATATATAAATATAGCAATGAATTGTGAGTCTGATTCCCACACTCATCAACCAATGCTCTGTGGAAATGAACAGTTGTATTCCTCTTGAAAAGTACTTTTTTATATGAAGTTTGCTCGTATGCTGACGTACTCTTGCATTCTGAACATATTTGAAAAATAAAACATTATCACTGTCTGGTCTGCTTCATCTCTGGTGTGGTTTAAGTGAATGATTAGTCAACATAAGTAATGATTAGTACACAATGTGTTAAATGCTTCTTGCTCACATTTTCTTTTGCTGTTATCTCTTTGTATTCATTTGGATGAAATGTTTGATGCAGAACACCGAGGTGTGTTTTTAATTCTGCTGTTGACACGTTTACTTCAATACAGAGATAAGAGCAGAAAAAAAAAACACTGGACATCAGGTATATATGAACATAGAGTATATGTTTATTTGAAACGATAAAAACATGGTTCATACACATTCTGATCAATGGTTTTCCAGGACTTTAAACCAAATTCCCATGACCAAACATTTAGTGAAATCTGGGCATAAACATGAAAAAGTGATAAGATGTAGTATTTAAACTAACAATGAGGATTCCAAAGCATACAGTATTCCTTAAACTTCTCACACTACAATAAATTACAACTACCAAAGAGACAGGAAATAATATATGTACAATAAGACAAAAGGCAAGAAGCATAAATATTAAAGTGCATTTCGATTGCTTCACAGCGGCTCTCAACATGGCGGAGGTCATGGGACCAAAACATTTTCCTCTCTCGACTCCTGAGGAGACTGTTGGCGTATTTTGGGGGAAATTGAAACGCAGATCAATAAAAGTGTCCTTAAATCAACCGGGTGAGCGGTTCTGGTCTCGGCCCAACATCTCTACGGCCTCGGTGTCACGCTCTTCATCCGCCTTCGTTTGTTGGGGCGTCGTGGTTCCTCTGATCATCTCCTCTGTGAAGACACAGAAACCACTTTGAGGCACTGAGTTCACAACACTGAAAGTCGGTGCACGTCGCTGAGAACGTAGACAGAAATCTTGGAAAATGGTCAAAAAATGTTGGAGCAGTTTGTAACTTACTGATCGCTTCACGTTTCCACAGAAGAAGAACAACAACAACAACAACAACAGCAGCAGCAGCAGCAGCAACGACTCCGAGGATGATTCTCCAGTCAGACGTGTTCTTTGCAGCATCTGAAGGAACATCAGAGTTTATGAGAGGGGTATTCAACTAATATTCTTGGTTTTGATAAGAATTGTTATAACTTAGATTTAATGCAGTCCTGTTTTCGACACAATGGCTCTATATTGCTGAGGGAAGCAGATGTGCAGAGAGGGAGACCAGAAGACAGTGTGTGTGTTTTATTGTGTGATAACAGTAAAGTGTATGAGGCTGCAGGAGTTATACTTTACAAACTGTTAAATCTTATGTTTACATGTATTTGTCCTGAATATGAAATCCTCTTGGTTTGAGCAAACATTAAGTTTAGTTCATACGTTTGGTCCCAGCTGTCTCTTCATAAATTGGTAGGTCTGCATTTTAATTGTGCTTTTGTCCGTATTTTATTCTATTTAATGTTCTGTCTTATCTGAACCCTGAAATAAAGTTTGATTGATGCAGTGAACTCTCTGTCCTTTAAAGAAAACAACAACATTTAGTCTAAGAGTAAGTTTTCTACAAACCAATCAAAAAGACATTTACCTTGATCTGCTTTTGTCACTTGAGGAACAGGTGTGTTGGAATCAGGTCTCTCTGTTCGGTTCTGTTGGTCTCTGGATACTGTTAGAAAAATATGATATATATATTATTCATAATGTTTCCATCATTCTGCTCATTCTGTGCTCATGAAATCTATTGTGCTCGTCACAGAGATCCTCCTGTGGCTCCTGAACCGATGTGAGGTCAAAGGTCAGGAGATGCCGCATGTGCACAGACTGTAAAGTCCTCTGTGATTAATCATTTATTTAAAATAAATCAGTTTGTCACGAACAAAATCACCAAAAATCTTCTGCTTCATATTCAATTTAAAATCCACGCTGAGCATCTTTTAACACCAATACATCTTTCAGGGTGATATTTTTATCTTCTCATATTAAACGAGCTTACCAACAGTGAGGTTGATGTCACAGTGGAGGTTCAGCTTTGGGATGAAACATCTGTACGATCCAGAGTCGGTCAGCTTCAGTGAGGAGATGAGCAGCGACAGGTTCCCTGTGCTCAGGTCTCCAATGAGAGTCGCCCTGTGTCTGAACTCAGGGCTCTGGTGGTCCTGGTCCTGCTTCCGGTGTCGATACAAGTAGACCACCATGATGAGGCCCTCTTTCTTCCACTCCACCATGAGGTGCACCACGTTCTGCTGGGGATCCAGATGACACAGCAGGGAGAGGTTCCCTCCTTCTTCAGCCTCTATCGGGGAACCTGGGCAAACGACACGAGGCCATCCTGAAGGAGAAAACACAACTTTCATTCACTTTAAGACGTTTTTTTTAGAAAAATGTAGAAAGTACATCGTCTTAACTTGAAATGGCAAGTTGTTCACACACAAGTTATTTTAACTTGGTGGATCAAGTTTAAACAACAAGGGACTAAAAGTCAACTAGTACTCTCTCTGGTGTTAGTTCAACTCCGATGATTTCTGGCAGCGACGACTCAGTGGCGAGCGTGTGGCGAGCCCACCTCGGGGGCCCCACAACTCGGGGGCCACAGCTCGGGGGCCCCCCACCTCGGGGGCCCCCCACCTCGGGGGCGCCACAGCTCGGGGGCCACAGCTCGGGCGCCCGAGCAGAATATTAAAACATCAGACTTAGAGAACAATAATATAAACTTACCAGAGACAGTTTATGCAAACAGAAACATACTCACAAAAATAAAAAGTATCAGCTGCATGATGAACTCAATGTTGAAGAGAAGAACAGTGCGATACTTATACTTTTTATATAGCACAGCTCGGGGGGCGGGGCCCCACAGCTCGGGGGGCGGGGCACAGCTCGGGGGGCAGGGCACAGCTCGGGGGGCGGGGCCCGTCAGCTCGGGCACAGCTCGGGGGGCGGGGCCCGTCAGCTCGGGCACAGCTCGGGGGGCGGGGCACAGCTCGGGGGGCGGGGCCCGTCAGCTCGGGCACAGCTCGGGGGGCGGGGCCCGTCAGCTTGGGCACAGCTCGGGGGGCGGGGCCCCACAGCTCGGGGGGCGGGGCCCGTCAGCTCGGGCACAGCTCGGGGGGCGGGGCACAGCTCGGGGGGCGGGGCCCGTCAGCTCGGGCACAGCTCGGGGGGCGGGGCCCGTCAGCTCGGGCACAGCTCGGGGGGCGGGGCACAGCTCGGGGGGCGGGGCCCGTCAGCTCGGGCACAGCTCGGGGGGCGGGGCCCGTCAGTTCGGGCACAGCTCGGGGGGCGGGGCCCCACAGCTCGGGGGGCGGGGCACAGCTCGGGGGGCGGGGCCCGTCAGCTCGGGCACAGCTCGGGGGGCGGGGCCCGTCAGCTCGGGCACAGCTCGAGGGGCGGGGCCCGTCAGCTCGGGCACAGCTCGGGGGGCGGGGCCCGTCAGTTCGGGCACAGCTCGGGGGGCGGGGCCCCACAGCTCGGGGGGCGGGGCCCGTCAGCTCGGGCACAGCTCGGGGGGCGGGGCCCGTCAGCTCGGGCACAGCTCGGGGGGCGGGGCCCTGGCAGCTCGGGGGACAGCTCAGTTTTACATCAACTGTGAGGTTTTTATGTACTAGTACTCTCTCTGGTGTTAGTTCAACTATGATGTTTTCTCTCATTTGTGTTGTTATACTAGATATAGGCCACAGAGATTTTTGGTTGCGGTTGTAAAACAGTATTAAATAAATATTGTGAAGGAATGATGAATATTTATAAAAGTAAACTGAGCACAGATATTAAACAGTATTATAATTACATTTTATATAAAAACTACTTCATAGAAAAGTGACAAAACATCTCAAACAGACTATATTTAGGGGGAAAAATCCACTTCATTCTCCTTTCACAGAAAAACAGTTTCCACCAGAGCAGAATAATTAGAGAATAATAATATAAACTTACCAGAGATCGTTTCTGCAAACAGAAAAATACTCAGGAGAATAAAAAGTATCAACTCCATGATGAACTCAATGCTGAAGACAAGGACTGTGATAGCAGACACAGGTTGGCTGCCTTTATAGAGCCAAACCTCGATCACCGCAATAAGCTCCGCCCCTTGGAGCTTATTGCGGTTTTATGCCGGTTTACGGCGGGGCGAGGTTAGTGACTCCACTGAGAGAAAACCTGCCGGTTTTCGGCGTGGCGAGGTTAGTGACTCCACTGAGAGAAAACCTGTGTCTATGACGCAAAAACATTTACATATTTTTTTTAATTTTTGTCACAAACCGTCTCAAATGTAAGTAAATAAATACAAAAAATAAAATTAAAAACTTGCTTTCTTTTGTTTTGAAAAAACAGTCAGTTAAAAAGTGCGAAAAGGACAGCTGATCTTTTAAAAGTTCACACAGTGCGTTTTTAAAACACCATCGCTCTTTAAAAGGCTGAGAGGAAGTAAATAAATACAAAAAATAAATTTAAAAACTTGCTTTCTTTTGTTTTGAAAAAACAGTCAGTTCAAAAGTGCGAGAAGGACAGCTGATCTTTTAAAAGTTCACACAGTGCGTTTTTAAAACACCATCGCTCTTTAAAAGGCTGAGAGGAAGTAAATAAATACAAAAAATAAATTTAAAAACTTGCTTTCTTTTGTTTTGAAAAAACAGTCAGTTCAAAAGTGCGAGAAGGACAGCTGATCTTTTAAAAGTTCACACAGTGCGTTTTTAAAACACCATCGCTCTTTAAAAGGCTGAGAGGAAGTTGAGGAGCTGCCACTTGATTTTAACACGGTTGTTGTAGCCAGCTCCCATGATAAAAATCCTCTCAGTAAAAACAACGTTAAAACGTGTAGAAACCGATGTTAAAAGAGAGAAGAGACTGGTGAGTCTCTTGCACTCAGTAAAAACGTGGTGTGTGCGCGAGGGAGCCGGTGCGAGCCGAAGGTGTGTGTGCGCGAGAGAGACGGCGGCGAGCTGAAAAAGGGGCGGAGCTTATTGCGGTGATCGAGGTTTTCGGCGGAGCGAGGTTAGTGACTCCACTGAGAGAAAACCTGTGTCTGTGTGAGCGATTTTCGGCGGCATAGCCGGCTAGGTCCGCGGCTGTGTCCCCGGCGTCATAGCCGACTAGCTCCGCGGCCGTGTCCCCGGCGTCATAGCCGACTAGCTCCGCGGCCGTGTCCCCGGCGTCATAGCCGACTAGCTCCGCGGCCGTGTCCCCGGCGTCATAGCCGACTAGCTCCGCGGCCGTGTCCTCGTCTCCATAACCGACTAGCATTATTATCGTTTGCTCCAGAAGTAAATGTAACACATCACTTGTCAGGTTGTTTCCCAAAACTCAAATAGGTTATAGAAATGAAGAAAACCAGCAAATGTTCACATTTGAGGAGCTTGAACCAGAGATGTTATGCTGTTAAAACCATAAACTTAAAATGTGCATATTTCTAAAAACATATCTTGATTTTTATTTTTTTATGAATTCATGAAAAAGGGTTTATAGTTTTCCAAAATGCAGACTTTTTTCTATTTAGGCATACAATACATAAACATGTTGATTTAAAGTGAACTGTTTTGACTTCAGAGTGAAACCAGCTTTGGAGCTGCTGTATTCATGAATCTTTGAGTTAAGCCCACTTGTGGTTACCCAGTTTATTAAACTGTGCGATCTAAATTCATGTGAATCTAAATATGACTTTTGTCTCTCAGCAGCGTCCCGTGCCGTTTGCCAGACGGAGCCAGCCACGGTCGTGGAAGGTGGGAACGCTCTCCTCCGGTGGCGTCTGGATCCACCGCTCGACTTGTCTGCTTACACGCTGGATTTCAAGAGAGTTGACAACCAGCTGGAGGTCGTGTACGCCTATCAAGATAAACGGGACTATGATGATCCTCAGGGGCCTCAATACAGAGGCCGGACCACCTTCACAACTCTCACCAGGTCTTTACCAAAGCTCCAATTTAAACTTGCTTTGTTTGGCCAAAAAATATATAAATATAGCAATGAATTGTGAGTCTGATTCCCACACTCATCAACCAATGCTCTGTGGAAATGAACAGTTGTATTCCTCTTGAAAAGTACTTTTTTATATGAAGTTTGCTCGTATGCTGACGTACTCTTGCATTCTGAAAATATTTGAAAAATAAAACATTATCACTGTCTGGTCTGCTTCATCTCTGGTGTGGTTTAAGTGAATGATTAGTCAACATAAGTAATGTTTAGTACACAATGTGTTAAATGCTTCTTGCTCACATGTTTTTGCTGTAATCTCTTTGTATTCATTTGGATGAAATGTTTGATGCAGAACACCGAGGTGTGTTTTTAATTCTGCTGTTGACACGTTTACTTCAATACAGAGATAAGAGCAGAAAAAAAAACACTGGACATCAGGTATATATGAACATAGAGTATATGTTTATTAGAAAAGATAAAAACATGGTTCATACACATTCTGATCAATGGTTTTCCAGGACGTTAAACCAAATTCCCATGACCAAACATTTAGTGAAATCTGGGCATAAACATGAAAAAGTGATAAGATGTAGTATTTAAACTAACAATGAGGATTCCAAAGCATACAGTATTCCTTAAACTCCTCACACTACAATAAATTACAACTACCAAAGAGACAGGAAATAATATATGTACAATAAGACAAAAGGCAAGAAGCATAAATATTAAAGTGCATTTCGATTGCTTCACAGCGGCTCTCAACATGGCGGAGGTCATGGGACCAAAACATTTTCCTCTCTCGACTCCTGAGGAGACTGTTGGCGTATTTTGGGGGAAATTGAAACGCAGATCAATAAAAGTGTCCTTAAATCAACCGGGTGAGCGGTTCTGGTCTCGGCCCAACATCTCTACGGCCTCGGTGTCACGCTCTTCATCCGCCTTCGTTTGTTGGGGCGTCGTGGTTCCTCTGATCATCTCCTCTGTGAAGACACAGAAACCACTTTGAGGCACCGAGGTCACAACACTGAAAGTCGGTGCACGTCGCTGAGAACGTAGACAGAAATCTTGGAAAATGGTCAAAAAATGTTGGAGCAGTTTGTAACTTACTGATCGCTTCACGTTTCCACAGAAGAAGAACAACAACAACAACAACAACAACAACAGCAGCAGCAGCAACGGCTCCGAGGATGATTCTCCAGTCAGACGTGTTCTTTGCAGCATCTGAAGGAACATCAGAGTTTATGAGAGGGGTATTCAACTAATATTCTTGGTTTTGATAAGAATTGTTATAACTTAGATTTAATGCAGTCCTGTTTTCGACACAATGGCTCTATATTGCTGAGGGAAGCAGATGTGCAGAGAGGGAGACCAGAAGACAGTGTGTGTGTTTTATTGTGTGATAACAGTAAAGTGTATGAGGCTGCAGGAGTTATACTTTACAAACTGTTAAATCTTATGTTTACATGTATTTGTCCTGAATATGAAATCCTCTTGGTTTGAGCAAACATTAAGTTTAGTTCATACGTTTGGTCCCAGCTGTCTCTTCATAAATTGGTAGGTCTGCATTTTAATTGTGCTTTTGTCCGTATTTTATTCTATTTAATGTTCTGTCTTATCTGAACCCTGAAATAAAGTTTGATTGATGCAGTGAACTCTCTGTCCTTTAAAGAAAACAACAACATTTAGTCTAAGAGTAAGTTTTCTACAAACCAATCAAAAAGACATTTACCTTGATCTGCTTTTGTCACTTGAGGAACAGGTGTGTTGGAATCAGGTCTCTCTGTTCGGTTCTGTTGGTCTCTGGATACTGTTAGAAAAATATGATATATATATTATTCATAATGTTTCCGTCATTCTTCTGCTCATTCTGTGCTCATGAAATCTATTGTGCTCGTCACAGAGATCCTCCTGTGGCTCCTGAACCGATGTGAGGTCAAAGGTCAGGAGATGCCGCATGTGCACAGACTGTAAAGTCCTCTGTGATTAATCATTTATTTAAAATAAATCAGTTTGTCACGAACAAAATCACCAAAAATCTTCTGCTTCATATTCAATTTAAAATCCACGCTGAGCATCTTTTAACACCAATACATCTTTCAGGGTGATATTTTTATCTTCTCATATTAAACGAGCTTACCAACAGTGAGGTTGATGTCACAGTGGAGGTTCAGCTTTGGGATGAAACATCTGTACGATCCAGAGTCGGTCAGCTTCAGTGAGGAGATGAGCAGCGACAGGTTCCCTGTGCTCAGGTCTCCGATGAGAGTCGCCCTGTGTCTGAACTCAGGGCTCTGGTGGTCCTGGTCCTGCTTCCGGTGTCGATACAAGTAGACCACCATGATGAGGCCCTCTTTCTTCCACTCCACCATGAGGTGCACCACGTTCTGCTGGGGATCCAGATGACACAGCAGGGAGAGGTTCCCTCCTTCTTCAGCCTCTATCGGGGAACCTGGGCAAACGACACGAGGCCATCCTGAAGGAGAAAACACAACTTTCATTCACTTTAAGACGTTTTTTTTAGAAAAATGTAGAAAGTACATCGTCTTAACTTGAAATGGCAAGTTGTTCACACACAAGTTATTTTAACTTGGTGGATCAAGTTTAAACAACAAGGGACTAAAAGTCAACTAGTACTCTCTCTGGTGTTAGTTCAACTCCGATGATTTCTGGCAGCGACGACTCAGTGGCGAGCGTGTGGCGAGCCCACCTCGGGGGCGCCACACCTCGGGGGCCCCACAACTCGGGGGCCCCCCACCTCGGGGGCCCCCCACCTCGGGGGCGCCACAGCTCGGGGGCCACAGCTCGGGCGCCCAAGCAGAATATTAAAACATCAGACTTAGAGAACAATAATATAAACTTACCAGAGACAGTTTCTGCAAACAGAAACATACTCACGAGAATAAAAAGTATCAGCTGCATGATGAACTCAATGTTGAAGAGAAGAACAGTGCGATACTTATACTTTTTATATAGCACAGCTCGGGGGGCGGGGCCCCACAGCTCGGGGGGCGGGGCACAGCTCGGGGGGCAGGGCACAGCTCGGGGGGCGGGGCCCGTCAGCTCGGGCACAGCTCGGGGGGCGGGGCCCGTCAGCTCGGGCACAGCTCGGGGGGCGGGGCCCCACAGCTCGGGGGGCGGGGCACAGCTCGGGGGGCGGGGCCCGTCAGCTCGGGCACAGCTCGGGGGCGGGGCCCGTCAGCTCGAGCACAGCTCGGGGGGCGGGGCTCGTCAGCTCGGGCACAGCTCGGGGGGCGGGGCCCGTCAGCTCGGGCACAGCTCGGGGGGCGGGGCCCGTCAGCTCGGGGGGCGGGGCCCCACAGCTCGGGGGCGGGGCCCGTCAGCTCGGGCACAGCTCGGGGGGCGGGGCCCGTCAGCTCGGGCACAGCTCGGGGGGCGGGGCCCGTCAGCTCGGGCACAGCTCGGGGGGCGGGGCCCGTCAGCTCGGGCACAGCTCGGGGGGCGGGGCACAGCTCGGGGGGCGGGGCACAGCTCGGGGGGCGAGGCCCGTCAGCTCGGGCACAGCTCGGGGGGCGGGGCCCGTCAGTTCGGGCACAGCTCGGGGGCGGGGCCCCACAGCTCGGGGGGCGGGGCACAGCTCGGGGGGCGGGGCCCGTCAGCTCGGGCACAGCTCGAGGGGCGGGGCCCGTCAGCTCGGGCACAGCTCGGGGGGCGGGGCCCTGGCAGCTCGGGGGACATCTCAGTTTTACATCAACTGTGAGGTTTTTATGTACTAGTACTCTCTCTGGTGTTAGTTCAACTATGATGTTTTCTCTCATTTGTGTTGTTATACTAGATATAGGCCACAGACATTTTTGGTTGCGGTTGTAAAACAGTATTAAATAAATATTGTGAAGGAATGATGAATATTTATAAAAGTAAACTGAGCACAGATATTAAACAGTATTATAATTACATTTTATATAAAAACTACTTCATAGAAAAGTGACAAAACATCTCAAACAGACTATATTTAGGGGGGAAAATCCACTTCATTCTCCTTTCACAGAAAAACAGTTTCCACCAGGCCAGAATATTAAAACATCAGAGACTTAGAGAATAATAATATAAACTTACCAGAGATCTGCCCGACGCGGTTCGAACCCCGGCTCTCTCCCGTCCATGTCGACGGCACTAAAGCTACAATGTAGCAAACGTAGTTAAACTTTGTTCCGTTTTCTTTTTTTTCACTACTTTAAAAACTGAATTCATCGGGTGTGTATTTCTTGTGCTGCTATGAGCTGTTTTAAATGAAATGGTGTTCATATAAAGCGATCTTTCATTGTGCTCCTTCATGATCATCATCACTCAGCAGGTTAAAGTCTCATTACAGCCTTGAGATGACAGAAGAGCTCAACTCTCTTAAAAAGGACTAATAGTCAAGATTATTTTGTAGTAGAAAGAGTTGCATCCTTCTATTTTGTGCTGGTGTTACGGAGTCACTGTCTGGTCTGCTTCATCTCTGATGTGGGTTAAGTGAATGATTAATGATTAGTCAATTACAATACACAATGTGTTAAATGCTTCTTGCTCACATGTTTTTGCCGTAATCTCTTTGTATTCGTTTGGATGAAATGTTTGATGCAGAACACAGAGGTGTGTTTTTAATTCTGCTGTTGACACGTTTACTTCAATACAGAAATAAGAGCAGAAAAAAACCCACTGGACGTCAGGTATATATGAACATAGAGTATATGTTTATTAGAAAAGATAAAAACATGATTCATACGCATGTTGACCAGTGGAGGTCCAGGACTTTAAACCAAATCTCCATGAGCAAACATTTAGTGAAATCTGGGTGTGTCCATGAAAAAGTGATAAAATGTAGTATTTAAACTAACAATGAGGATTCCAAAGCATACAGTATTCCTTAAAGGACACAAATGAATGAGAGACAATAGTTTGATTAAAAGAAGAGTCCAGCAGCCCACAAAACTCCTCACACTACAATTTATTGTATATATATATATATACACACACACACAGATGCTAGACTAGTAGATCAGTTGTTGGTCTCTCAGAATGAAAATCTGGTTATGATGTATTCTAGAAAGTTTGAATTTTGTCAGTTGAATGACTACCTGAAGGATTGGAATGACCATAAAGGATTTATATATATATATATTGTTCTGCTGCAGCTGATCCTCCATCTTCGTCCTGTAGACGTCTTTCCCCTCCCTGATCCTCATCCTCAGCTCCCTCTGCACAGTCCTCAGCTCCTCCTTGTTGCCAGATCTAAAGGCCCTCTTCTTCTCCTTGAGGAGGGACTTTATCTCAGGAGAAATCCAGGGTTTACCATTTGAGAAACACCGTACGGTCCTGGTGGGTACGGTGTTCTCAACACAGAAGTTAATATAATCCGTGATGCAGTCAGTGAGACCGTCGATGTCTTCCCCATGGGCATCACTGAACACCTCCCACACAGTGGACTCAAAACAGTCCTTCAAAGCCTCCTCGGCTCCATCGGACCATCGTCTACCTGTGCGGGTCACAGCTGGCTGCTTCTGTGCAAGAGTTGTGTACACAGGCAGGAGGTGCACCAGGTTGTGGTCAGATCTGCCCAGGGGAGGGAGAGGTGATGATGAATATGCCTCCTTGGTGTTGGCATAGAGGAGATCCAGTGTTTTATTGTCTCTGGTGTGGCATGTCACGTACTGGGTGAATGTGGGCAGAGTGGAGGACGGTGGGGCATGATTAAAGTCACCAGAGAGAAGGAGGAGGGCATTGGGGTGTTCTGTCAACAGCCTGCTTGTCGCCGAGTGGATGACGTCACAGGCCGCTTCAGCGTCAGCAGAGGGGGGGATATACGCATATATATATATATATATATATATATATATATATATATATATATATATATATATATATATATGTGTGTGTGCGCGACTGATGTACTTAACTATATAAAAGGACATTTGTAGTAATTCCATCGAGAACACAGATAGTGAATTACTTCTCAGAAAAAGTGATGTTTAAATGGTTCCTAAAAGTCGCTACGTCACAGACTGACGTAACAAAACAACAACCGAAGTTCCCGGGAAAATATATATTCCGCCAAAACACTAGTAAGTGTTCTATTGAAACTCCCGCCACACATCCTGCCCCGGCTTCTTACAAGCGTGACGTAACTTCCCCTCCGTACAACGCCAAACCAATCAGCAGCGGAGGAGCCGTCCCCGTGACCTCGTGAGGACCAATCAGAGCGCAGCGCGCACAGCTGATCTCAGGAGGAGAGTTGGCGCAAGTTTGAGCTCAGAGAGCGGAGGACGAGAGACGTGAAGACCCGAGGAAACGCTGCTGTCCGCCGAGAAGACTTCTCTCAACTCGCTTTTAAAGGTAAATCTCTCACGAGCTTTAACTCGCGCTGCACGTGCCCGCGTCGTAACCGGAAGAGAGCTCTTCTACAACTATTCAGAGTCGGTTTGCGAGTTTAGCGCCTAAAATACAACAATTGCTTCATTTCACGTTACGTCTTTAACTTCGGAAACATTCCGATGATATCGGTGCATGTTTCCGATGAAGCGATAGTCGTGTTACTGTGTTAATGTGGCTTATTTCATGTAAACGTCACCGTTCGCTTCGCTGCCGTTTGGCGCCATTTAACAAACACGATGCATTGTTTGTTCTGCGGCGATTTCATGTAAATAAAACTGTTTAAACTTTAGTGTTTACAAACCTCACACGAGTTACATGCATAGTATTGATTCCATGTTATAATATCTGTAAGTGTAATCTGGTGTTTAGCGTTAAGGAACTATATTCAAATTACTGGAACTTTATTGTAACCGTTCAATTACAAACCTGGGGCACAACGTAGTACATCTAGAAGTACTGGTTTGATGTACGTGTACTTGAGTTTTTATTTATTTTAGATATAATGTACTCTTATTTACTTGATACCTTTAGTTGCAGATCATTGATGCAACATATACATTATGATGTAGTCATATTTAATAAACTACCCAGAAGTGAATAAAGTAATAAAAATGAGCCCACTCTTTACCAGCTGCAGCGTTAAAGGGATGACCACTGTAATGCAATAATACTCCTATGTAAGGAGTACTTTTGGTACTTCAAAAGGTGCATTTGCTAATTCTAATACTTGTTGTACTTTTACTTAAGTCACGTTTTGAGTGTAGGAGTTTTTCAACACAGGTATTGTACATCGGAGTACTTTCGCCACCACTGCCACCGTTGTATAATGATGTGTAATAGTACAATATCAGTTTTTTAAAAGGTTACAGGAAAACCTAATAGGTGGGTTAATAATAAAGTAGTATATAAACATTAGTTAAAATCTGAGGTACATTTGTACTTGTACTCAAATGGAAACCGCAGTACAATAAAAAATATTTAAACGAAATAGTCTTGAAACATTTGCTCAAATGCTTAAACATGACTAAATATCTGGGTACCTGCCTTAAGCTATAGGTCATTGCTCCAGGTGGTTCATACAGATCGATTGATTGTACTTATGGATCATCGTTGTGTTTCAGCTCCACCCATCATGCCCACCACGCGCTCTAACGGGGTTCAGCCCACGCTCGCCTTCCCGCGCCGCCGATCCTGCCGAGTCTCGAAGCCCAAGACGCCGCAGCTGGAAACGTCGCCTACCAAGCCCCGCCCCCCGCAGCTCGGGCCACTCCCCCTCAAACCATCTCCCCTCTCGCCCGGACTCCCCGCCCGGCTCCAGCCACGCCTCCCACTCAGCCCCCGGAAACGCACAGGTGAGCGTCACTGCAGACACAGAGTGACCTAAAGGACGTCAAGTAGTACTTGTTGAGACACAATATCCTCTTTGAGTCCCAAATCGACGTTTCCTTTAATTCTGAAGTTGGATGAATGGACCATGTGAAACAAACTGATGATGTCACAGACTTCATACGGCCAACGTCTTCATCAACGTCTTCATCATTGTTTTAATCTCCCAGGCGATGACAACGGCTGTAACCTTGGCGACGCCCCGCCGGGTTCGCCTCCCAAGCAGAGCAAGCCGACCCCGGCTTCGCCCCGGAAGTCCGGCTTCGACGAAAACTCGCCAGTCTCGGCCCGCCGGCGGCTGATCCCGTCCTCGTCGCCGCGGCAGCCGCTCTCTCCCGCCGCCGGAGCGTCGCCGCGGCGACAGGAGACGCCTTCCGGGAGCCCGGCGCGGCGAAACCCGGACAGGAAGCTGCCGGTCGTCCGGCTCTTCGGAGAAAGTAAGAGACCCGTGTGTGTGCGTGTGTTTATCCAGAAGTTAAATTCTCTATTATGTTATAGAGATACATTATAGATAATATATTTAATAAGAAATCCAGCAAATGTTATATTCAACATTTTTATTTTTCTTAGACTGATATTTTAAGTGTTTGTATATATTTTGAAATATTTAACGCCTTATTTATTTTACCATACCAGCAAAAATGTAAACATTTTCAAATCCAGCAAATATTCACATTTTAAGAGCCTGAACCTTTTTTTTGCTTTAAATTCAGCTGTAGCGCAAATCTAATAAATAATAAAATGTGTTTAAATTATCTCTTAAAATATCTTATTTTAGAGTTTATCAGAATTCTTTTTCAGACTTCAATATTAATACAAAAATGTACCCGTTAAACGGTATTTAGTGTTTGTTTGTTGAAATGCTTTTCAACCCTTAAACGTCGGGGCGGGTCCATCTTCTCTGTGTCATTGCACATGATGGATGTGGTTCTGAACAACTCGGGTTCTGTGAGGAACGTTCCCTCGTTAACCCCTCGCTCTCCTCCAGGCTCCAGGTTCCACGGCGTGAAGCAGGCGCTCCACACCGCCGTCCCCGAGCGGCTGCTGTCCCGGGAGGCCGAGCGGGCGGCCATCCGGTCTTTCCTGGAGGAGAAGGCCCTGCGGCGCCGGCCCGGCAGCCTCTACATCTCCGGAGCGCCGGGGACCGGCAAGACGGCCTGTCTGAGCTGTGTGCTGCAGGAGATGGAGGTACTTCGATGGTACTCGTAGTACTGGTGGTGTTTTACTGGGGACGAAGAGGTACAAGTAGTTCAGAAAGGTGATGTTGAAGGATGCAGTGACGCCTACTGGACACGTTGAGTCACTGCAGTTAGTACTTCAATATAATACTGGACAATCTTTACTTTGAGTTTTTCATATTTATACGACTTTTTACTTCTTACGCCACTAAATGTATTTAACATTTATTACTTTGCAGATTCATAATAATTACTAATACATGCACTAATGTATTAACTAATACATTATATAGAATGATAGATTAAGATTCCCAGCAGTATATCAAATTAATTATTTACTGTGAAATAATATTTAATTATATATAAAAGTATGTGGATTGGCCCATTTTATAATCTCATTATTTAATAATCATTTTTAGAATCTTTTTTTATTTATTTAAATTTTTACCTTTGGTACTTTAAGTATATTTTTAAGCTGATTATTACCACATTTAATTAACTGGTCTCCTCTGGTCCCCCCAGGCCGAGCTGGCCTCGGTCCAGACCGTGGTGGTGAACTGCATGAGTCTGCGGAGCTCCCACGCCGTCTTCCCGCTGCTGGCCGACAAGCTGAGAGCGGCCGGGGGGCCGAGCGGGCTGCAGAGGTTCCTGACGGGCCCGGGTCCGGCTGTGTGAGTACCCGGAGAACCACGTGTGATGAGGCCTATTTTTATATATTTATGAGTTTGTTTTTTTATATTAAGATACAATGTTCCTTTTTCATACCCTATTTTAAGTGTTTTGTAGATTTAAAAAATATATATATTTATTGCGTTATATTTGATGTCTTCTTATATTTACTGTACTTCTATAACCGGATTTACAATAAATCGATTTAATTTGTCAATGGTGAAATATAACAAAGCCGACGATAATGAGTTATTTCTGTGTTGGTGGTTTCGGCCTCAGGCTTCTGGTTCTGGACGAGATGGACCAGCTGGACAGCAAAGCGCAGGACGTCCTCTACACCATCTTCGAGTGGCCGCACCTGCAGGAGTCCCGCCTCTGTCTCGTCGGTAAGGACAACAACAACAACACGTCTGGGCGGTTAAAAACTAATAAAAACACTTTAAACCCGTTCAACATAACAGGAGGTGAAATCAATGATTTTAAAAAGACTATTTTAAATTTGTCTTTTGACTTTTATATCCAAATGCTTTTTTTTCTCTCAAAATTTGACAAATAAATTACATAAAATAATAACATTTGTGTTTTAAAAATAATTAAATTTGTTCTATCAGACACATTATACTATAAGTCTTATTTTTATCTAATGAAGTACATCATTATACTTTTTTTGCACACTTCTTCATGTTAGAAATGTTTTATTTTTTTAAATATAAATTTCAGCCCTCCTCACAGTACCGGCTGTAAATACATTTAATGTGATTATATGTGAGCGCTGTTGGTTTTATTATAATCTTTAAAAAGAGACGTTTGCTGTAAATCCGTCTTTTAAACTCCGGTGTTTGTCGTTTGTTTTCCAGGCATCGCCAACGCTCTGGACCTGACCGACCGCATCCTGCCGCGTCTGCAGGCTCGGCCTCACTGTCGCCCCCTGCTGCTGCACTTCCCCCCCTACAGCCGGCAGGAGCTCACGGCCATCGTGCAGGACCGGCTCTCCCAGGTGTGTGTGTGTGTGTGTGTGTCTCTGTCTCTGTCCTTTTAAACATGTTTATTAATGTCTGGTTTCCCATCCCAGGCGGCGGCCGCCGGGCTCCTGGACGCCTCCGCGGTTCAGTTCTGTGCCAGAAAAGTGTCGGCGGTGTCGGGAGACGCCAGGAAAGCTCTGGACATCTGCAGGTACGACCTCCTGCCCACAGAACGTGTTTTAAGAGCACAAGCGGCTTTGATTTAATTGTGATTTATATGGTGCAACTCTAGTAAAATATTAATCTCGGAAAATCTTAAGCAATTTGGAAGAAGCATATTTTTTTATGTTGATTCTTTAGGAGTTCATCTCAACTTCACGAAGTTCAGAGTTTTGATTGATTTTATCCCCAGGAGGGCGGTGGAGGTTGTGGAGTCCGACGAGAGGAAGAACGCATCGGATCCAAACGCCGACCCGAAAGGTGAGTTCCCGCCGCGGCCCGATCGAGACGGCGAGCGTCCGTTGGCGTTCTCCTCTTGTCCCACCTAACTCTGCTTCCTGTCTCCGGGCTCCAGCGGCGCCGCGGGTCAGCCTCCCGCAGGTCGCGCGGGTTCTGTCGGAGATCTACGGCGACCGGATGGCGTCTCCGGGCGGCGGCGCCGACGGAGAGAGCTTCCCGCTGCAGCAGAAGCTGCTGGTCTGCTGCCTGCTGCTGCTCACGCGCAGCGGGAAGAGCAGGGAGGTCGGCATCGGGAAGGTGAGTCCATTTCAGTGCGTTTACAAAGAGTTTAAATAATAATGCACAAATAAGAAATTCAGAAATACATATTATGTCACACGTCTGTGCAAAGTAGATTTAAAGCTGTTTTTATGTGACAACGTGCAGCAAATGCAAACAACTGAATGAAATAATTCAAACTATTGGATGCAAAATGTTGCCGTTTTACAGTAATTGTGTACGTTTTGTTTTTAATTGCTAATTATATAATATTTGCAGCTGGTCTGTCTGTTACATGGCAGCCGCTGCACAACAAACATGTTGCAGTAAAACTACAGGAGGGAGAGAACGATCTTTCCTCCGCTGCAGTACTCGAGATGTCCACCAGGTGTCACTGCAGTACTCGAGATGTCCACCAGGTGTCACTGCAGTACTCTAGGTGTCCACCAGGTGTCACTGCAGCGTTCTTCCTCCGTTAACTCGTTGTGTCCCTGCAGCTCCACGAGGTGTACAGCCGGCTGTGCGCCCGGCGGCAGGTGTGCTCCGTCGGTCAGGCCGAGTGTTTGTCTCTCTGCAGCCTGCTGGAGAGTCGAGGAATCTTCTCTCTGAAGAAAGCCAGAGAGGCTCGTCTCACCAAGGTGCTTACCAAGCCTTTCTGGGTTTTACTCCACGCGCACACATTTTGTTCCATTTGTGTGTTTATTTTTTTTATGTTGTAAGTTTGGTATTTGTTAACAGTAACAAATATGAGTCTCATCTCATGTGTGTTTATTGTTTGGGTTTATCAGGCGGTCGCTATTCGTCCTTTTTATTTCTATAAATCGTCAAAACCTTTTTTATTACAAATTTTTTTGGGACCTTAAAACTGTCTAAATCAACATTAAATGTGCTATGATGCAGTTAAGAAAATTATTGCAAGTAAAAAGTAACCATTGAATTATTATTTGTTACATTCTTGCTTGAAAAATATGTTTTTTCCAGTCAGTTATTTGATTGTTGCGCTCGGTGTAAATCTTTTACATTTCCAGTGACAGCGTTGGGCTCTTTTTATAATTTATTTATTTCCCGCCTGTGAATCATGAAGTTGAGGATTTATTATTATTATTATTATTATATTAATAAGTGTTTCTTGCTGCAGGTGTTTCTGAAGATCGAGGAGAAAGACGTTGAGAACGCTCTGAAGGACCGAACGCTGCTGGGAAGCATCCTCGCCGCCGGCCTGCCCACCTGATCATGTGATCACCTGATCATGTGATCAAAGACTGTTTTCAATGATTTTTATTTTAATGTATATTTGTTTTCTCATTTTTGCTGAGAATTTGTATATATTTTATGAAAATGTAATTTTTTTGTTTTATTCAAACTGATGTTGATGCTCCGTTTGAGTTGTTGAGAAATGTTTTTAATCAGTTATGAATTTACAGCATTTTGTTTCTGTTTGGATTTGAAACGTTTCTATTTTTATGCTGTAAATAAACAAATGTACAGACATTTTAATCAGATGTCCTTGTTTTGTTTTGATCTCATTCCCAATATTTGGGTGTTAGATGGAAATGATCTCTAGAAGGTGAACCTGATACTAAAAACTGATTCTGATCTGGAGCTCTTTGACCTCAGAAGTTATTCATCAAACACTTTTTACTTAAGAAACCTTAAAATGACAGTTTTGTTTACAAGATCCCAGTGTTGTTGTTTGTGTGGCCAACCAGCGACCCGTCTCTTGAACTGGACCATCAGCCGCTCTGCAGGGATTAAAGGGTTAAGCTGAAGATGGTCAGGCGGTGGACTTCAACTCGCAACTCATTTCTCAAGAGTGCAACTCTCAAATCTCTGATTTCTCTGAAAACCCCTGAATGCATCGTCATTCACCTTCTACAAAAAACTTTTGTTTTAAGTTCCACTTGATGCAACTTGGTACTTATTCCACCTCCTTCAGACTTTAAACCCAGGCGACTTCTAAAATGATGCAAATAAAACAGATTTTATTCCATATTCAAATAATACCAGACAAAAATATGAACTATTCAAATAAGATTTTATTCAAATAAGATTTACTCAGTTATTTTTATATATATATATATATATATATATATACTTGTATGTTTTCAAATATGAATACAGTGACCAAAAATGTAAACATTGCTGGAGATAAAATATGATTCAATACTCAAACGTATGATAATAATAAACAACACAAACTCAAAGCTTTAGTCGAGATACAGCACGCAAATAAAAGTCACTTTCTCCAACAGTGCATTTCACTATTCCTCACATATAATATATATATTTAACTTTAGTGCCTATTTTTTTTAAACTTTAAATATTTTCTGATTAACAGTAAATATTTTACTGTGATTGTCTGAAACCATCAGAGACCAAAACCAAGAAAAACACCACAAAGTTTCTGCAAACACGCAACAATTTCCATCAAAGTAAATTAATGAATTAAAGTAATTAAACTGTTCAATGTCGTCTTCTTTCCAAAGGGAGACGTTTTCAACGTTTTCTGTTCTCCAAAGAAACATTCAAAACATTTAAATTAAAAACGTTAAACAGAAATAAAAACTTAAATAAATAAAAACGTTTTTTGATACATTTCTGTTTTTTTAAAACCTTTTTTTTCATATTAAGTTACAATTTTCATAGAATTTGTTCCCGTTTCTTTGTTCCGCTTTAAATTTATGAATAATGTTTTTAATGTAGAAACCAAAATGTACTTTCTGTAAGTATGAGATTAATTTTTCTCAAATGTTAATATTATTTATTGAGGTTTCTTCTAAATGTTAAAATATATTAATCATCAAATGTTATTACTGCCTTCATAAATCTATCGTCAGTCTTTTAATGCCAAATCACTTTTAATTAGTCCATAATTGTAAATTATAGTAGTATGTCATATATAACCCTGTCAGGCAGCAGAGAATAAGATGGTTTTAATAAACTTATATATTAAATATAACGGTGATAACTGGATGTTAAGGAGTCAAAACATCTTCTTTTAAATAATTTGCAGCTCTGCTGACGCTGAAGACAACAGAGCAACAAATAATAATAAGTACAAAAATAAAATAAAAGGTAAGTTAAGAGACGTCCAGTTCAAAACATCCGGATTCTTCAGGAAGAAAAAGATGAAATACCTGAAACCTCCTTTGTGGCCATTTTGAATATTTTGATTCATTTTAATATTTTTTAAAAGGGAAAAAAAGTGAGTAAAGTCATATCAGGAACTGATATTTCTTTTCAACAGGATTTAACAATAAGACACTTCTAACACTTAAACTTCTGAGTATGAAGAATGAAAATAATATGAAATAAAAAGATGAATAAATAGTTGACATTCAGAGTGACGAGGTTAATAAACATTCTCAGTGAATTTAAATACGCATTCAGTTTCAGAAGTACACGTTTAGCCCTCGGTTTGAGTCACATGACGCGGCGATGACATCATGTATTTACAATCGTTGGTTTCGTGGAACAGTCAGAAAACAGCCAGAAAACAGTCAGATTCAATCTTTTCTCCCCGGTGACGCCAGTCAGTTCGATTCGATGGAAACAAGATGAAATATAAACGGCCAAGAGATAAAATATGTTGAAATCAATTAGAATATATCAAATATTGGATGTAAACGTTTATTTCTTTCTCTTTTTTTAATGCCGTCGCCAGCTTTCAAGATGGAAAAACATTATTTTACTGTAATTCCTCGATCATTTTACAATTAGAACAATTGGTTATTTATTTACTGTATTTTAATACAAATTATATCATTTTTCATACTTTTTCTTTTTAACTGACCGACTGACTGTTTTACTCTGATCATTTTATTCTGTGTTGTATTTTATTTATTCATGATCATTTTCTTAACTTAATTTGTTGTTCATCAGTCTTAGCACTTTAAATTGCATTTTGATTTGCTTGAAAGCTGCTTTATGAATACAACTTTAAATTATTGATTGATTGATAAAAGTGTTAATTCTGTGGCAGTAAACTGGATCTTGAAGCTGGATTTCTAACAAAGAAACTCATCTTAAATTGTTTTAAACAACATAAATTAACAATATTATCGTGTTATTATCTAAAACTTATACTGAAGCAAAATGTTTACCTTTGCATAAAGTTTCGTCATTGAATCTGTTTTGTACATGAATTAAGTTTTAGATTTTAAAATCAACGTGAACCAGAAGCTGCATCTCAAGAAGAAAAGCTAAATTCAATCTGAGGTCGTTACAAAGGCTTAAATATAGTTTCTACTCAGAAAATACTTCTTAAATACTCATTTCATAGTTTTTTTACTATGTTGTTTATTCTAAACAAGTATCAAAAATACTTTGTTTGGTCCGTTTCTGCCTTTTGAGTTAAACACACTCAGCTGCCTTTTGGAGAGACAATAAAACATAACTCAACAAATAAATAAACAAATAAAGCTTTTACAGTTTGTTTGGAGACTTTTCTTTCAATTAAAGTACATTCAAATAGTTATAATAATAATAATAATAATAATAATAATAATAATAATAATAGTTATATGAGTAGAAAGAGTTTGTTCTCTCTGATGTTTGTTCATTATCAAACACCGGAAAAATAAATATACATTCCAGTCTGTTCAGTTTGTTTCTGCTGTCGAGCAAAACATAAATAAAAATAAAAACATTTAAAAAGATGAAGAAATAACAAATATTCTTAAAAATGAAGAGTAAAGTAAAACCGCACAGGACAAATAATACTGCTTTAAAAGTCTATTTTATAAAGGAACTATTTAAAGATGTGTTTTGTTAGTGGAGACGTTTAAACTGTCGGTCCTCACGGAGTTCACGATGTTTATTAATAGTTTATTATATTGAGTTGTTGTCTGTTGGTGACATCAACATCACTCAATGTTTAACGTGTTTCCCGTCATCCCTCGTTGTGACCCCGCCTCTCTGTTCGAGTCCCCGCCCCTCGGTCTGAGTCCCTGCCTCTCGATGGTTCGAGGCCCCGCCCCTCGGTCCGAGGCCCCGCCTCTACCTCAGCCGGGCGGAGAAGCAGCGCATGTACTCCGTGGTCCAGCGGTCCGCCACCGCCAGCCGAGTCTTCTCCAGGTCGGCCGAGCGAGCACGGCGACGCTCCGTGGAGGACCGCTTGTCCGACTCACGACGAGTCTGAAGGCAGGCGGCAGATGTGCTGGTCTGAGGGGGGGAGGGAGAGAGAGAGAGAGAGAGAGAGAGAGAGAGAGAGAGAGAGAGAGAGAGAGAGAGAGAGAGAGAGAGAGAGAGAGTCGTTTCCGAAAAGCACACCAGTGTTTTATTATTCATGTCTTCAGAGTTTCCGGTGACTTCACTTCTCTGGTTTCCTGAAGAGTCCAAACTTCACTTTCACATCCAAAGTCTTTGCTTTGTGATAATAATAATAATAATAATAATAATAATAATAATAATAATAATAATAATAATAATAATAATAATAATAATAATAATGATGATGATAATAATGATAATAATAATAATAATAATAATAATAATGATGATGATAATAATAATAATAATGATAATAATGATGATAATAATAATAATAATGATGATAATAATAATAATGATAATAATAATGATGATAATAATAATAATAATGATGATAATAATAATAATGATAATAATGATGATAATAATGATAATAATAATAATAATAATAATAATAATAATAATAATAATAATAATAATAATAATATAAAGCGGTTGACTCACAGTCGGCATCCTCCGGGCCTCGCCGTGCCTCTCGCTCCAGTCCAGGCGGCTGGACGGCCTCCGGTTCTCCTTGGTGCTGATTGGCGGTTGGCTCTTGGCTCTCGGCATCTTGCGGACCGCCGGCACCGCGGCGGCGGGCTTATCGTCGTGGGATGCGTCCCGGCGTCCCGGCTCGAGCCGAGGGTCGCGGCGCCGGGGCCGTCTCTTCGGCGCCGGGACCGCCGGCTCGCCTTCGGAAGACGTGGTGTCGGCCGGACCGTCGTCCGTCTCCGTGTCCTCAGACGGGCCGCCGGGGGATCGGGCCGGCGTCACCGAACCACCGCTGGGTTCGCTCACACCGTTTACTGTAATGGCTGCTTCACACACACACACACACACACACACACACACACACACACACACACACACACACACACACACACACACACACACACACACACTCTTTTCTATTGGAGCTCAGCGTCTGAACCTTGAGTCCAAATATTTTTAGCATCACGTCCTCTGAGTTTATCGCTCACATCGGAGCACAAAGGAACTCCTCTTCTGTGAGATTGTCCCAAATTATTCCCGAAGAGGGAACGGGGAGCGTTGATGGTTCTGCAGACTTTTGATCATAAACCAGAGTGTTGGAAAATATGATGCTATTTAAAGAAATGTCCAACGTTATGAGTTGAATGAATCAGCAACTGTTTTAATAAAAGAAGACAAAGTTAAGAAATTTCAACGGGAATATTTGCTGGTTTCTTTGGAGCATTTTTTGGACTCTTTGAATTTGTGATTTAAATAATTTCTTACATTTTATGGACCAAATAATGAATAAATAAAACAATCAATAGATTGATTGATAGATAGAGAACACAATCATTGATGGCAGACATCATTTTGGTCCCTTAAAAAGAGGGTGGCCACATTTGAATTTGTTGTAATTCCTACACCGTTCACCTGATTTGGATGTAAATACCCTCAAATTAAAGATGAAAGTCTGCACTTAAAGCACATCTTGATTTTTTCATTACAACTCCATTGTTGTGGTGTACAGAGCCAAAATAATGAAAAATGTGTCAATGTCCAAATATTTATGGACCTAACTGTATATCTAATATTTTGAGGTCCCAAACTATGGAAAAGTTTCTGAATGCTTGAACTCAGATACTAACACATATTCCTATATCTATTAATAAGCTGTTTATTGAACCTATTCATTGATCAGACTTTACAACATTAGAGGTTTGAGGGTCATTTTCTCATCAGAACTTTGAGTCCAACAGCTCAAAACCCTCAAAGGTCCCAACATTTGAGAATCCGGAACCAGGGAATGTTTTACATGTTTGCTCGGAGAATAATTGACATGGTTATTGACGAGTTATTAAAAGTATTGGTGCCGGCCTCCTCACCTGCGGTCGGTGCGTCCACGACTGCGTCGCCTCCCCGGGGCTCGGCCCGTCCTTCCTCGGGAGGCGGGTTCGACCCGGGGATGGGCGACCTCCGTTTGGCCTCCGTGGACGGCGCCGGCGGGAGGGACAGGGGGGCGACCTTGTTCCGGGTCAGCCTCGGCGTGGACCAGCCGCTGGACTCGGAGCTGCTGTCCCAGCCCTCCCAGAACCAGGGCTTGTGGGAGTGCTCCATCACCCGCCGGCTCAGGCGGTACTTCAGAGAGTCCTCATAGCATTTAGAGAACGTCTCCCATTTGGGATCCCGGAACTTCTTCATGTACTCCGTCCGGATCTTCTTGGTCACCATGGTTCCTGTTACTGGACCCGTCTGGTCCTCGCTGTGGGAAGCAGAACAATGAGCCCATGAGCTGCATCCAGGGAAGGAAAGGCTGGACGGTCAGATCTCAACTAACGCCTACAGTAGTCACAATCAGAGCATTCAATCATAATAAAACATCAACTAATCATTATTTTCATTGTGGATTAATCTGCTAATTGTTTTCTCCATTAATTGATTGCTTGTTTAGTTTATAAAAATCTGAAAAAAATGGAGAGAAATGCTGTCACAGTTACACAAAGTCCAAAATATTAATAATAATAATAATAAATATGATTTACAATAATTAAAAAAACGTAAATAAATAAAAATAAATTCTAAATATTACAAGGTGACACTTTCACTTCCAACTAACAGAAACTTTAAAGTTCTTAAAAATAAATTCAAATAATTATAATGTATTTTATCTTCTAAAATTTGAGAAGAATAATTGTATGTTTTTTATTTATTTATTTGCTTCATAATACATTTTAAAAATATTGTTAATTGTCTATCAATCAATTGATTAATCGACTGTTAATGCTGCTAAACACCTTCTACATAAATTAATGAATTAGGTTTCTGAGAGGATACCTGGGGCCCCTTCGTGACGTGGAAGAAGCAGGTGTGGTCTACCTTTAAGCCCCGCCCACCTCCCCTCGCAACAGATTACCGTCAGAGCGGAGGAGGGCTGAAGCTTATTATAGTCTTACTACAATAATACTACAACTGCTAGTACTCATACTAACAGAAGTATTCTGTTGGGTGCTACCGCCCACACACTAGTACATTTAATTGTATTATCTAAAAACCTGAAATGTGTAGAGAAAATTAACTGCATTAATTATTCATTTTATCTGAGATGACCGACATATGATCCAAGCACAATATTGTTTATATATATTATATATATTGCAATATTTTATACATCTTTTTCTCCTTGTATCTGAAACCCTTTTATTTTGAAGGTGTTTATTTCCACAGTCACACCCCAAAACATTGTATTTTTTTAATTATTGTAGCCTTTAAAAACACCGCAGAGGAAAAACAATACAGCAAACTGCATCTCCTGCAGATTATACAAATATCACAATGTGTATTTTCTCACATTTAATGAGTTTTACATGACATGTCATCGTGTGAAAAGCTGCACCTGCTGCGTGAAGCCTGCGCCGTGCAGACCGTGAGGTTTTCATAAAGCATAAATAACAGAAGGGTGGATATTAATATCATATTAAAGTCGGGGGACTCACCCAGACCTCATTCCAGAGGGGTCCGGTCTGCTGAGAAAAACCCCGTCGCTCCCGTCGCTCCCGCGGTCAGACGCCCGACATCGCTCCGGTCCTCTCCGACTGTCACGGTACACCGAGAGCGTCACGTGGCTACGAGCCAGCTTACGTGCAGCAGCGAGCTTCCGGTGTAAGCTTTCAGAATAAAACTCTTTTATTGTAATTCATAGTCTAATGGTTCTTGTTTAGTTTGTAGTTCCATTCATTTATATATTTTTTAAATTGTATACGTTTCCTGTCTTTGTGCTGCTGAAACACTTGAACTTCTCGTCCAATAACTCGTCCAGTAATTACATCTCTAATAATGTATAATTATTATTTATTAGTTTATATTAATATAGTACATCTGTAAAATATTTAAATCTATCAGATAAATGTGAACTAAAAATGTTCCTAAAATTATTTCCCTATGAAATGTAGTGGAGTAGACTTTTAGACGAACAGTAAATGTAAATCTCTTGACGCCTCTTAACTCATTTCATCTTGACCTTTACTTTGAAATATAAAGTGTATACTTCCGGCACAGTTCTGATTAACTCCCGCGAGCCTGATGGAGCCGAGCAGAACATTTTGTAGTAATAAAGAATGAAATATGATTTTTTCGTGAAGATGCAGGGACCGGACTGCGCATGCGTGCCTGCCTCCATCTGTGCAGTGACGACAACAGGTGAAACGGAGAGATCAAACTTTAAACTCATTTATAGGTTCCTTCCAATATATACATATAAAGGCTGTTACAACATTTATAATGTCTTCTGTCAAGTCTGAAAAAAACAACCTGATGACGACACAGTGATGTCATCAAGTTGCATTATGGGACATGTTGTGCAGGTTTATTGCCTCTTAGCCACTTGGTCTGGAGCTCATTGTGATTTATTTAAAGAAAGTTCAATTATTATTATTATTTACATTTAACAACTGTTAGGATCTAATGTATTAAATAAAGAATATTCAAGTGTTGTATGGGAAGATGATTTACCTGAGCTTCTGTTGAAATAAGTCTTTAAAAAGTCATATTATAATATATTTTTTTAGTGTGTTGAAAAAGTCATAATAAAGTCATAGTATAATACGTTGAAAAAAAATCATAAAACATTATAATAAAGTATGTTGAAGAATATTATAGTATAGTAACAGAGAAAACTCACAGACGGCAGTCGTACTTGAAAATAAATTGACTTTATTTATCTCATTGTCTCGTTTCTTTTTTTTTTGGTCTCCTTTTTTCTCAGTTGGTCTGAATTGAAGTGTGTGGTTCCTCGAATCCTTCACACACACACACACACACACACACACAGACACACACCGGACAACATCATTTGCATTGAAAAAAACAAACATCACATACACAACAGAAGGAATAAATAACATATGTACAGGTGAGACGATCTGCGATGGTGAAGCTCCCTCAGAGAGGAAGTCGTCCCGGGACGGCGGCGTCTGGTGGCTCTGGGTCCTAAAGGGGTCCTAAAGGGGGTCCTAAAGGGGTTGTGGGGGTCACGGGGGGTCATGGGGGGCGGGGAGCGTCCTGCTTAGAAGCACTTGCGGTGGACGATGCTGGGACCGGCCTCGTCGTACTCCTGCTTGCTGATCCACATCTGCTGGAAGGTGGAGAGGGAGGCCAGGATGGAGCCGCCGATCCAGACGGAGTATTTACGCTCAGGGGGGGCGATGATCTGCAGGAGAGGAGGACGCCATTGGTCTTTGTTTACAGAGCCGACCTTATTTAATATTTACTATGAATGATACAATAGTTAACCTGCGAGGTCCATGTAGGAGGACGTGTACATATCAAATATCAAAAAAACAGAAATAAGGAAAGGATAAGACGCTTTGTCATCAGCATCGTGGAGCTCACGCAGAACTTCTAGCTCGCTTAAAGAACATTAACCTTTTAACTTCGGACTCAAAAGCTCCACAAAAACCACGAAATGGACTTGAGGGGAGAATATTTGGTCGACTATTATCATCTTTATTTATATAATTGTAAATTTAATATATTTGAGTTTTGGATCATTAATCGGATAAAACAAGTAATTTGAAGAAGCTACAAGGAACTTTTTTCTCTGTTTTACATTTAACAGACTAAACAATTCCTCAGAAATGAAGATAACCGTGGTTTAAACTATTTATTTATTATTATTATATCAAGATACTGAAGCTTCCTGTAGCTCTGGGAGTCAGCCTCCTGTGGGGGGTTTCCCCAGAGGCCGAGTGGCGGTAACGTGCAGGTGAGGAAGACTCACCTTGATCTTCATGGTGCTGGGGGCCAGCGCCGTGATCTCCTTCTGCATGCGGTCAGCGATGCCCGGGTACATGGTGGTGCCGCCGGACAGCACGTTGTTGGCGTACAGGTCCTTGCGGATGTCAATGTCGCACTTCATGATGCTGTTGTAGGCGGTCTCATGGATGCCGGCGGACTCCATACCTGCTCAGAGAGAGATCCGGGTTAGAAACGCGGAGAAATGCTCGTGAGCGTCTCCAATCACGAGGGTCCTGAACGCACCGATGAAGGAGGGCTGGAAGAGGGTTTCGGGGCAGCGGAAGCGCTCGTTGCCGATGGTGATGACCTGGCCGTCGGGCAGCTCGTAGCTCTTCTCCAGGGAGGAGGAGGAGGCGGCGGTGGCCATCTCGTTCTCAAAGTCCAGAGCCACGTAGCACAGCTTCTCCTTGATGTCGCGCACGATCTCACGCTCAGCTGGAAAACAGGGAGGACGAGCATCAGACTGTGGCTCAGTGGTTAGCAGGTCTGTCTTTCAATCAGAGGGTCGGTGGTTCGATCCCCGGCTCCGCTAGTCCATGTCGATGTGTCCTTGAGCAAGACACTGAACCCTCATTGCTCACCGTTGCTGTGTCTAGCGTGTAAGTCGCTTTGGATAAAAGCCTCAGATAAATGTAATGTGGATACAAGCTAACAAGCTCGGCGGTTCGATTCCCAGGTCCTCCTGAACCCCAGGTTGCTCTACAGCAGCACGTTATCGGGCTTCTGGATTTTTCGCTCACCGGTTGTGACGAAGGAGTAGCCGCGCTCCGTCAGGATCTTCATGAGGTAGTCGGTCAGGTCGCGCCCGGCCAGGTCCAGACGCATGATGGCGTGGGGCAGCGCGTAGCCCTCGTAGATCGGCACGTTGTGGGTCACGCCGTCACCCGAGTCCAGCACGATGCCTGAGAGCACGACAACAATGTCATCACTTTGCTTTATTACTGCAACGCAACAAGTCTGCATCCACTCATGTTCTCTGTAGTTGGATCATCACTTTGGTAACTCAGTGAGGGTTTCATTTGTAAATATTATGTTTTATCATATATGGAATACAAATAGTGAACATTGAGATACATTTCTTTTCATATAATTGAAACTGAAATGTCATTTCTGAGACTTTGGCTGCTTGTAGTTTGGCTCAAGTAACTTGTTCCAGACCAAATTATTTAAAAGAAATATTGCAATTTCAATATATTGTAAATCTTCAGTCAATTTAATTGATAAACTGTTAAACTAACATAATGGAATATGTGTTTTTGGCTAATCCAGTCAATTAAATAACTGAACAACCAAGGAACTAAAGGATGCACGAAACCTGTGAATCCCATGTTGATCGGTCAACACATTATTTAAAAATACATTTCACTAAATGTTCACGTATGACCACAAGCAGATATGTTTCAGAAATGGATATATTGTTCTATATTGACAATAATAATAATCTCAATCCAAAGATACTGCTGAAGAGGTTTTGATGCTCGAGCTCTTGAACACGCGGCGCAGACTCACCGGTGGTGCGGCCGGAGGCGTACAGGGACAGCACGGCCTGGATGGCCACGTACATGGCGGGGACGTTGAAGGTCTCGAACATGATCTGGGTCATCTTCTCCCTGTTGGCCTTGGGGTTGAGCGGGGCCTCCGTCAGCAGGGTGGGGTGCTCCTCGGGGGCCACCCTCAGCTCGTTGTAGAAGGTGTGGTGCCAGATCTTCTCCATGTCGTCCCAGTTGGTGATGATGCCGTGCTCGATGGGGTACTTCAGGGTCAGGATGCCCCTCTTGCTCTGGGCCTCGTCGCCCACGTAGGAGTCCTTCTGACCCATACCGACCATCACGCCCTGAGGGGGGGGGGGGGACCAATGTTTTACAACTTCAAGACGACTTTAAGTCACAGTTTGCAGTTTTCTTTAAGGATTTAAGATTAAAACAAAGCTTCTCAAGTCTCGTTGCCTGAGATCGTATCAGGCTACGTACTCTGTAGGTCAAAAGCTATCGATATCATGGGATCTCCTCATGGGACCTGAAAAGTGTTATTCAGGGATATATCAGGGATTTTTTTTAACCATTAAAAGACAAAATACCAAATATATAATATAACGGTCAGATTTCTATAAGGACACGTATACTGTACATGCGTTCATGAATGAAACGTAAAAAGAAAAAGAAAAACTAAAGAAAGTAAATAAAAGTACATTTGTTTCTTAGTGTTTCATCTTTGTTTACTGCATTTAGACAATTTGCTAAAAAAAAGCAGTTACATTCTGCTCAGATAGCCTCTACGTTCAGTCAACCTGTGATCGATTATATTGGGATTAAGTTTAAAAGTATTTAGGCGTAGAGAAAAGGTCATAAGGTCATGAAGATTATCGTTCGGTTGCTTCCACTTGGGAGTTTGAATGTCCAAACCAAAGGTGATTAATCCTCAGTGGAGAAGAAAGTCCTAAAAAAACAACTTTTAAAATAAGCTAAAACCAGGAGGTCAAAGGTCACGTGCGACCGCAGAAGAGACGGTAGAGTAGACATCGCAGGACAAGATGCTCTCGGGTACCTGGTGGCGGGGCCGGCCCACGATGGAGGGGAACACCGCCCGGGGGGCGTCGTCTCCGGCGAAGCCAGCCTTCACCAGGCCGGAGCCGTTGTCGCACACGAGGGCGGTGGTCTCTTCATCATCACACATGTCTGCGGCTTCTGGAGGAGGAAGGGCACAGGAAGGTCAGAGGAAGGGCACAGGAAGGTCAGAGGAAGGTCAGAGGAAGGGCAGAGGAAGGGCAGAGGAAGGGCACAGGAAGGGCACAGGAAGGGCAGAGGAAGTTGTTTTTCTGTTTGTTTTCTTAATTCTGACCAAAAACAAGTTTAGGGCTGTCAAAGCTGACACCAGAGTCTCTGACCTACATTCATTTATTTGGGCTTTTCATTATATTATACCAAAGAAACAGCTTTATTCTGTTTTGGGGAAATATTTTATACATTTTGTACTATTATGTTATATTGCATTGCTTTTTCTTCAATAGTGGAGTATGATGATCAGCCGGCTAAAAATAGATACTTATTTTTTATTTCCTCCCGTAAAACACCCCCTGCTCTATTTAAACTGTATAAATAATAAAAGGATTATGACTATAACTCAAGTATTAAACATCCTCACTCCGGCCTGCAGTGTCTGGGTTCTGTGTTTCATTAAACCAGAGATGAAAGCAGTTTACTCAGCTTGTAATAATAGCTTACAGTAAACAGAAACACCATTAGCCCTCGTTTAGTTTATTGATGCCTTCAAGTGCTCCTCATAAACTCCTACATCTAAGTATTAAGCTGATGTCGTTCATCAAAGTGTTCTTTGTTAGGACTATGTAAACACAAAAAAAAGCTCAGAGTGGTTAAAATAAATCCGACTAGGTTCCATATAGGGCAATTGATATTTTTTAAATAATTTGATTTAGCTAATTATTTATACTTATAAGTCTTAGTGTGTGTGAAATAACAACACACAATAAATTAGAAAGTACATGTTAGATAAGACCGTAATCCATTTTAGATTTAAAAATTAAACTATTATCCGTTTAATCTGAAAACCTCTCCCTCCACTTTTATAAAGCACTGATTTAAAAAAATCCCATTTGTCCAGTGTCTGGTGGCGTTCTCATAAAAGCTACAAAACCCCGACAGCTCCTGAACGCAGCAGCGGCTCTGGCTGCCTGACAGGAAGTGCACCTGTCATAACAACACAAACTGCTTCTTTTCTGACCGCTGAAGGCGAACAGAAACCCTCCTAAATGTCCGACATTAGCTCCAGTTAGGACCGCTCCTCTCCCGCTCCCCCAAGCCGCTTACCTCTGCTGGTCTCCGGCTGTCAGTTAGGAAACGTCAACCGCTGCTGGTGGTTCCAGTTAAAGGGGGTGACAGCCAGCGACCACCGGGCCCCTTTTATACCGCCGGCTCCCCAGACAGCCGTTAGGAATGTCCGAGTATTCGACTGGAATCCAACCGGCCGCGTCGTCCATATTTGGTCGGTCGCATGCATGCACCGAGGGGCTCGCGCGCCGGCAGGCCCATATATGGAGCGGAAGCCCCCGCGAGTCCGCCGCGGAGCGCTCGAGCCCGTTATGGAGCGAGACCGGCCCGACTCAGCGAGCGTTACTGGCGTAGTACTACTACTATTATTATACTACTACTACTACTACTACACACAAAGTACACCCGCCCATTCAAAGATGTAAAGCTTGTTTTATTTATTTATTTAATGAATGTTATTTAACTAAAGTTGTAGATATAAAATATCTATTGTTTTTTCTGTTTTTCCAGATTTTTTAGACATTACTAGAAGTAGGACATATATACATATATGTACATATATACATATGTATATATATGTACGTATTTATGTACATACATATATACGTATATATATACATATGTATATAGTATATGTATATATATATACAATCACACATACATAGACATACATGGCAACATCAAACTGAACAAATCTAAAATCAACTAGCCTAATTTCCACACGCTTTTTTTTTAAAGCGTGCTTTCAATATTAAAATATTGTTTGCATTTACTGAAAGACAGGAATCTCTGTTGACACTTCTATTTTATTTAATATTTTTGACAAACTGTATAGATGCAACAATACCTTTCATATATATGTGAATGCCCCCAAAAAATACCTTTTAAAAACAAATACAAGTTTTACAAGATAGTCTTAAACTTCCAATTTAGTTATGTTTTTGGAAACTATTTATTATTTTCATTATCAAATAATTTGCAGATTATTTTCTAGATAATTAATTGTTTGGTGTGTAAAATGTCTACGGTCTACTGTATATCATGTAAGTCGCTTTGGATAAAAGCGTCCGCTAAATGAAATGTAATGTAATGTTCCTAAATCTTGTGAGCTGTACTCTGGGTTAAATAAGACCCTCATCAGGGCTGACAGGCTGCTGCAGGGTTAACTCTCCGGCTGAGAGCAGCCCGGTCACGAGGAGCCGGCGGCCCTAATCTCACCTACTTCCACTATTTTTAGCCGAGCGGTGAAAGTGGATCATCCTGGAGGATCCCCGGCAGCGGTGGCCAAGCAAACTATTTATAAGCCGACATCTGGCCCTCGGCACCACGGGAGGAAGTCCTGACTAATGCTGGCTCCGGCTCCTGGATCTGGTTTCCGTCACTAGAAAGCAGAGCAGGACGTAAACAGAGCCGTGAGACACATTCCTGAGGACAGGCTGAGGACAGGCTGGGTTTCCTGATCGGAATCTGGGAAGTAAATCATTGTTTTATGTATAAAGGAAGGAAGCTAAGAGGAAAACCTGTTGTCTGATGTAGTCAGGGTTCATACACATGTGGACCAATGGAGGTCCAAGACTTTTCACCAAATTCCCATGACCAAACATTTAGTGAAATCTGGGTGTGTCCATGAAAAAGTATCCATTACTGATTGGATCATTGATTTAAAACAATATTGTAGCTCATTAGCATATTTAGTCACCGTTGCAGTTTTAAAGCAGAGCTTCAGAAACGCCATAAGTCATAAACTTAAACTTTAACAGCTGAAATAGTTTTTCTGAGAAAAATCTTTGTTTGCATTTAAAGAATAACCTTTCTATGTGTACTGTCTGTAAAACGATGTTTACTGTGTTTCCGTATTAAAAACAGACAGAAACCCAGCAGTCTGGCTACAGAAACAACATTTATTGAGAAAAGAGAAACATAAAACAAAAAATCTTGAACGCGAATGAAAGCTGAAGTGCAGAAGTCGTCACATCTGGACTTCCAGGTAATGTTCATAATTAGCTCGAAGGACAAATTCAAAATAGGGTTTTGACTTCAAACCGCTCAGGTCGTCCAGCTCCAGCAGCTCTTTAACGTCCGGCAGGTACGTCTGCAGAGGAACTCCTGCAACACATCCAATACAGATCCATTTTATATCACTTAATTATACCCTTAATACGAACTGTCAATCCAAATATATATATATAAAAATAAATATATTCTACATTATATACACAATAAGAAAGTATAATATATAAAATAAAAAGTATAATATATATTATACATTATATACAGTGGGTACGGAAAGTATTCAGACCCCTTTACATTTTTTACTCTTTGTTTCATTGCAGCCATTTGCTAAAATCAAAAAAGTTCATTTTATTTCTCATTAATGTACACTCAGCACCCCATCTTGACAGAAAAAAACAGAAATGTAGAAATATTTGCAAATATATTAAAAAAGAAAAACTGAAATATCACATGGTCATAAGTATTCAGACCCTTAGCTCAGTATTGATTAGAAGCACCCTTTTGAGCTAGTACAGCCATGAGTCTTCTTGGGAATGATGCAACAAGTTTGTCACACCTGGATTTGGGGATCCTCTGCCATTCTTCCTTGCAGATCCTCTCCAGTTCCGTCAGGTTGGATGGTGAACGTTGGTGGACAGCCATTTTCAGGTCTCTCCAGAGATGCTCAATTGGGTTTAGGTCATGGCTCTGGATGGGCCAGTCAAGAATGGTCACAGAGTTGTTCCGAAGCCACTCCTTTGTTATTTTAGCTGTGTGCTTAGGGTCATTGTCTTGTTGGAAGGTGAACCTTCGGCCCAGTCTGAGGTCCAGAGCACTCTGGAAGAGGTTTTCTTCCAGGATATCTCTGTACTTGGCCGCATTCATCTTTCCTTCAATTGCAACCAGTCGTCCTGTCCCTGCAGCTGAAAAACACCCCCACAGCATGATGCTGCCACCACCATGTTTCACTGTTGGGATTGTATTGGGCAGGTGATGAGCAGTGCCTGGTTTTCTCCACACATACCTCTTAGAATTAACGCCAAAAAGTTCAATCTTGGTCTCATCAGACCAGAGAATCTTATTTCTCATAGTCTGGGAGTCCTTCATGTGTTTTTTGGCAAACTCTATGCAGGCTTTCATATGTCTTGCACTGAGGAGAGGCTTCCGTCGGGCCACTCTGCCATAAAGCCCCGGCTGGTGGAGGGTTGCAGTGATAGTTGACTTTGTGGAACTTTCTCCCATCTCCCTACTGCATCTCTGGAGCTCAGCCACAGTGATCTTTGGGTTCTTCTTTACCTCTCTCACCAAGGCTCTTCTCCCACGATTGCTCAGTTTGGCTGGACGGCCAGGTCTAGGAAGAGTTCTCGTCGTCCCAAACTTCTTCCATTTAAGGATTATGGAGGCCACTGTGCTTTTAGGAACCTTGAGTGCTGCAGAAATTCTTTTGTAACCTTGGCCAGATCTGTGCCTTGGGCAGTTCCTTCGACCTCATGATTCTCATTTGCTCTGACATGCACTGTGAGCTGTAAGGTCTTATATAGACAGGTGTGTGCCTTTCCTAATCAAGTCCAATCAGTTTATTTAAACACAGTCGGACTCCAATGAAGGAGTAGAACCATCTCAAGGAGGATCAGAAGAAATGGACAGCATATGAGTTAAATATGAGTGTCACAGCAAAGGGTCTGAATACTTATGACCATGTGATATTTCAGTTTTTCTTTTTTAATAAATTTGCAAAAATTCCTACATTTCTGTTTTTTTTCTGTCAAGATAGGGTGCTGAGTGTACATTAATGATAAATAAAATGAACTGTTTTGATTTTAGCAAATTGCTGCAATGAAACAAAGAGTGAAAAATGTAAAGGGGTCTGAATACTTTCCGTACCCACTGTATACAAAAAGCATAATATATATTATACATAATATCGAATATAAAAAAAAAAGAATATATATTCTACATAATATATAAATATAATATATATATAAATAAATATATATATTAAAAGTATAATATATATATACAAAAATTATATCTTTCTATTACACATCAGATAATTCATTCATCTATTCATATTTTACCAAAATGAAGCTCAAATGGAAGTTTTTGATCAGCGAAAGTCGAGATACGTGTTTTGTTCGTCATTTATGAGAACAAAGTGTAAAACATTCGTTTAGCTCGCGAGTCTAGTCTCAGCAAGAACATCAATCTATAGTCATAATGTTATTTATATATTTATACATGTATACTGTATTCTAACTTATGTGCCGTTTTACATCTTAAATTCTTAGTTTTCCTTGCATGTTTTTCTTTTTTAATCCATATTCAGTGAACATTGATGGGAGCGCTTCTTTGTAATTGTGTTTACGACTATAAAGACTTGCATCTCTTGATTTCAAGTTTAAAAACAAGTTTGTAAATATTAATTTATTACAACCACATATATTCTAGAGCCTTAACGTAATAAGTAATGATTTAGTCGTTTCTCACCTTCCTGGATGAGTTTGAGGAGGATCTTGACAAAGATGCTGTCCTTGGCGGCTTCCAGAGGGTCGTCGGTCCCGTCATCCGTCGACCAGCTGGGGGACAACAGATGTTATTGATTAGTTTCACATGCAGTTTGACTTTGATGGAACTGAAACACACACTGAACAGGTTTATAAATCAGTGTCTCAATGCATTTTCCTACAACTTTCTTTTTTTTAACTCCTGATATGAATTTCTACTCATCTGCAATGAGCTCTGAACACAATTTTCAAAAACATCTTCCATCAGCGACATGAGAATCACATCTTCCGTCTCCTGATTGAACGACTACACAGACAAAAACCCGACCGGTGGATCTTACTCGTCTCTTTGGAGCACTTTGCCGAAGATCTCACACTTCAGCGAGTCGATGTCCTCGGCTTCCTCCTGCAACACAAACACGGGGAAAAAAAAAAAAAAAAAACTTTAAACGTCCGTCAGACCCCAACGAGCCGGACCGGCCGCAGACCAACGGACCAGCAGGTCACCTCGTCGATGTACTCCAGCAGATCCAGAGCCTTTTTGAAGTCGTACTCATTGGCTCGCCGGTTGTCGTCGCAGATGTACAGCTGAGGAGAGGAGGAGGAAACGCTGGTCGTGAATACGAGCGCTCTACTTGCGGCCGAAATCTGGTTCCAGAAACGTCAACGTAAAACAGGAAGTATCTGGTTTCCTTCTCCACGTGAAGAAATGAAAAGTGCAAAAATCTGATTATTTGGTCCTTACATACTTTTCTTTTAATAAGGTGCAAGATAAGAGATTGGGAGCATTCAGATTGCCTCTCAACGGCTCTCAACATGGCTGCCGGTCCACAGCTGACGGTACAAACAGTCAGTGCATTGCCGCAGGTTACCGCCTATGAGGTTGTGCGTTCTCACCTGTATGAGGTTGTGCGTGCTCACCTGTATGAGGTTGTGCGTGCTCACCTGTATGAGGTTGTGCGTGCTCACCTGTATGAGGTTGTGCGTGCTCACCTGTATGAGGTTGTGCGTGCTCACCTGTATGAGGTTGTGCGTGCTCACCTGTATGAGGTTGTGCGTGCTCACCTGTATGAGGTTGTGCGTGCTCACCTGTATGAGGTTGTGCGTGCTCACCTGTATGAGGTTGTGCGTGCTCACCTGTATGAGGTTGTGCGCTCTCACCTGTATGAGGTTGTGCGCTATCACCTGTACGCGGTTGTGCGCTATCACCTGTACGCGGTTGTGCGCGATCACCTGTACGCGGTTGTGCGCGATCACCTGTACGCGGTTGTGCGCGATCACCTGTACGCGGTTGTGCGCGATCACCTGTACGCGGTTGTGCGCGATCACCTGTACGCGGTTGTGCGCGATCACCTGTACGCGGTTGTGCGCGATCACCTGTACGCGGTTGTGCGCGATCACCTGTACGAGGTCGTGCGCGATCACCTGTACGAGGTCGTGCGCGATCACCTGTACGAGGTCGTGCGCGATCACCTGTACGAGGTCGTGCGCGATCACCTGTACGAGGTCGTGCGCGATCACCTGTACGAGGTCGTGCGCGATCACCTGTACGAGGTCGTGCGCGATCACCTGTACGAGGTCGTGCGCGATCACCTGTACGAGGTCGTGCGCGATCACCTGTACGAGGTCGTGCGCGATCACCTGTACGAGGTCGTGCGCGATCACCTGTACGAGGTCGTGCGCGATCACCTGTACGAGGTCGTGCGCGATCACCTGTACGAGGTCGTGCGCGATCACCTGTACGAGGTCGTGCGCGATCACCTGTACGAGGTCGTGCGCGATCACCTGTACGAGGTCGTGCGCGCTCACCTGGGGGAGGTTGTGCGCGCTCACCTGTGAGGTTGTGCGCGCTCACCTGTGTGAGGTTGTGCGCGCTCACCTGTGTGAGGTTGTGCGCGCTCACCTGGATGAGGTTGTGCGCGCTCACCTGTGTGAGGTTGTGCGCTCTCACCTGTACGGGTTGTGCGCTCTCACCTGTGTGAGGTTGTGCGCGCTCACCTGGATGAGGTTGTGCGCGCTGAGCAGCGGCATGGTGTCGGGGTTCTGCTGCTTGTCCTCCAGCAGCTGCCGGGGCAGAGTCTCCTGGTGCAGCAGGAAGCGCTCCTGCTCCACGATGTCTGATTGGACAGATGCAGGCGACACTGTAACCACTTCTCTTGTAAACATGAGTTTATGTCTCAATCTCTAGTTTCAAGTCTTCTTCATGATGTTCGTTAAAAGCCTCCGCCGAATACCAGCTCTCGATATTTTACCATCGACTTGTTTGTTGAGCTCGTCCTCCGGCAGGTTGGATGCGAGCAGCGTCAGCTTGCTGAGAGCCAGCAGCGTCTTCTTCTTCACGAAGTAGCGCGTCTCCATGTTGGCCTGGCTGGAGAGCGTCCGGTTGGCCTGCACACACACACACACACACACACACACACACACACACACACACACACACACACACACACACACACACACACACACACACACACACACACACACACACACACACACACACACACACACACACACACACACACACACACACACACACACACACACACACACACACACACACACACACACACACACACACACACACACACACACACACACACACACACACACACACACACACACACACACACACACACACACACACACACACACACACACACACACACACGATTTTTGTCACAGAATATGAAGAGAATATTAATGGACGGTGGCTGCAAATACACATTATCTTTCCTGGTAAATGGAGCATTTTTCTGGTCATGTTGATATTACAAAAAAATATTTTCTAATTATCAGTAGCTCAATTAATTCACAATAATTTCAAAATAAAAAAACTAATTTCATTTTGTAACAAACAAATAAAGTAAGAAGTGAAAAACAGATCAGGGTGGTGTTTGAAAGGAAGCTTTTCTTTTTCTGTGTGTGTCTGTGTGTGTGTGTGTGTGTGTGTCTGTGTGTGTGTGTCGCCTTCCTGTGTGGGCTTAGTAACTGCAAACAGGAAGGAAGCTGTGCAATGTGTGTGTGTTGAATATTTTAGGTGTTGTTGGAATCACTGTGTTTAATGCTGCTGAAAGAGGAAGTAAACTGAATGTGTGTGTGCTTCCTCTGTTCTATACCGAAGTGATGGTGACTATGAAAGTGAGGAGGAAGGAAGGAAGGAAGGAAGGAAGGAAGGAAGATTGAATACTGTGTTATCCGCACAATTCACCACCAAAGAAGTAAAAACAGACGGAAGGAAGTGGTTTGTGAGGCCATGTGTGTGCTAACAGAGGGAAGGAAAGGAGGAAGAAACAAAAGAGGACAGAAAAAGACCGGAGGGAGGAAACAAAAAGAAAAGAGAAGAAGAAAAGAGAGAAGATAGGATGGAAGGAATGAAGGAAAGATGGAAGGAGAAATGAAGACAGACAGATGGAGGAAGGACAGAAGAAGAAAGATAAAATATGAAGAAGCCATCAGTTGTAGAGGAAGTGTAACGAGGTAGAACGGAAGTGTGTTTTTCAACTGTTATGCTCAGAGAGGATGTGGTTGTGGTTTTGTACTGAAGCGTGAAACAAGCTGTGTGTGTGTGTGTGTGTGTGTGTGTGTGTGTGTGTGTCGTACACTGCAGTAGTCGTGCACGTGGATGTGGTGCAGCCAGCTCAGGTGCTGGTGGGACTGCAGGAAGCTGGCCAGCTGCTGGTGCTGAGCGGCCGGCTGGGACAGCAGCTTCCCCCTCTTCCCCTTCTCCATGTACCAGCGGAACAGGAAGTCAGCAAAGTTCTGCGGCAGGAAGTGACACGCGGGACAAAGAGGAAGTTGGCTGAGCGGCTGCGTGGGAAAGCGCCGGCGTGCAAAAAGATATGAAAGCAAAACTGGTGGCAGTTACATGTAAATCCAAATGTGCCGTCTTGTGATGACACTTAGTTTAGTTTACTCACCATAGAAAGACAAAAAATTATTAGATGGAAACTTACATACAACCTCCGGGTCTAAAAGTGGTTGTATATAAGCCTATGCTTCATGTGTTAAAGATGCATTATCTCTCCTGACCACCAGGGGGCGAATCCTCTGGTTGTATAGAAGTCTATGCTTCATGTGTTAAAGCTGCATTCTCTCTCCTGACCACCAGGGGGCGACTCCTCTGGTTGTATAGAAGTCTATGCTTCATGTGTTAAAGCTGCATTCTCTCTCCTGACCACCAGGGGGCGACTCCTCTGGTTGTATAGAAGTCTATGCTTCATGTGTTAAAGCTGCATTCTCTCTCCTGACCACCAGGGGGCGACTCCTCTGGTTGTATAGAAGTCTATGCTTCATGTGTTAAAGCTGCATTCTCTCTCCTGACCACCAGGGGGTGACTCCTCTGGTTGTATAGAAGTCTATGCTTCATGTGTTAAAGCTGCATTCTCTCTCCTGACCACCAGGGGGCGACTCCTCTGGTTGTATAGAAGTCTATGCTTCATGTGTTGAAGCTGCATTCTCTCTCCTGACCACCAGGGGGTGACTCCTCTGGTTGTATATAAGCCTATGCTTCATGTGTTGAAGCTGCATTCTCTCTCCTGACCACCAGGGGGCGACTCCTCTGGTTGTATAGAAGCCTATGCTTCATGTGTTTCGTGTTGGTACCTGGTCGGTGAACTTGCTCATGTAGTGCTGCAGGCGGCTCTGGTTGTCGGTCTGCTCACACAGCTGAACCAGGATGTCGAAGTCACAGTACTTCTCCGCCAGCGCCGCCACCCACTGGTACTGACCCAGCTCCACTGCAACGCACACAAACACACTGAGTCTCCCCGACACACTGCGACGCTTCAGACACACACAGACTTTATGTCAACGCACACAAACCTTGTGAAAACTTTTTATTATAGATTTTTGGCATTATTGGTTTCTTAAATCCAGTTTGTAAACTGTGTTTTTAAATGTAATTATGTATATCAATAGTGTAGATTTAACAGTATTTAACATTTTAATTTCAATTTTGTTTTTTATTACATTAAATTGTCCTCGAGGAGGTTCTTTCATATGCAAAACCACTTCAGTGTAGTTAAATAAAGAAATTAAAAGAAAAATGTTTTAAAGTCGTTTCATGCAGAATTTTTTCTTTGTTTGGTTTAGTGGATGTTAACTGAAATATATCACTAAATAAATAAATAAATGATGATGTCTTGATGTTTTTGAAACCTAATTTTTGTATCTGTAAAAATCTCCTCAGTACATACTTTTGACGAAAACTCTAATAATTACATTAATGGGATCTTATGGGACCAAATATTGGTCGATATATTGTAATAATCTTTCATGCGAGTTATAAGACGCGTTATTAATTTCACATATTGAATCTTACTCCATCCTTAGACTTACACAGCGGGGCCAGCAGCTCGGAGCGGCGCTGGCTGTACTCCATCTCCAGGCTGTTGTACCGGTCCTGTTGGGCCCCCGGGGGCCTCTGCTGCTGCAGGGAGGTGAGCTGGGCCACGTAGCCGCCGAGGTAGATGTCCAACAGCGCCACCAGCTGCTCGCAAAGGGCGCCGCGCAGCTCCGAGTCGGCGTGCGGGTAAACCGAGCGCAGGATGATCTCGTGCTGCCGGACGATGACGGAGCGAACGCCGCCGCCGGCGCCCGACGCTGCAGACGAGGAGACCGGGAGGACCGTGGTTAGTACGCCAGTCTAAAGCATAATCTTATTTTAATCTACATGTTAAATGGTATTCTCGCGGGTGCGATCATTGTGTTTACTAATTTGTGTTGGACAGATGGAAAACAGCACCTGCTAACATCTTATAAACAGAAAAGTCATTTTTAGGACTGAACATGAACGCATATTTTCTGCAGACTTTCAAAATAAAACCACCCTTTCAGCTTAATTTCCACACAAGACTTATTGGTATTAATGAGCGTAAACAAGCTACGAGCATCATGGGGCCTCTTGGCTGCTGCAGAACTAAAAGGTGTACCTGTCCATGGGATGTACTCGGGCTCTGCAGCCGAGGTTTCAGAGGCTCGGTACATGAAGGCCTTGGTCTCCCTGTACTGCCCAGCAGCCTGCAGCATGTCCTGCATACACATTAAACAAATTATGTCTGGGATGCACGAAGAAGACTTGAAACTAGAGATTGAGACACAAACTCATGTTTACAATGTTTACTGAGGGAATACATCAAGAGAGAAGTAGAGTCATTTATATAGACTTCTATACAACCAGGAGTCGCCCCCTGGTGGTCAGGAGAGAGAATGCAGCTTTAACACATGAATCATAGACTTCTATACAACCAGAGGAGTCGCCCCCTGGTGGTCAGGAGAGAGAATGCAGCTTTAACACATGAAGCATAGACTTCTATACAACCAGAGGAGTCGCCCCCTGGTGATGGATGTGTTTACCTTGATGATGTTGTTGACAGTCAGAACCCCCTCGGCCCACTGCACCGAGTCCACCGGGTTCTCCTTCAGACTGCGCTCCTCCTCGTCCAGCAGGCAGTCGAACAACGAGGAGATCTGGGACACCTGCAACACATGTAACGTAACACATGTGACGTAACACATGTGACGTAACACATGTGGCGTAACACATGTGGCGTAACACATGTGGCGTAACACATGTGGCGTAACACATGTGGCGTAACACATGTGGCGTAACACATGTGGCGTAACACATGTGGCGTAACACATGTGACGTAACACATGTGACGTAACACATGTGACGTAACACATGTGACGTAACACATGTGACGTAGCACATGTAACGCAACACATGTAACGCAACACATGTAACGCAACACATGTAACGCAACACATGTAACGCAACACATGTAACGTAACACATGTAACGTAACACATGTAACGTAACACATGTGATGCAACACATGTGATGCAACACATGTGATGCAACACATGTAACGCAACACATGTGACGTAACACATGTAATGCAACACATGTGACGTAACACATGTAACGTAACACATGTAATGCAACACATGTGACGTAACACATGTAACGCAACACATGTGATGCAACACATGTAACGTAACACATGTAATGCAACACATGTGACGTAACACATGTAATGCAACACATGTGACGTAACGTAATGAAGCTTCTCTCCCTGGACCTCGGAGCCGAACACCCACCTCTCTGAAGAAGACGTCGGCGGCGGTGAGGCTGGGCGGCACGGTGGCGCCGGTCCTCTGCAGCGTGACGCCGATGGCCCGGTTCACCAGCTCGCCGCGCTTGTTGTGGTGGTTCTTCAGCACCATCGCCGCCTGAAGCTTCTCGGCGTGTTCGCACAGCAGGAGGCGCGTCGCCATGACAGACGAACGCACCGGCGAATGGCCGAGGCGGTCCAGCAGACCCACCTGATAGAGGGGGCGGAGACTATAAAGTCTTTCGTAGCTGGACCTTGGTGGTGTTGCATTGTGGGTAATGTAGGCTCCAGGTGAGGAAGGAGAATGTGTTGAATTGAAAAAAGATGATTTCTCTGGTTCTGCTCTTCCATCTTTTGGTCTGACAATATTATAGGAACGCAACGCTAATACGGTGGAAATAAATGTGAGATGTGTAGCTGAGGGTCAAAGGTCAAGAATCCTGAAATGAGCACAGCTCTAAAATATTATATAGATAGATTGGTTTCTTTTAAATAACAAAAGTCTGGATTTGTTGTAAGGCCACTACAAAAGCTCCGTGCACCATCATTTTGTCATATTTAAAGGTGTGCGAGTGTGTGTGTGTGTACCTGGAGCAGGAAGTCCATGAAGCAGCCGTGGGCCTTCATCTTGTCCTCCAGCTGGTGGAGGATGATGAGGGAGGTGAGAGGAAAGCCGGCGCTCTCTAGAAGAACAAAAACAGAAAAAAGAATGCAGAAAACGTTTAAATGACGTTCAAGCACTTTTAATGAAATTTATTGTGTTCAGCAAAAATAGCAATTATGATATGTTTTTATATTATTTATAGTAATTTTTTATAGAGATTAATCTACTTTTCTGATGTTCCAGTGAAGTTAAAAAAATAAATACAGACGAGTAATATTGAGGATATCAAGGAATTTATAGCGGAGGGACACGAGGTAAATAAAAGAATAAACATTTAAAATATAAAATGTGGGTAATGTTGTTTTAATGGAGAACATATATTTCCTGCAGTCTCAGCATTCTGGTAATATTAATGTAACATGCAGACAAATATCTTTAAACCTGCTGGAATTACTGTAAAATAAAATAAATAAAAACGCCTCCTCACCGTCGGGGACCGACTCGGCCCACCGGGGGTCTGATGCCGGGTAATCGTCCACCAGGTCCAGGTTGATTCGGGTCACCATGGCGTCCAGCTCGGCGCCCTCCTCCCCGTCGCCGTCAGCGGGGAGGAGCTCGTCTGTGACGGTCTGAGCGCCGACCAGATCGTTACTGAGGCGAATCGATAAAGATCGTTCAAGTAATGCTGCGTCAGTCGGATATGACCCATCAAATACATTGTATTTGGTATTTTGTTCAATACGTGAACACCAAACGTTCATCTGAAGATGAAAAACAGCCGAATGCCTCCAAACAGCATCAGGCAGAGAAAGGCAACTAAATTAAATGATTTTCTTTATAATTTAAGCACAAAATTCAGAACATTTGTTAATAAAATCACGGCTCCTCTGCAGAGTCAGACCACAGAACAATAAAGCATCGAGTGAAACCATTTTTCAAAAACATCAATAAAAGATGTTGCGTCATTAAAACATGGATTTATTTAACCGACGAACCGGCAGAACTGCAGGAACGCCGTCTTCAGGAGGCGGGTCTTGTCCTCCTGAGCGACGGGCTCCGCCCTGGTTGGCGTCTCCATGACGGAAACCTGAAACCCCGGAGAGCAAAACCAAGAAATGCATTTCAGATGCAGTTCAAATCAAAACCTCCTGCAGAATGAACATTCTCCTTGCAGCGTTCGCTAACAAGCTCCACCTCCGGCGCCGCGTTCAGCGAGGAGAACAGCGAGTCCTCCATGGTCTCCGGCAGGATGGAGGCGCTCTGCCGGGCCACCACCGCCACCAGGCCGCTGTTCTGGGAGAAGAACACGGGAAGGTCGGCGCAGCAGCCGCCGCCACGGACGCCGTCACCTGATGGAGGGAACGCCGCCGTCAGACACGTCTGTTCACGTGAGCGTTACAACACGGAGTTAAAAGTTCTAAAATAAATAAATAATACTTTCTAGATGACTTGTCTTCTGAAACGATTTGATTTATTTATTACTCACTTGTTCTTTTATTATTTACTTTATGTTCCCTGTGTGTAAATATAGGGTTCATACACATCCTGACCAATGGAGGTCCAGGACTTTAAACCAGATTCCCATGACCAAACATTTAGTGAAATCTGGGTGTGTCCATGAAAAAGTGATAAAATGTAGTTTTATTTTCTTCAAGGACTTTTCTAGGACTTTTCCAGGACTTTTAACCAAATTCCCATGACCAAACATTTAGTGTCCATGAAAAAGTGATAAAATGTAGTATTTAAACTAACAATGAGGATTCCAAAGCATACAGTATTCCTTAAAGGACACAAATGAATGAGAGACAATAGTTTGATTAAAAGAATAAACATTTATAGATATACTCAGCGTATGCCTGCTTATATTTTGAGTCTTTCTTTTAAAAGCATATTCATTATTTCAAACTCAGCGTAAATGAACCACATGAACACATGAATATAACATTTACATGACTTTTACTAAACTTTGGGGATTTTTATTTTTTAAAGGACTTTTCCAGGCCTGGAAATAACCATTTTAAACTCCCATGACTTCTCCAGGTTTTCCATGATCGTATGAACCTTAACCCTCAAATAACTGACTTCTCCGGCGTCACTGAGGTCAGACTCCCTGTAATTCCATCGCTCTCCATCGGATCGTTAATCTGATCCGGAGCCCCGGACGCAACCGGAGAGCAGGGGACGTTTCTTTTACTCACCAGGTGAGCTGAAGCTGATTCTCTCGTCGGGCAGCCCCCCCCTGCTGGTGCCCGTGGAGCAAGCGAACACCAGCTCCTCGTTGTACAGGAAGGCGGTGCAGCCGGGGCAGTGCGGCAGCGCCAGCCGCGTGGCCTGCAGAGCCTCCTCGCTCTGACGGGACCAGACAAGACAGTGAGGGGAAGAAAGGGCGTGCAGAAGAAAAAAAAGTGCATGCGGTTTTACTTTTTTCAAAGTAAAAGTGCATGCGGTTTTACTTTTTTCAAAGTAAAACCGCATTTATTTATTTTTTTGCATGCGCTTTTCTTTTTTTTTATTTTTTTTAAACCGAAGGGAACAGTATTTGGCTGGACATTTGCTTTGTCGCTCGCAGTGTGAACGCAGCGTAAAACGTTATTCATAATAAATAGAACACGCTGTTCAATACTTAACCTCCAGCAGTATGGAGCTACGAAGATAGTTTTAGTTGTACTTGTGCAGGTTTAAGACATGTACTGCCTCTAAAATACTATGGTGAAGGAAGGAATGGGACATTTTAATTGTAGAAACATAATAAATAAACACTTGACAGAGATTGTTTGGTTAGAAAAGTCTGGATTCTTGGTTTTTAAAGTGTGTTTGAGGTAGAAGGGGACAGGTGCATGCTGTTTTTTTAAACAACAGTGACTTAGGTGTAGTTTGGGCCTTTAACAGATCCAGTAAAAGGAGACTCTCTGACCACCAGACCCTGCAGGATCCGGATCAGGACTGACCTGGAACGGGGGGCTGTACTTGGTGACTTCCACGGTGAACTGGTCGGAGATGGCGGCTCCGTTGTCCTGCAGGGTGACGAGGCAGAAGTAGGCCAGGCAGGGAGCGTCTGACGGGTGCCAGGCCGCAGCCAGAACCACCAGGCCGGCTCTGGGACAGAAACAAAGCCCGTGAGACAGTCTCAGGTTCCCCGTGTTCCGGATATGCTTTGTGGATAGAAGTGCGTTAGTTCTCCTTTAACCCCTCAGTACTCAAGATGTTCTCACAGACGACTCCCTCAGGGACAGACTATCGCAAGATGGATTTATTTACTCAAAAGTAAAAGGCCCTCTACTTCCTGTTTACTGACCTTGATTTAAGTTTATACGTCACATTCAGAGAGGATTAATAATATGAATGAATAGAAAGACATTAGGTGGGAAGACCTTTAAAATGAGAGCATTTCATCAAAGTTTAAACACAGCAAAGACAAATTAAGAACTTTTATTCTGAAGAGTAAAACAAGCAGGAAGTTGTGTGTGTGTGTGTATGTATATATATATATATATATATATATACACACACACACACACGTATCTACCAGACTTACTGGCTGTGCTTCATATCCAGGTAGGTCACATTCGCTCCCTCCTTCAGCTCCTCGTAGTTGCTCTCTGACCCCTGTAGGAGACCAATGTTATAGAAACATTAAGATGATCTGATCAATATGGATCAATATGGCTGCCAACGTTCAGAAGACATGAGGGAAGTCATGCAACTATGTGCAAGTACTCAAGTACTGTACTTGAATACAATTGAATACAGAGGGAAATGTTGTCATTTTATATCGCTACATGTATCTGACAGCTTTAGTCACTTTAAATAAAATATTACGCATTAATACGTCATATTTGTTCCCGTACTGACCCAGATGGCGTCGGCGATGCTCTCGGTCAGCGCCCGCTGGGCGTCCCAGCTGAGCGTCTGGTGCTCCCAGCTGTCGTCCACCTCCCACTTGCTCAGGCTGGAGCTGGTCAGCGTGTAGAGGCAGCTGGCTCCGCCCACCCAGAGCACGCTGTGCAGCTGCGGCCGACAAACAACACAGGTGTGACCGACAGGCCTGTCAATCAGCGTCGCAGAGCCCCCGTTCGTTATAATATACACGCTCAATTTGTAAATCCGGACTCTCGAGTCATCGTTTTTAGGGATTGAGCCGACTGATGACAAGAGGACCGGCCGGCGCCCACTGAACGCCACTTTACGGTTAAAAACCCGTCACCGGGACTCACGGTGTCATTGGCCGGCGGGGAGAGGATGCCGAACAGGCTGGAGACGCGGCGCCCGATGCCGGAGAGCACGCCCTGACTCTGCTGCAGCGCCCGGTACTGCAGCCTCCCCGAGGGGTCGGCGCTCGCTCTCAGCAGCCGACTCTTCATGGAGGACAGGATGAAGCTGCCGCCCTGAGAGAGGAGCGCAAAAAGAGGAAAAGGTCACAAATAAAAGATGTTGGGGGCGTGCGATTTACGTTTTAGGGTCGAGTCAGAAGGCTTCAGCTGCGGAGTCGGTAAAATAAATGAAGATTCACTGACGGCGACGGCGACCACGAAGTTGCAGAGGTCTCCCAGGTCCACGTCCGTCTCCGTGTAGTTGCCCTCCTGAGCCAAGCTGGTCCACAGGCGAGCCGATCCCTCCGCCGCCACCGCCAGGACGGAGATGGACTGGACCGGCGCCGCATCCAGCGGGGCGGCGGACGCCACGGCCACGAGGTCGGCCGTGTAGTTGTACTCACTGCTGGGCAGCTGCAGCTCCTTACACACCGAGAGCTGAGAGAGAGAGAGAGAGGGAGAGTGTGTGAGAGACAGAGAGAGGCAGAGAGAGACAGAGAGAGTGTGTGTGTGTGTGTGAGAGAAAGAGAGAGACAGAGAGAGAGAAAGAGAGAGACAGAGAGAGAGAGAGAGAGACAGAGTTATGTACCTGTACTTTCTTAAATAAGGTATTCATAAATAATAAGATCCCTCTGTATAAATAAAGGTATAAATTACTTAATTATAGCAATTTTTTTAAGTCACTCATCAACTTATTGTGAGGAGTGATGCGAGTCAGCGTACCTTGGCCACCGCCGTCTGGCAGATCTTCCAGATGATCAGCCTCTCTCCACACACCATCCAGGCCCAGCCGCTCTCATCCACCTTCACCGAGATCTGGTCGTCAACTAGAGGGACGAGGTGCGATGATTTTTTTAAAATTCAATAACGAGGAACATGAGGTTAATTTCCCCGACAGGGAGACGGGGGCGTTCCTCACCGTCGGCCATCGTCAGCGCCTCCATCACTTTGACCGGCAGCGACGAGCCGAAGGTCTGCACGTCGTAGTTGACTGAGTCTGCAGCTGAGAGGCTCTGCACCCTGGTGGGCGTCGACCTAAAGGAGTTAAACTCAGATTCAATCAGGGTTCATACACATGTTGACCAATGGAGGTCCAGCACTCTTCCAGGACTTTTCTAGGACTTTTCCAGGACTTTTAACCAAATTCCCATGACCAAACATTTAGTGTCCATGAAAAAGTGATAACATGTAGTATTTAAACTAACAATGAGGATTCCAAAGCATACAGTATTCCTTAAAGGACACAAATGAATGAGAGACAATAGTTTGATTAAAAGAATAAACATCTATAGATATACTCAGCGTATGCCTGCTTATATTTTGAGTCTTTCTTTTAAAAGCATATTCATTATTTCAAACTCAGCGTAAATGAACCACATGATCACATGAATATAACATTTACATGACTTTTACTAAACTTTGGGGATTTTAGTTTTTTCAAGGACTTTTCCAGGCCTGGAAATAACCATTTTATAATTCCATGACTTTTCCAAGTTTTCCATGATTGTATGAAACCTGTTCAATGCATGTGACAGAAATGATTCATATAATGAGTAGTGGGCATGATACCAAATAACAAAAATAGCAGCAGCAGTGGAAAAAGTAGAACAATAATGATAATAATGATTAAGATATGAGTCTTAATATTAACCCTCATACATATAAATGTGGTAAACTAAAAATAACAGCAGCAGAAGCACCACAAACTTGAATCACTGTTAAAAAACTGACGGTTTTAATGTTTCACAATAAGATTATTGTGTTTGACTCCATTACGTTTAGCCACGTGGGGCTAAATAAATGACAGTTGAGTATATATATGTATATGTATTGTTGATACATGTGTACACACACACGTGAAACACAGCTAGCTAAACCGTTTCCACTCACCTCGCCGACAGCCCGCTCCTGCGCGGGGAGGCGAACAGCAGGCTGGTGGCCGCGCCGGAGACGCTCTTCCTCCCGGCGGTGCGGCCCTGCTGCCGGCGGCCGGAGCTCGGGGCGGCTCGGGGGGTGAACATGTCTGCTGCGGGGCCCGCGGGCTGCTCGACGGGAGAGAAACAGGTAGGATGTTTAGCCGTGAAGAAAAACTGTGTTAACGCCGCCAACGGTCACTCTTCCAAACAGCGCGCGGTGCAGTCGCTCGAAATATACGTCATCACTGTGCGACGGAAAGTCCCGCCCACCGAAAAAAACGACTTAAAAAGAAGTTGCTGTATTTATACACACACACATATATATATAAATATATATACACACATATATATTTAATAAATCAGTAATTATAATCCAATATTAAGATATATAGTTTTAATAAATGTGAATTTTACCAATGTGAATGTTAATTTTACTTTTCATACGTTAAGTATTTTTATATTATATATATTCGTTATTACTATTTTGTGCTATCACTACTTGGACTCCACAACCGGACGAATACATCAACACACCAAAAATCACCTCTGGCAAATCAATTACTGAACTATAACACTGTTGTTTGTTTGGCTACATCTATGCACTATTGTTTAGTTTGCTTTGTTAGTTAATTTAATATTATTCTATTCTATTTGTTGTATATATTATGCATTTTTTCTTATTTATTCTATTACAATTTGTTAATATATTGTGCATTATTCTATTTTTTTAAATACATTTATTTGATTGTTTATCGGTGTATAAATACTGTAGCAGCGAAAAAAATCCCCTAGTAGGATTAATAAAGTATCTATTTTTATCAATATTTCTAATATGCCAAGTGACACTTCTGATTTCATGACGTAGCTTTTACTTCATGCATCGACAGCCGAACGACAGTGAGCACCGCAAACTGCTCCTATAAGTTGACATTTTTATTAATATCATTTGTTATTTAGTGACCAACGTCCACGTGCGCTCATTTCTCTTCATTTCTCAACGACGTTTCGGTGATTTCGGTTCAAATTGCGGGAAAAAACAAAAACTAATCCAGACCAAAGTAGTAGATCGCCGTCACATCCACCTTGTGATGCTAGCGGGGTGAAGCCAGGGCGGCGAGCAGATCCCCGATAGCCGTTCCCCCAGCAGAGATGAAGCTGGTTTTGATGGAGGCTGACCGGGGGGGGCGGAAGACCACGATGGCGCGGCAACGTAGTTTCAGCTAGGAACCGAGGTCGCGTGCATCCCTCCTCGATAGGCTCGCGCACAGTCACGGAGCGGACCAGCCCGATATGCAGTGAGTACCGACGAACCGCGGGAGCCGCCGAACCGGATCGATCCCGCGTAAAGTGTGTAGCCGCCAGGCCCGCTGGCGCCCTGTTAGCCGGTTAGCTCAGCTCATCCTCCGCTAACGGGGGGGAGCCAGTCGGGATTAACGCGGCAATCACGCATCGTTTTGGGCTTCGGCGTACGTCTCGCGCCGCCATGTTTGTTTATATTGTCACAACATTGTGTATTTAACGTGTTTGACGCCTCAGCAAAATGGAGACGATGAGTCGGACTCGAGGCAGGATGACAGACGAGCACACCGTGTTTCACCGCGTCTGCTGATCCGGTGCGCCGTGCAGGTGTGTCCCCTCCTCTCTGAACCGTCTCCGGTGTGTGACCTGTGACCCGTGTCCCCCCTCCCCTCCTCCCCCCTCCCCTCCTCCCCCCAGGTCATGAAGCGGGTTCGCACTGAGCAGATCCAACACGCGGTGGCTCAGTACCTGAAGCGGAGGCAGTATGTGGACACCGATGTCTCTCTGAAAGGGGCCAAGCTGTTCCAGTCTGCGGAGGAGATGGCTGCCAGTCTCACAGGTGAGGGGACGATGACGTCATGTCACCTGTGTCTAACAGTGAACATGTGGTTTAATGCGTTATTATTAAAGCCCCCTGAATACCTGCACTGGTGGTTTATTGTGGCTGTGAGCCAAGCTGATTTTGTATTTATTTTTTTTAAATATTATTTAAAAAAAATTCTTCCTGTTTCTCTGAGCAGTACAGACGGAGTCGGGGTGCACCAACATCGTCTCTGCGGCGCCCTGCCAGTCCGACCCACAGCAGTACGAGACCCAGTACTCCAGGCTGCGCTCCTTTCTGTCAGGTGTGTGTGTGTCTGTGTGTGTCTGTGTGTGTGTGTGTGTGTGTGTGTGTGTGTGTGTGTGTGTGTGTGTGTGTGTGTGTGTGTGTGTGTGTGTGTGTGTGTGTGTGTGTGTGTTCCTGTTTGCCACATTACCAACTTGTAATTCCCCCTGACTCAGAAACGGACGTCTCCTGGGCGAAGGAGGTGAGCAGCGTCCTGTACCCGCTCTTCGTCTACCTGCACCTGGACCTGGTGCACTGCGGCCTGAAGGGGGCGGTGGACGGTTTCTACAGCCGTTTCCACGGCGCCTTTCTCCAGGACGGCGAGCAGCGCGCCACCATCGAGCAGCTCCGCCACGTTCTCACCGCCCAGGACGTGGCGGCCAACCCCAAGCTGAGCGCCTTCCTGGAGCACAAGTACGTGGTCCACCTGGCGGAGCCGGCCTACGGCTACCTGCTGCGCTACCTGCAGAGCGAGGACAACAGCGCCCTCTGCAGGGCCCTGAGCACACACCTGCAGGTGGAGGTCACCGCCTCCAGGCGCACGGACTACCAGCTGTACGGCGCCGCCGGCGGGGCCGCCCCGAACTCCACCTCCTCCTGGGCGGGGGTGGACGGGGCGGAGGGCGCCGAGGGGGTGGAGGTGCCCGCGGGTATCCCGCAGAGCGAGGCGGCCCTGGAGACCCTGCAGGACTGCATCAAGAAGGTCCGCGAGGGGCCCCCCACGCTCACCACCGTGTGCTTCTACGCCTTCCACCACACGGAGCAGACGCTCAACACCGCCGAGGTGTCGGCCGACAGCCGGCTGCTGGCCGCCGGCTTCGACAGCTCCGCGGTGAAGCTGTGGAGCCTCCGGGCCCGAAAGCTGAAGGCCAGGCGGCACCGGGCCGACGTGTCGCTCATCCACCTGGCCTGCGACGTGCTGGAGGAGGAGGTGAGAGGACCGGAGGTGGTTGTGTCGATGCGTTTAATGACAGGAAGTCAGAAAAAACAAGTTCACTGTGCAGTGGACATTGTTTTTTCTGTTTTTTTTACAATTTATAATATGCATAGTTTATCAGGGCTTTACTGAACTGTGAGTTTTAGAAAATGTCGAAAGATATTTCCGGTTTCCAGAGCCCTGAATGATATTTTCGAAATGGCCAGTTTTGTTTAAATATCATTTAAAACTTGAAGATAGTTAAATAAACAGCTGCAAAAAAAGCAGTAAATCCTCATATTTGAGAAGTTTGACCCACAGAATATTTTAAATTTTTCCTCGATGGATTAAATGACCCCAAAAAATGTGAATTTAAACTTTTTTTCTTTATGTTCTATAATCTTCTAAATTGCGATTTTGGACAAAGACATTTCAAGATGTCTTCTTGGTCGACTGGAAAATATTTCTGACAAACAAAACGCAGAATTTGAGGAAATATCTAATGAGCACAATGAGCCCAAAAACAGAAAAATAAGATTGATTTAAAATGTACTTTTTAGTTTTTTCACTTATACAATATTTGAAAGCATTTTAAAAGTCGGGCGTGTTGTTCCCCGCAGGCGGAGGAGGAGGACGGCAGCGAGATCAAGACGCTGCGCGGCCACAGCGGTCCGGTGTTCCGGACCTCCTTCCTGACGGACGGCTCCGGGCTGCTGTCGTGCTCCGAGGACACCACGGTGCGCTACTGGGACCTGGCCAGCTTCAGCAACACGGCGCTCTACCAGGGCCACGCCTACCCGGTGTGGGACGTGGACGTGAGCCCCTGCAGCCTCTACTTCGCCAGCGGCTCCCTGGACCGGACGGCCCGCCTCTGGACCTTCTCGCGGACCTACCCGCTGCGGCTCTACGCCGGCCACCTCGCCGACGTGGACTGCGTCAAGTTCCACCCCAACTCCAACTACCTGGCCACCGGCTCCACGGACAAGACGGTGCGGCTGTGGAGCACCCAGCAGGGGGCGTCGGTGCGCCTCTTCACCGGCCACCGGGGCCCCGTGCTGTCGCTCGCCTTCTCGCCCAACGGGAAGTACCTGGCGTCCGCCGGCGAGGACCAGCGGGTGAAGCTGTGGGACCTGGCCTCGGGGACCCTGTCCAAGGACCTGCGGGGCCACACGGACAGCGTCACCAGCCTGTCCTTCAGCCCGGACAGCAGCCTGGTGGCGTCGGCCTCCGCGGACAACTCGGTCCGGGTGTGGGACATCCGCAACGCCCACGGCGGGACGCCGGCCGACGGCTCGTCGGGCGAGCTGGTGGGACTGTACGCCGGGACCACCAGCAGCGTGCTGAACGTCCAGTTCATGGCCTGCAACCTGCTGCTGGTGACGGGCACCGCCCAGGAGAAGGCAGAACCGTAGCCCCGGGGTCCTCTTCTTTGTGTCCGGGGGGGAAGCTCGTCTGTTGGTCACCGGTGGTCTTCCACTCGGAGGTTAGAGTCCGCCAGCTGCTCAGGAGTCCTGTTTGTAGGAGGTCTTGGTGTTTGAAGGTCTCTCAGCTCCTCTTCTAGACCTGCAGCTCCAGGTGCAGGTCTTGGTCTGATTACCAAAGCGTGCTCACTAGTCAGTATTAAATAATTCCTCCCGGGTCCGGTGCCTTGGTGGTTCAGACCTGTTCACACGTTGTATTCTCTCTTAATGCGACTGTCCTGAAAAATATTGTTCTTGTTCAATTAAAAAACAAAATTTGAAATGTGCAAAAATCAGTTTGACCCCAAAAATGTTTTTTTTTTGTTTTGTTTTTTTACTGAAATGAGAAAATAACGAAACACACTGTTACATTGGTGTTGCATGGATGTGTATTATGGGATGGACTGCTCCTTGGTGCTTTAATCTCCAGGGTGTGTTTAGCCTAGCTTAGCACCAATACTGGAAGCAGAGGGGAGACCAGCAAATGAGGAGAAAACAAAAAAATATATATATATATATATATATATATATTTGCATCCATACACCTGATGTGTAGCGAAAGGGCCTCGTTGACCTTTATAAATAGTTTTACTACCAAAGTACCGTCTTTAATTACTTTGAGCGATACCAACGTTAAGCAGACGAGCGCTCGATGACATCAGAGACGTCTGAAATAAACCCGGTTGACAGTTTTTGATACTTTGTTCCAAAATAATATAAAGAGCTGAATGTCGGGAGCTTCTGGGAAACTGATTCGTTACGAGGACGCTTTACAAAATAAAATAAACAACGTTAGTTTGTTTGCGTTCAGGCTGTTTTTTTAGTTATTAGGGTATTCACAAATGTCAATGTTATTTTTGAAGGACTGCTGGAACAAAAGCAGGTCGATCTGGTTTCAACTCGTTGTGGGAAGACGGCCCTCAAACGCAGCGCTGTTCCTTTAAGGATCTCTTTCAAAATAAAAGTGTAATTAGCCTGTTGAGGACATTTCTATGAATCAAAGGTTGTATTTCTTTTTGCAATTTTCTGCGAGTGGCATGAACGGTGCAATGTTTAAAAAGTGTATATAAATATATATATATATATACTGTATTTTTGTAATATTTTGGCTACCAAGAGTTGACATCCAGGTTGAGCTTAACAAGGGCTTAAACAAAACTGACCTAGAAACTGATATCATACATTCTAAGTGTGATTGTATTTTTTTTTCTTCTTCTTTTAAATATATATATTTAAATATATATATATATATTAATTAGTTGTTTTGCATATTTCATTCATAAATCCAGCCTGGAAGTTGTACTTTGTTCGTCAGTGACCTTTTGTTGCCTCCTGTAGCCCAAAACAAGGAATAAATAACAGAATCTATTTGAACTGAAGCTTCAGTAGGCTCCTTTTTTATGTCCTCATCTTGAGATTCATCTTCATTCATGAAACCATGTGATGCTGACGGACCAGACTGGACTCTGCACGTGGATCAGCTGGTCTCGATCGTAGTTCCAGGAACAGACTCCCCCTTCTAAAGTCCACATTAATAAACGTATGTTTATAAATGTGGACGTCCTCACACAGGCTTGTGAAACACATGTCCATTCACTGGCATACGTTTCAACACGTTGTGTAATCTAAGTGATCATATAGTTGTAAAATAAAAACAATGTAAATGACGGTAGTGTTTACAAAGTGGTGGAAGAAGTACTCAGATATTTTAACTTTGTAAAAGATGTTGAATGAAGAATTTTAACGAACAGAGTATTTCTACACACTTCATACCAGAACTAGTCCTGAGTACCGGCCACCTGCTGCCCCCTTCAGGCCGCAGGCCGCCATGACATGTAGTTAACGAGAGGCTTCACCAGGATCATTAACGAGGTCTAATCAAGGTCACGTCCTTCACGAGGACGTGTGCTTTTGTGGATTTATCTAAGTGAGTGAATAAAGTACAAACCTCCCTGATCTCACAACACAACTGTAAATACACACTCACCTCAAGTTATGTAAAGAATGCCGACACCAGCAGGAATGTGGTTGTGGACAGGTGGGCCGTGTGCAGCATCTCAGCCGGTGTGGGTGTCAGGGTGTGTGTGAGGCACACCCGAATCCACTCAGACGGAAAGAGGAAGTTCAGTGTGTGTTCCTCCTGCGTCTCTCTGAGGTCGTTTTGTGTCTCTTTGAGGCCATTGTGTGTCTATTTGAGGTTGTTTTGTGAGTCTTTGAGGTCGTTTAGATCCTCTGAGGTAGTTTGGTGTCTATTTGAGGTCATTGTGTCTATTTGAGGTTGTTTGGATCCCCTCTGTTATTTGCGTCTCTATGAGGTTGTTGTGTGTCTATTTGAGGTAATTTTGTGTCTCTTTGAGGTTGTTGTGCATCTCTTTGAGGTCATTGTGAGTCTCTTTGGGGTCGTTTTGTGTCTCTTTGTCGTCGTTTTGCATCTCATTGAGGTTATTTTGTGTCCCTTCGGGGTCATTTGCTTCTTCTCTGTCAAACATATCTAGTAAAGACACAAGAAAGGCAACCGGCAGGAGGCTACAGCGGCTCAGCAGCAGCGACTTACAACCCGCCGTGGCTTGTTTACGATTACTGTAGATGTAAAAACACAAACAGCAGTTTGTAAAGAAAGTGAGAAAAATGATGCGAGTCAAAATTATGAAAAAAGTCATAGTATGTCAAAAAAGTAAAAAAATATAATTTGTCAAAAAAAAGTATGAAAAAAGTCAGTATGTCAAAAAAGTACAAAATATAATTTGTCAAAAAAAAGTATGAAAAAAGTCAGTATGTCAAAAAAGTACAAAATATAATTTGTCAAAAAAAAGTATGAAAAAAGTCAGTATGTCAAAAAAGTACAAAATATAATTTGTCAAAAAAGTCAAAGTATGTCAAAAAAGTCACAGTATGTCAAAAAAGTAAAAAATATAATTTGTCAAAAAAGTCAAAGTATGTCAAAAAAGTCACAGTATGTCAAAAAAGTACAAAATATAATTTGTCAAAAAAAAGTATGAAAAAAGTCAGTATGTCAAAAAAGTAAAAAATATAATTTGTCAAAAAAAGTATGAAAAAAAGTAATATGTCAAAAAGTCATACTATGCCAAAACAGTCATAGTATGTCAAAAAAGTCATAGTATGTCAAAAAAAAAAGTAAAGAAAATATAATTTGTCAAAAACAGTATGAAAAAGCAGTGGCGGACGGTGCATTTTCTCCCTGGGCCTTCAGTGCCAATGAAATCGTATACATATCAGACTTACCGGGTAACGGGCTGTGGCAGCCGGCAGGAGGCTACAGCGGCTTACAACCCACCGTGGCTGGTTTATGATTAAATACGACTGCAGATGTAAAAACACGAACAGCAGTTCACTCACCAGAAGCTGTTCACTTGATAAATAAAGAGTCCATCCTCCTCTTTGTTAACACGCTCCAGTACCAGGTCTCCTGGCTTTGAACGCCACTGACAGCCCACGTCTCACTGCGTTCCACCAAGTCCGTTTCTCCTCCTTCAGCCATTGAGTGTTAAAACAACTACACCAAGTAAAATATTAAAAATGTCATAACTTGTTATAACTATGTTAGAGGTGAAATCTGATTGGATGAGAGCTCTCCTAACAGAAACTGGAGGCAGAGCAACAGACGCAGACAGGAGTTGTGCAGTGAGAAAATAAGATAATAGGGAAAAAATAATTATAGTACATGTAGTGTATTTGTGAAAAACAATTAAATTATAACTTTGTGATTCTGATTAGACCAGCAGAGAAGGCTTACCTGGCCCTGACAGCCCACCACTGGTACACAGCAGTATGAATACAAATACACCATGGGTCAGATGTATACAGTACAGACAGTAGTATAAATATAAATACTTTAGAGGTAAAAAAGGAACAACAACTCTTCTGGCTTCAGAGATGCTGATCTGAATGAGAACACTTCAAGCTATTTCATTTATCGCTCTGCCAAACCCTCAGGAATGAGTTCCCAGTATCCAGCAGGCCAAGCCCAGAGAGAGAGAGAGAGAGAGAGAGAGAGAGAGAGAGAGAGAGAGAGTCAGCTGGGGCGAGGTTCACGGCCACAGGGAGACAAACCAGTTTCTGTCTGGAGGGTGTGTACCCGACCGCCCCATACCGACCTGACGGGCTCGTCCCTGAATCCGACACACACACTCTCACTCACGCACACACTCCATCACACACACCACCTCCACCTCCACCACCACCACCGCCGCCTCGCGTCTCCTTCGTCCTCCACTCCCTGAGCTCCTTCCCCCCTGAAGACGATGCCTCTCCAGGCCACCCTGACGGGCCGGGGCGACGGCTCCGGCGGGGCCGTGGACACGCAGTCGGACGGGAAGTCGTTTGAAGAGCTGAGGAACAGATGCCTGCAGCAGGGGGTCCTGTTCGAGGACCCGGACTTCCCCGCCACCGACTCCTCGCTCTACTACAGCCAGAGTGTCCCCGTCAACATTGAATGGAAGAGGCCGAAGGTACGTATGGGCAGCTTTCTGTTCACTGGGTCAAAGCAGCTTCTGAGGACCAGGACAGGGTCCAAAGGGGGCGAAGTCTGTTAGATTGAGCCTCAGATTCAGTTTCTGACACGTTGAATGAATGAAATGTGGTTTCTCTGTGAGAGGAGCATCTGAGTACATTGTACATGACATGCTTTAACATACTAGTACTTTTTTAAGTATGAAAGGTCTCATAAATGTAAGACTATCAGGGCGAGCTGAATAAATGAAAACCGTCTGTGGCAGTTGAGGCATTGATTAATAATGAAGTAATTAAATGTAATGTAAAGTAATTACTGATACTAACGCTTCGAATAACAAATAAATGCTACAGCGCAAAGTTTATTTGAAGTATTTTTTTCTTTAATCCCGTCGTAGCTGCAAAACCAGTTTCGCGAGAAAACTGTGTAAACATGGCCGAGAGCATGTGCAGCCTCCTCACAGGCAGACTTTATCCCCACACACCTCCACGCTATCTGCAGACACGTGAACCCCTCAGGGGTCGAGCGTCTGATCGGCTCGTTTTTTCTTCAGCCGATCGGCTCACGATTGAAACGCGTGGAAGCTTTCCTTGATTTCCCTCATCGTCTCCGCCGCCCGACTGCGTGCTTCGGCTGCATTTCCAGGTTTTTCCAGCTCTTGACTTAACCTGATCTGAGTAAAGTGAACTCACCCATCACGTTTGCTCCTGTGACTACATATTTCTCTCTCTTGGGCGTTGCTGCAGAGTAAATGCTTCAGCTGCCTTCAGCTGGCGTGTTTTCTTGTGTGTTTCAGTGAGGGGTGGATTAATATGCCTGGAATGTGAACACACCTATCACACGCACCTGTGTCACCGCTCAACGGTCATTTTTCCTTTCTTAAATAAAACCAACCTGTTTTTTTTCCCCGGTTTCTCTGCAGGAGATCTGCAAGAACCCGAAGTTCATCGTCGGCGACGCCAACAGGACGGACATCTGCCAGGGACAGCTGGGTTGGTTCTCAAGCTGTTTCCATTTATCTTTGTGTGCACGTTTCCCTCACTTACCCATGATGCACCTGTCTCGTCACCACAGGGGACTGCTGGCTCCTGGCGGCCATTGCATCCTTGACCCTCAAACAAGAAACCCTGGCCCGAGTCGTGCCCCACGACCAGGACTTTGACCGCAGATACGCCGGCATCTTTCACTTCCAGGTAGACCGGCGGCTGATTGGTTTATGGGATGTTTCCCTCTGAGGAGTCTCTGGTGCTCATTTTCAGAGATTTCAGTCTCCGTCAGGAGCAAGAAAACCAAACTTCACCTCGACAAAGACACAAATAATTCACACAGATGAAGTGAATATTAGTGCCTCTACATGTGGAGTATGAGGATGAAACTCCTTTAATATAGTAAATGATCCACCCATCCTTCCATTAGCGTTATTCCTGGCAGGGTTTAATGTTTTTCACACTGGATCTCGGGGGCGACTGTGGCTCAGTGGTTAGCAAGTCGGTCTTTCAATCAGAAGGTCGGTGGTTCGAGCCCCGGCTCCGGCAGTCTGTGTCGTTGTGTCCTTGAGCAAGACACTTAACCCTCATTGCTCACCGTAGCTGTGTCTACGGTCTACTGTATATCATGTAAGTCGCTTTGGATAAAAGCGTCAGCTAAATGAAATGTAATGTAATGTAATCTCGTCCCCAAATAAAAATAACCCCAAATATTACATATGCAAAGCTACAGAGTATGTGTGTATAAAACTATATAAATACAAGGAAATACAAACAAAGTAAGGAAAATAAGAATGCAAAAATGAAGAATTTGCACATAAAATAATAATACATTAAAAAAAAACTAGCTGGATGTATTCATTGCTAAACCAATTTTAGTCTGGAATTAAATAAATAAAACAAACTCAATGCAGCATCTATTGAAGCAGTAACAAAGAGCTTCACTTACACAAAACGGTTAAATCAAAAAGGCCTGAATTCTCTTTTCCTGTGTCTCGGCCAATCACAATAAAACAGGAGCCAAAAATAACAAATCCACCAATCAGAAGGCGATACCTCCACACGTTGTGTCTGTGAAGAAGTGCAGAAACACCTCTGAATGTAACCGATGATTAAATATTCTGCCCCTCAGTTCTGGAATCACAACAAGTGGCTGGACGTGGTGGTGGACGACCGGCTGCCGGCGGTGAGAGGAAAACTCATCATGCTTCACTCCGCCTCCAACGACGAGTTCTGGAGCGCCCTGCTGGAGAAAGCCTACGCCAAGTAAACGATTTTTTAAAAATACTATCGCGCAATTTATTTGATCATATCTGCCTAAATGTGACTGAGGACGTAAAACTCTGCTAGCTGTTCGGGTCGTTACGGCTCCACAGTAACGTGATACACAGTGAGGACTTTGTCCAAACGCTTCATCATGTGTGGAACTGAATGGAAGGACCGTTCACGTCCACAGGGCTCGTCCTCTGGGGAGAACAAACATACTCATTAAATGTCATGATGTTAGCGCAGGAGCCGGCTAGCAGACGGCCGATTGGTCGCTTTGTTCCGGACAGAAATACAGATTAGATGTGCAGGCCTTCGTGGTCTCCACGGATGTCCATGCACTTTGGTAACGTAGACTCTCAGTCTGTGTAGAAGCTGACAGTGTGGCCCGATAGAGCTGCTATGGGGTCAGCAGAAGGACCAGGGTTCACCCCCTGTCTCTAAACTGATGGCTTTCCCCGTCTCCTTTGTTCAGACTGCACGGCAGCTACGAGTCCCTGAAGGGCGGCAGCACGATGGAGGCCATGGAGGACTTCACCGGCGGCGTCGGTGAAAACTACGAGACCAAGAACGCTCCAGAGAACCTGTTCGCGATCATGAAGAAGGCCCTGGACCGAGGCTCCATGTTGGGGTGCTCCATCGACGTAAAGACCGCTAATCATACCGCTTAATCACGGTCACCTGTCACGCTACACAAGAGGTTTAGAAAGGATATTTTGTTTGTTCCTCCAGATCACCAGCTCTGCAGAGTCTGAGGCCAAGACGACCACCGGCCTGGTGAAGGGCCACGCGTACTCCATCACAGGCCTGGAGGAGGTGAGGCACTGCAGACCTACGAATAGTGACGTTTAATATACTTCAGTTACTCAGCAGAGCCAAATACTCTCACTCCAACAAAAAAACTGACTGTTTGATTCTCAGGTGACGTTCCGAGGTAAGACGGTCCAGCTGATCCGGATCAGGAACCCATGGGGTCAGGTGGAGTGGAACGGGCCCTGGAGCGACGGGTGAGACACGTCTTGTAGTCCATTACAAGTCGTGAAAATGCATCTTTATTAGTATTATAATAACAATAAGATAATTTAGGGCATTATTACATAATGAAAGAGTGAAATGACCGATCCTGGATCAGAACCTCGTCATGTTGGTCCTTCATCACAAGGCCAAGCTGAAGCCTTTACCCGTAAAATCTCAAACTTGCATGAATGAACAACAAATAAAGTTTGTTGTTGTTTGTGGAAAGTCTTCTCTCTCTGATCTCTGGACGTTAAGGTTGTAACAGGTTGTAACAGTTTGTAACAGATTGTAACAGTTTGTAACAGGTCGTAACAGGTTGTAACAGGTCGTAACAGGTCGTAACAGTTTGTAACAGGTTGTAACAGGTTGTAACAGGTTGTAACAGGTTGTAACAGGTCGTAACAGTTTGTAACAGGTCGTAACAGGTCATAACAGGTCGTAACAGGTTGTAACAGGTCATAACAGGTCATAACAGGTCATAACAGGTCGTAACAGTTTGTAACAGGTTGTAACAGGTTGTAACAGGTCGTAACAGGTCGTAACCGTTTGTAACAGGTCGTAACAAGTCGTAACAGGTCGTAACAGGTCGTAACAGTTTGTAACAGGTTGTAACAGGTCGTAACCGTTTGTAACAAGTCGTAACAGGTCGTAACAGGTTGTTTCGTGTCCGTTTCAGGGCCAGAGAGTGGAACTACGTTGACGAAGCTACAAAAAATCGACTCATGCAGCAATCAGACGACGGGGAATTCTGGTGAGTCGGCTTTGGTCCAAAATAATGAATACTTGTAGTGAACGGCATAATCACTGAAAAAAGGGTCAGAAATAGAATGTGCCCAGCTGTTTCTACACAGAGCACCGCATATGGGGTACGATTAGCTTGAAGCTGAGCTTTAGTCATGTTTTCAGGTGGTCATATGAACCCATAATCAATATCAATAACATGGCGGGTGTTCAAAAGTTAACTCTGTGAGATGTGTTTTTAGCACAAATGTGATTTAAGATGAACTGTATTTAAAAATGACTCCAGGATGGAGTTCAGCGACTTCAAGAAGAACTACGACAAGGTGGAGCTCTGCAACATGACCCCCGACGACCTGAACGACGACTCAAAGCGCCACTGGGAAGTCAACATGTTCGAGGGAAACTGGATCCGCGGCTCCACCGCCGGAGGCTGCAGGAACTTCATCGGTGAGACCAGCGGATCAGATTAGATGGTTTGATTTGTTGTCTTTTTGTCGTTAAACTGCCATCTAAATCTCATTTATTCTACCCGCAGACACGTTCTGGACCAACCCGCAGTTCAAGCTGCAGCTGGAGGACGCTGACGACGACGACAACATGTGCAGCGTGGTGATCGCTCTGATGCAGAAGAACAGACGGAAGCTGAGGAAGGAAGGCATGGACATGGAAACCATCGGCTTCGCAGTGTACGAGGTCAGGAAATGAAGAACAGAGTCGTGCTTGAAACATGGTTTCATAAATTAATCATGGTTTATTATATGAAACATGGTTTAATGTCTACATTTAAGTGGCAGTGCGGCAACTCATTAGACAAACTTTGGGTTAAGAACCCATGTTGGTTCTAACTATTACATAAACTGAGACATTTAAAAGATAAGACATTCAAATTGGTTTCAATATGAGTTCATTTTTCATGTTTATGACACTATTACACAATAAATATGAACATAAACTCAATTAGCCGGAAACCGGATGCATTGAAAAAAGACGCATTCGAGGACGATCTGACAAGTTATGGTGCTTTCAAAAAAATCGGTTTCTCGAAATGTCTGAACTAAAATAATTATTAAAAATACTTAACTTCACTCAATCAAACTTCGTAAAGATAATCCTACCACGTAGAGCTATTTTAGATATGAAAAAAATTAAATTAACTTTTCATTTTCTTTTCTTGTTTTAAATACATTTAATTTTTTTTTCTGTGTACTATCATAAACCAATATACTACTAACACATATTTGGCCTTATTATATATTTTCACAAAGGTTTTTCTGTATATTATACCTTTTGAAATTTTTCAAATAGACCTTTTGAATGAGGAGATAATCAGGATTTGGTATGAGATGCAAACCATTTGCAATTTTCGCCACAAAATGTCTGGGGTGCAAGAGTTTGCTTCTAACCTCTACGTGTTTATGTTATATATGTATGTTTATATATATATATTTAGTGTTCTTGTTAGACCTAATCCCTCGGCTCGTCTTCAGGCTCCAAAGGAAGAAGACCAGCTGGGTAAAGACTTCTTCCGCTACAACCCGTCCAAAGCGCGCAGCAGGACCTACATCAACGTGCGGGAGATATCGGAGCGCTTCACGCTGGCTCCTGGGAATTACCTTCTGGTCCCGACCACCTTCCAGCCGCACCAGGAGGCCGACTTCATCATCAGGGTCTTCTCCGAGAAGAAGACCAGCGCTATGTGAGTGGAGGAGGGAAGAAAGCTCAAACTTTTGACTCTTATCTCATAATTTTGACTTTCTATTTCATAATTTTGACTTTCTATCTCATAATTTCGACTCTTATATCATAATTTTGACTTTCTATCTCATAATTTTGACTCTTATATCATAATTTTGAATTTCGATTTCATAATTTTGACTTTCTATCTCATAATTTCGACTTTCTATCTCATAAATTATTCATTTTACTGCAGAAATGGGCTTCCATATAGTAGTGAACTTTTAAAAAGTTGGTGAAAAGGTGAGAAACTACAAGACCAGAACAGAATTATAAGAATATAGTGAAATCAAATGCACAATCAAATCATCCGCCTCTTTAATGGAGAGTTTTAGTTGTTTCCTATAATCTGAGAAGAATTTAATTCTGAATAACGGTTACAAATAAACATGAAAAGGTCAAAACCTAGAGTCACAACTCGAGCTTCTGATCCACAGCGAGATGGGAAGCAACGTCGACGCCGACCTCCCAGACGTGAGTACAGATCAATAACCCGCTGATTCGACCGATCGAGCTGTTTGCTGATGACGCCTCGTTGTCTCCTCCAGCCGCCGCCGCCCTCCGCTCCAGCAGACGAGACGGACGAGGAGAAGGGCCTGAGGAGGCTGTTCGACCAGCTCGCCGGGTCGGTAAGGAAACAGCAGATTGGAGGTCACGTGACCGGCGCCCGGCGGGGTCTCCGGACACTGGGAGGAACCGATCCCACTGAATGGGAACCAGTAAACCACCATGAAGCATTAGGGCATCACGATAAAGACGCCCAAAAAGAGAAGAAAGGCGACTTTCTTAACAAATTTGCCACTTTTTAAGTGCAATCTTTCGGCTTTTTGGGCAATATACTGAAAGTTACAAAAACATATCTAAACAAAATATTAAGTATAAGAATAGTTCACCTGCAGCAAACAGCAGAAAGAGACGGATATTTCCCTCAGGAGAAGGTGGAGACCAAAAACAGAGCTAAAAGACAGTTACTCTATGTTACTCTGTTGGCTGGTAATATGTCAGGATGTTATTCTGCCTACAAGAGGACACAAGCTTTAATAATGCAGCTTTTAATATTGCACAATGGGATTTGATTTGACGGCATGGGTGTGATTTTCCCTCCTCTGTGTCTGCAGGACAAGGCCATCTCTGTCTATGAGCTCCAGCAGATGCTCAACGGCGTCCTCAGCAGACGTGAGTCAAATTAAATGTGCTTTTTTAATCCCTTTACTTTCATTTAGGTGTTTTTTTAAAACATTGTTCCATTTTAAGAGGCCACGAGATAAAAAAACACTGGGAACTATACTTCTTTTTTTATACTGCTTTTTCTTTCAGGAAAAGAGATCCAATTTGAAGGCCTGAGTCTGAGCACCTGCCACAGCATCATCAACCTGATGGACGTATCCTTCCACATCACTTCTTTACTGGTTTCTAAACGTTCGAGGCTACATAAGTAAACATTAATGAATCCTGTTCAATCCTTTTGCAAAGTGTTTTTCCTTCACAGTAAACCAGGTGGACAACACGGGGATGCTGGAGTTCCAAGAGTTTAAAGTCTTCTGGGAAAAGATGAAGAAATGGATCGTACGTGTTGATTTATGTTTGAAACCGTGAATCAGAGGCGGAAGAAGCCCTCAGATAATTTAACATAAAAATATCAAATACACAAATGAAAAAGCTCTACAAGTTAAGACGTATACAAGTAAAAGTCACATTTAAAGTTTTATTAAGTATTATGGTACATTTTAGAATCATATTTACAGTTTTATGTTACTGGATTATAATTATAATAATTACTTTATTGTTGAAATAAAAGGTGGATCTTATTTTAATGTATATATATTTTTACATATTGCTTTATATACTGCTGGGTTATAATTTCGTATTGAATTAGTTAATAGATATTTTGTATTAATTTTCTAAATCTGTGAAGTAACTAAAGCATGTTGTAAAGTAGAAGTATGAAGTAGCATAAAATGTAAATACTCAAGTAAAGTACAAGTACCTCATAAAAGTACAGTACTTAAGTAACTGTACTCCGGTGGAGTGTTTTTGGGGTTTTGCAGTTCTTTGAGCTTCATCTGTTAAACGTTGCAGATGCTCTTCTTGTCCTTCGACACCGACCGCTCGGGGAAGATGTCGTCCTACGAGCTTCGCAGCGCTCTCAAAGCTGCAGGTGAGTCGGCTGAACGCTAAAATCGAAAATGTGTTTTTAAATGCATTAAATCTTTCAGTCGTCACTTTGTGGGCTTAATGCGTTGTTTGCATTGTTTGGATCTCTTTGTTCCCGTGAAGGCATGCAGCTGAACAACCAGCTGCTGCAGCTGATCTGCTTGAGGTTCGCAGACCAGAACTATGACATCGACTTCGACGACTACCTCACCTGCATCGTGCGCCTGGAGAACATGTTCAGTACGTTGGCTCGACGAATACCTAGATTAATAGTGAAGAGCAAAACTATTTTCATTTCATTAAATAACACACTTATGAAATGAAAGTTGAGCAATTAAACTCAAATTAACATTTCCAGTTTATACATAAGAAAATAAAATCCTCCTCTCGGTTAACAATAACTACACCAATAATTAATGCCTCAAAATGATCCTAGTTTGTGTATTTTAAAAAATATTTATATTTTATAAAAATTTTATAAAAATTTTATTTAATGCTCCACATTTAATTGAATATTTCTCTACTAGTTTAATAAATTGTTAAGATAATCCTTTAATGATTTCCAGAGGGGGATTCATGTGTTGCAGCATATATCGTAAATCAAATAAAAACAGAATCTACGCTCATATTAACATGTCTCTTCATGTCTCTCTTCATGTCTCTCTTCCCTGAACTCTTCCCTGATCTCTTCCCTGATCCAGGAGCGTTCCAGGTGCTGGACAGCTCCCAAAAAGGGCGCGTGAACATGACCATCATGCAGGTACAAACCACGCCTCCAGGGGGCGCTTGTTTTACCAAACCTGGTCAACCAGGTGGTTGGAAGTTATCCTGCCAAAGTCTTTCTCATCACAATTGACTTGAAAAAATTCACACATTTCCATCTCCATGTGCTCTACAAAAAGCCTCTCAGACCCCTAAGCTCCGCCTACTTAGATTTTCCGCCATTTTGAATTATGTGAAAACACCCTTTATGTGATTTTCTCCTACACCATGGGTCACTAACTGGCGGACCGCGGTCCGGGTCCGGACCCAAACGCCGTTGTCTCTGGACCCTGGACCGAAAACCAATTATTATTACCAAATTATTAACTGTTGGTGGATCGCTTCTATTTCACCGGTGCAGCTTTTCCTGCCTTTACGGCTCTCGTTCAGCGGTCCAGGAAACACTCCGACCAATCACACGCCTTGAAAATCCTGTCACTTGATCCTACTCGACCAATCACATGTGTGTATTGCGTTAAGCCCCGCCCTCGACTCGAGTAAGACATTCGCACACACGGGAGCGACGGGAGAGACCTGATAGTTTGAAAAGTACGTGAGTCAGAGAAGTTGTTTCACTTGGCGCTCCAAAAGAGAAATGTGGACATCTTAACCAGAGCCTTGAACCAGGAATGGACAGACTTAAATGTGTATTATTCCCACAACCAGATCTTTAGAGCAAACGGACCGACTCACATCAGAGATTAAGGCCCAGAAAAATAAACCTAAGAGGCCAATATAATCAGAACCCTAACACATGAATTAATATGATCAGAATCCTAACACATGAATTAACTGACCAACAATAATGTTAACAGAGAGGAGAAATGAGCTGAAACAAGTGGGTTAATAACCACAGATGAAGTCCATGCAAACACATTTATCTTTTTTGAAAACAAGGATATAATATATTGGCTCTTTGGATTGACATCACTAGATGCCCGAATAAACTGAATTTGAAGCTGCAAGACAATTCAGTTAAATTAATCTTTCTAACATGATTTATTTAATTTAATTTATATAGTCATGTTTTTCAAAAGCTTTCTGTTTTAAATCCAGCCTTTATTTGCCTTGAAATAAGATATGATAATTTATGTATTATTAGAGTATGTATTATTTATAATTATTCAAGGAAATCTGTAATATTAAATATTGTTTAGATGTTAATTAATTGAACTTTATTTATTTTACAGTCAGTTGTTGACTACATATAGTCGTTAATACAACTGTTGGCTACTTCAATACATATGGCACAAAATCATAGCACAAATTTGACATTATTGGGATGTTCCGGACCTTTGCATGAGGAAATTCTCTCGAACTGGACCTCGCGGAATTTTAGTTGAATACCCCTGTTCTACACGCTTGTTCTGATTCATACCAAACTTGCTATGCATCCTCATTGGAGCTGTATCATCATAACCAAGTTAAAAAGTTCTGATATCTTTTATTATTATTTTCCCCTCCTATACTCAACTGAATTTAGAGATATCTTATTAAAGGTGTTTTGTGTTCCCCTCACAGTTCCTGATGCTGTCGATGAACGTCTGAGGATGAGAGCCACGAAGCCCCCAGAAGAACAAACCTTATCTCATTCATGCCCTTAAACTTAAAGCATATATCTGGGTTTGTTTTGTGTGTGTGTTTTTTTTTTTTTTTTTTTGACTAAATAATGTGAGATACTTCCTGCGCTGAAGATGTTGGAACGTTGGGATCAATTGTGAACATTTGCTGACTCGTGCTTTTGGAGAAAACATTGTTTTATTTTGGAAATAAACTTTGAATAAAACGTCTGGGTTTGGCCTTGAAATGCTGTGAAGTTGGACAATTTTATTGGTTTATTTTATTGTGACTAAATAAACGTAGTTTGTCTTTATAACTGAAACACATTAAACCCGACAGGATGGGCAGGTTAAGTTTGTTATTCATGATTCTTAATTATCTTTTTAACCAACAAGTTGAGTTGATTCAGACAAAAGTCGAATCCATTATTCTTTTTTTTCCTGTTTATAAACATTAATTTGCATGAAGAAGGGCTCAGATAGTCAAGTAAAAAAATACTCTGTTACGAGTAAAGGTCATGCATTTGAAGTTTTACTTAGTAAAAGTACAAAAGTACACACAGCCAAATGTATTTAAAGTGCTAAAAGTACTCGTATGCAGAATGATTACAGAATAATACATACGATATTACTGAATTCACTTTAATGTTGGAGCTGGTAAAGGTGGGGCTAACTATGAGCAGTTCATGTATAGTTTAATCTATAATAATCTATAATGATGTATTAATTGATTAATACATTAATTGGTATTTTGAATTAATTATCTTAATCTGCAAAGTAATCAATCAAATAAATGTAATAGAGTAAAACATACAATATACTCCCAGAGTATATTATAAATTAGCATATAATGGATAGACTCAACGTAAAAGTGACTCAGAATTATACTTAAATTAAGGTTGCAGGTAGCAGGTTGCAGTGGGTGGAGGTATTTCTTTCAGATAAAAGAAAGAATGTTGATTAAACTGGAAAAACAGGAAACGCTTCACAGCCGCTGATGGTCACAGTGAGATACAGAAAAACACCAGCGGGAACTTATTGATGTTGGATGTGAAATACTTTTGTGTTTCTGCCCATGCAGTGTAGGCGTGAAGAGGAATGAAGGTGTGAGTGTCTACTGAAGGCAGACTGGCTGCTTTAACAAAAGCACACACACACACACACACACACACACACACACACACACACACACACACACACACACACACACACACACACACACACACACACACCGTTCTGCAACCACACACTAACTAGAGCACCAAATGTGGATTAGTCCGCCGCTGAAAAAAGTCCCCAAACAGATGTACAATTTTGTCCTGTTTATTAGGTAAAATATGTGACCAACTGTTTTAGGAAATTACTGGACTTTAAAAAAAATTATATAGGTATAATTCTTAAAATAAATTGGATCAGAGGAAATTGACTGCATACTTTTAAGTGGTGTACTAAAAATGTGTAACTAAACTACCCAACACTTTACAAATGAGTTAAAATGCAACATATTAATGCAACAGTAATACTTATTTATTTATTATTAACATTGTACTGCCTAATGAGTATTTTTGCTTTTCATACTTTATACTGATGGTACTTACACACTGAATTTGAACGCAGTACTTTTACTTAGAGTGGAGTACTTTCACAGTGCCTTGTACTAAGGATCTGAATACTTCTTTCAACAGTGATTTCGTTGTTTTCCTCTTGTCCGCTCTCCAGTCCAGCAGGTGGCGGTAATGCGCCTACAAACTGGTTTCCACCAACAGAACATCAAGAGAGAAAGATTGTGGACGATACCAACAATACGTAACGAGGGAAACCCTGGTTTATAATGACATGAATTACATTACTAATACAAACACAAGTTTAAATTTCAGATCATTCATAAACCTCAATAATAATATAAACTATTTCCGTGAGCTTTTAATATTAAATCATATTAATATCGTTTTACCCCCCCCCCTCCGTGTTCCCCGAAATGGTTCCTCCCAGCGATGGTAGCAGCAGCATGGTGAAGGAGAAACCAGCGTGGATTAACAACAACAACTGCAGTTTCTGGATTTAAACGTTTATTTGTTTGTAACTGCCACCTGTCGGTTGAGGTTTGGCCATCTTTAAACCCGACTAGTCGAAGACAAGCGGCAGACATTCATTTACAACATGGTAAACGGACTTGTTTAACCTAAGCTAACCGTTAATGCTAACTATGGCTAACTTGACTGTTTTTAATGAAAGACAACATCGTTAGCTAAATATCCATATGTATTGTTCGGTCGCTTTTGTTTTTCTATTATTCGACATGTGTATTGTTCATTCGGCTCGTGTTAGATGAAGACAAAGTAATTATAATAAGGTGGAAATCCCAAATATATCCAATATGTGTAGCTAAACGTTCAGCTCAACAGTAACTATCTTGCTGGGTTTGAAAAAAGACACGTGACGTTGTATCAGATCAGAAGTATGACGTTAGGGAAGAATAGGTGTGCATTGTTGATAGTGTCAGAAACCTCCTTATAAATGTCAATGGTTTTGTGTAGCATATAATCACATTAGTGAATATCTTTAACTATAAAGCTGCTCTGATCTCTGATATAGATCTTTGTTATGGTGCAGATCTCCACCAGATGTGTCTGCAATATCTATTTACGTGGTCAAACGAATACATGGACACTGATAGGCTGTAAGGCCTCGTAGTCATACAACGTTAATAAACGTTTTTTTTATGGAGGTCACCCACAGCATCATGTGTACTGGTCGACAACCTGTATCCCACCATGAACCTGCCTGTAGTGATCGACCAGACAACAACTACAAACAGTGCACCAACAGGGCTGTTGTGATACACATCACCGCTGTGTTTGCCTCTTGCAGCCTCATCGAAAGAAGAAGTCGTTCATCGAAAAGAAGAAGGCCGTGACCTTTCACCTCGTCCACAGGAGTCAGAGGGACCCGCTGGCTGCCGATGAGAAAGCCCCCCAGCACGTCCTCCTGGCTGCCCACAAGGTACGCTGTGGGGTTTTAACACACGACTTATTTTTAAAGAATAAACCGAACAACATGCAGAGGGTGTTGCAACTCTTCATCGTTGTCCTCCTCGTTCCTCAGGGCGACACGGAGAAGCGGCGCGAGGAGCAGCGGGAGTTCGGCGTCTTCTTTGACGATGACTACAACTACCTGCAGCACCTGAAGGAGGCCGTGCCCACGAGCGAGCTGGTGGCCGACGCCGGGCGACCGGGGCATCGCCGCGATGGAGACGCGGAGGACGGCGACACGGCCGTCCCTGTAAGTTGACTCGCAGCCTGGGAAGTGCTGGAGAAGTTATGGAGTTTAAAAATGTAAATTAATTTCATATTCTGACGCCAGGTTTGTAGTTTTTGTAAACTTCTGTTATTTTCGTGGTCCTCTTTGTTGGAAAACAGTGTTTCAACACGTTTGCTACGAGCAAAGTGGACCTCAAAATACAGCAATTTAACGCGTTCTTCAAGAGCCACACGTTAATCCTGGAAGTCCATCGTGTAAATTCATATGAAAGCTCAACAAACAAAAGATAACTTCCTGTTTTGTCCGCTTGTACAGCCCTCCATCATCAACCTGCCGTCCTCAGTGTTCGCCTCAGAGTTTGAAGAGGAGGTGGGACTTCTGAACAAGGCTGCTCCTGTCTCAGGTAAACTCCACCAGCTGGAAACGTCTGCGTTCTTCAGCCCGAGATTTCAGAAGGAGACTTCCATAATGTTGTCACACACTTCTAATAACTAATAATCTGAGCCGGTTGGTGGTAGAAAAGTAAATTGCTCAAATAAATGAAATATCGTGCTGTCGCTTGAAACTGGACTGGTTTCAAAAAAGGGTTGTTGGTCCCAAAAACACTGGAAAATAAGGTCCAGGTTGAAAAATACAAACCCTTTAAGTACTTTATGGGCTCCATCGCCCCCTGGTGGTTATCAGAGGGAACTGCAACAACACTGATCTTCCAGAAGTAAAACGTAAACGTCATCTTTTAGGTTAAGCTCGGTAAAAATGATAAATGATCTGCTTAAGAATTTAGGGAACAAGCTCTTCTATAGTTTCTGTATATCTAGAAATACTTATTACAGCCGCCACCTCTTAGTTGTTGGTTTCAGTTGAGTGAGTTCTTTTTTTCATGCCGAATGATTTATTTCCAAGATGCTTATAACCGCTTGTCTGGCACAAGATTCAAAATGCGTGTTTTTGTGTGATTCTTTGTCGAGATCTTTCACTCAAATCAAGTGAATTAGTTGTCAAAACAAAAGCAGCGATCATGTACTTCTAAGGCTAAAATATACTGATGTCTTTTGATGTATTTGTAACGACAAAAGCAAGTTAAACAGTTTTTGATCACCTTTTCTCGACTTTTCTGCATTTCCTTTAATGACAATACAAATAACTCGGCTCAATTTTTGTGAGCGATCCGGACGTCTTCCCAGTTTCTTGTTGGTGTTTCACATTTTCCTCTTGTTGTCGTTTGTCGGCTGAAAGCGGCTCCAAAGCTCCGGCTGCCGCCATCTTTGTTTGCGTCTTCTTCCTCATCGGTTCGTGCGTTTCCCTCCAGGCCCGCGGCTCGACATGGACCCCGACATCGTGGCGGCTCTCGACGAAGACTTCGACTACGACGACCCCGACAACCTCCTGGACGACGACTTCATCGTCAAGGCGAACACGACGAGTGCAGCAGCGGGCACGGAGTAAGACACCAAACACGAATATGTCTTTTATTATCAGGGTTCACACGGGCATGGAAAACATGGAAAAGTCCTGGAAGTTTAAAACGGTTATTTCCAGGCCTGGAAAAGTCCTTGAAAAAATAAAATCCCCAAAGTTTATTAAAAGTCATGTAAATGTTATATTCATGTGTTCATGTGGTTCATTTACTCTGAGTTTGAAATAATGAATATGCTTTTAAAAGAAAGACTCAAAATATAAGCAGGCATACGCTGAGTATATCTATAAATGTTTATTCTTTTAATCAAACTATTGTCTCTCATTCATTTGTGTCCTTTAAGGAATACTGTATGCTTTGGAATCCTCATTGTTAGTTTAAATACTACATTTTATCACTTTTTCATGGACACACCCAGATTTCACTAAATGTTTGGTCATGGTTTAAAGTCCTGGACCTCCATTGGTCAACATGTGTGTGTGAACCCTGATTTCTTTAAACCTGCTTTGATGATTTCCTGTCTGTCTGTGTGTGTGTGGCAGAGGTGACTGCGACGAAGACGATGATGATGATGATGAGTGGGAGGACACGGACGAGGAGGGCGACTTCGGCTCTGAGGCGCTCTCGGGCGACGCAGACGGCCGCGCTGCAGAGTTCCTGTTCATGGACGAGGAGACGAAGAGCCGCTTCACGGAGTACTCGATGACGTCGTCCGTGATGAGGAGGAACGAGCAGCTCACGCTGCTGGACGACCGCTTCGAAAAGGTGAACTCTACCTGGAGGGTCAAGTACGCGTACTAATACTCAAGATACTAGTTGAGTATACTTTATGCAGCTTCATACTTCTTACTCCACTACATTCGTCCGACAGCTTTAGTTAGTGTTCACCAAATATGTCGCCTCTTTGTATACTCCTGTGTATAAAAGTACTCTATATTAATATTAATACTGTAGTAATTTACTTTATTAATTATAGAGAAATTGAATTTGTTTGAAGTTGTTATGATATATTATTTAGGTGACGCAATTTGTGTTTCACAAGATATGATTTAATCACAATCTGATTCCATTGAAAGACACTAAAATATTTACCATATTTTATTATATGATAAATAAATCATTAAAAAAATATATTAATATATATTTATTTATATATATGTAACATTTTTATTTATCTATATCTATCTATATATATATATATATTTATGTATTAATATTTATATATGTATTAATACATATATATATTTATATATTAATATATATATATATATTTCTTAGTATATCTATTAATATATATATATATATATATATATATATATATATCCATATACTAACAAATAAATATATATAAATACAAAAAAAAAATATATATATATATATATATATATATATATTACATGATTATAATAAACCCGGAGACTAAACAACGTTCTTCCCGGCGTGGTTTCAGTTCTACGAACAGTTCGATGACGATGAGATCGGCGCTCTGGACAACGCCGAGCTGGAGGGCTTCATCCAGCCGGACAGCGCTCGCCTTGAGGAAGTGATCAAAGACTACTTCATCCAGAAAGGGAAAGAGTGAGACCTCTTCTTATTTACTAGTGGTTCAGTCTTTGATTGTGATCCCATAGTTTTTTTAAAGACGCGTCTTATGTGCGGTTCAGATACTTGAGGCCCGATGACTTGGGTCCAAAGGAACTTCCTGTCTTGAAGGAGGAGGATGAAGACGACGAGGAGGACGAGGAGATGGAAAAAATAGTTATCAAGCCTCCGGAAGAGAAGTGGGACTGTGAAACCATCGTCAGTGAGTTCAACTTCCTGTTTTACTTTCTTTCATCAGCTCAGTGAAGGGACTCACTTTGTGTTTCAGCTTCCTGAAATAAACGTGAATCTTTCAGGTGTTAGACGTGATGCAGGTTGTGTTTTATGGTGCGACGCTGACTGTATTCTCATGATTTCATATCTTCTCCAGGTACGTATTCCAACATATACAACAGACCCAAAGTCATCCACGAACCAAAAACGGTATGAAACACCTTCTGTCATCCTATTTTACCCGTTATAAGACCGTATGACCTTATTTTGAATAAAATGATGTCACGTTGAGACACAAATAGTTGTTTTAAAACATGTTTGAATCGTAGCAATGAATTAAACATGTTTCAATTTAAAGAGATCATTTTGCAGGTCGAGAAACTGTCAGAGTATAAAACTAAAAATACACACAGACAGACAGTAAAAGCCATAAACACACACTGAAAGTCACACACACACCTTTTAGCCAGCCACACACACACACACACTTAATTACTTGTTGGCTGTTTTACATTAATGCTCTGGATGTTGAATGCAGCTCATTTCAAGATGATGTATCCAGAGCCGGGTCGTCTAGATATTAGTAAAAAGAAGATCAGCGTTGATTCAACTCACCTGTGGGTCCACGTTTGGGTCGACGGAGGTGGATCTGTCTTTGTCATGTGGTCTCGTTCCCCCATGAACCCTGACCCGACCCCGTTGTTGTCCCCAGACGAAGCCGATCCGGGTCTCCCAGAAGACGGGCATCCCTCTGGACGTCCTCCCGGCCAAAGGCCTCACGGCCAAGCAGGCGGAGCGCATGGCGCTGATCAACGACTCGGACCTGCCGCGGGTCTGCACGCAACCCCGAGACAAGGAGGAGAGCAAGGAGGAGAGGAAGACGAGGAAACAAGCCATCAAGGAGGAGCGCAAGGTGAGGAAGGGTCTGCCGAGGAGTTACTCCTCCTGGGACGCTTCTCACGGCTCGACGCCGGTCTGTTTGACAGCCGGCGTCTCTGAAAAGATCAAAACCAATAATCCATTGAGGCATTTTGTGCATCAAAGCCTGATATCGCTTCTTCTGACCACCAGGGGGCGACTCCTCTGGTTGTATAGAAGTCTATGCTTCACGTGTTAAAGCTGCATTCTCTCTCCTGACCACCAGGGGGTGACTCCTCTGGTTGTATAGAAGTCTATGCTTCATGTGTTAAAGCTGCATTCTCTCTCCTGACCACCAGGGGGTGACTCCTCTGGTTGTATAGAAGTCTATGCTTCACGTGTTAAAGCTGCATTCTCTCTCCTGACCACCAGGGGGTGACTCCTCTGGTTGTATAGAAGTCTATGCTTCATGTGTTAAAGCTGCATTCTCTCTCCTGACCACCAGGGGGCGACTCCTCTGGTTGTATAGAAGTCTATGCTTCATGTGTTAAAGCTGCATTCTCTCTCCTGACCACCAGGGGGTGACTCCTCTGGTTGTATAGAAGTCTATGCTTCATGTGTTAAAGCTGCATTCTCTCTCCTGACCACCAGGGGGCGACTCCTCTGGTTGTATAGAAGTCTATGCTTCATGTGTTAAAGCTGCATTCTCTCTCCTGACCACCAGGGGGCGACTCCTCTGGTTGTATAGAAGTCCATGCTTCATGTGTTAAAGCTGCATTCTCTCTCCTGACCACCAGGGGGCGACTCCTCTGGTTGTATAGAAGTCTATGCTTCATGTGTTAAAGCTGCATTCTCTCTCCTGACCACCAGGGGGCGACTCCTCTGGTTGTATAGAAGTCCATGCTTCATGTGTTAAAGCTGCATTCTCTCTCCTGACCACCAGGGGGCGACTCCTCTGGTTGTATAGAAGTCTATGCTTCATGTGTTAAAGCTGCATTCTCTCTCCTGACCACCAGGGGGCGACTCCTCTGGTTGTATAGAAGTCTATATAAATGACTCTACTTCTCTCTTGATGTATTCCCTCAGTAAACATTGTAAACATGAGTTTATGTCTCAATCTCTAGTTTCAAGTCTTCTTCAATACAGCATGATGTTCATTTAGTAAATTATGCTCATTTAGAGTCAAACAGACCATAAAGCAGGGGACGCTTTAGGGCGGGGCTTAAAGTTGATTGACAGGCCCACCCTCTCCGGTCACTTTAAAAAAACAAACTGGATGGCGACGGCTGAAATCTAGATTGAGTCTTACCCTAAAACTAAACAAATGACACCAGAGGTCAGGCTGACGAGCTGCATTCATTAGACGGGCGTGGCCTCCAGCGCAGGTAATCTCTTCACGATAAGAAAAGGCCACGAGACGCAAAGCCGACCAGGGAACAGTCATGGAGGTTATTGGTTTTGAACTCTGTCCTCCGTCACCAGGAGCGGCGGGTGGAGAAGAAGGCCAACAAGATGGCGTTCAAGGAAGAGAAAGTCCGACAGGAGAAGCAGATGGTGAACCTGAGAACGAACGTCCAAGGCATGAAGCTGTAGCGACGCGCCGCACAGACTGGTTTGTTTTGGGATCGGCGGCTCTTCGCCTGAGCGGAGCCGACAAACCGATCCCCGAGCGGCTCGAGGGCCCTCGACGCCATCAGCACAGGAAGTTCCTTTGACTCTGCTTTTTGAATACATTTTAAAAAAAGGAGCCAAAAAGTGAACTTCACGTTGAAACTGGAGTCGTTCCGATACCAAAATGTAAAGTACGACTTTATCGTGATGTGTTCAAATGTAATCCTGTAACATGCAGCTTTTTCTTTTACGGGGGGCTGAAATTCAGTTTGAATGTTTTCAAAATAAATAACTTAGATATTATTAAGATATGTTTAAATTATTTTTAAGCAGCTTATAATACATTGTTTAAAAGCAAATACACAAAACAAATAAGCATATATAAATATACGGAGACACATTGGTGTCTGAAGTATAATAAACGGTATCGGAACATCTCCAGTAACTAAAGGATGAAAACAAAAGTTGGTTTTGAGCGTCTCGTGGTTAGCAGTTAGCCGTTAGCTCCTCTGAAGCTCACTGGTAACAAGATATTTCTTATACTTTAATAAGCACGTTAATGAGGGTTTTTTGCCATAGAGTTCATAAAAAGATTTATCCTGTTAATAACTGAGCTTCATAGATGCTGTTTGTGCTAAAATGAGTTGGCATATTTATAAGAGCGGTATCTGTCTTCTCATCTTGTCCTTTTTTTCCAAAAATAAAAGAATATTTTTTCTCTTCCTCAAAAGTTATTTAAATTTGTACTTTTGGTATTTGTGCCAAAACTCTGCCCTCAAATCAGGAGTACCTTTCAAACACAGAAAATATTAATATTGTTTACGTCTCTTTATTTAAAACATTATAAAATGTCCTTCATGATCATATACACACACACACACTCTTACAGATCGAACTGATACCTGATCAGAAGACCTTTGGCATTATTCCACATAAGTCCAGCCCTGAAGTAACGTAAACAAACCCGATGCACAAAAGGAACCCGGAGCCGGTTCTGCAGGATCAGGATCCACTGGATCAGGATCGGGATCGGCTCTGGAAGGTATTCATGACGTCAGAGGTGGAAAGTCCACGAGGCGTTGCGTTTAACTCACGACATTTAAAACATGAGTGCATGACCCAAATGCCAGGAAAACATTTTCTCACGTTCTCGCGGTACTTTGACTGTTGAGCACAAAAGATTCAACGTGAAAATATTCAACATGCATACATTTACATGTTTGCTCCATTAGAGCGACTTTCTACCAAAGAAATAGTCCCGTGGATTATTGTTTCTGAAGAGAGATTACATGATTACCCTCATTTAATTGGGACGGGGGCAGAACATCTTGAACTGATTACATGCCACGCGATGCAGGTAAGAAAATGATTTTCATTGGTCATTTGGTTGAACTGTCTTTTTAAAAAGCATAAAGATACAAAGAATATAAAAAATAATAAAAACAACAAGAGCCGCTTTCCCTTCATGACTGGCAGCTTCACAAACAATCGATGCGTAGACGACTGGATCGCTTGTTCCCTGGATGGTGACTGGAAGGTCACTGGATGGTGACTGGAAGGTCATTGATAGTTGACTGGATGGTGACTGGAAGGTCACTGGATGGTGACTGGAAGGTCATTGATAGTTGACTGGATGGTGACTGGAAGGTCACTGGATGGTGACTGGAAGGTCATTGATAGTTGACTGGATGGTGACTGGAAGGTCACTGGAAGGTGACTGGAAGGTCACTGGAAGGTGACTGGAAGGTCATTGATAGTTGACTGGAAGGTGACTGGAAGGTCATTGATAGTTGACTGGATGGTGACTGGAAGGTCACTGGAAGGTCATTGATAGTTGACTGGATGGTGACTGGATGGTGACTGGAAGGTCACTGGAAGGTCATTGATAGTTGACTGGAAGGTGACTGGAAGGTCATTGATAGTTGACTGGAAGGTCACCGCTTTGAGTCCATACAGTCTGACTTCGGAGAGCAGAAGCATCGTGCCCTCCAGATCTAAGAGCAGTTCACAGAGCAAACCAACGACTTCCTTAAAGGTCAGAGCATTTTCATCAGTGCAGTCAGAAAGAAGAAGGTCCGAGATGGCTCAGCATCTCCCAGAATGCACTTGTTCAGGCCCTAGAGTGCGTATAGGCGGCCCGTGGTCATTGAAAACCAAGTCCTCTGGTCGGCCGGTTTACCTCTCGCTGTAAGCCGTGACCATGTCTCCATCGCCCATGTCCACCCGCAGGGCGTGTGGGCAGTCGTAGGGCGACTTCACCACATCATCATCATCATCATCCTCCACTACAAACAGCACATCATCATCCTCCACCTCCTCCACTACAAACAGCACATTATCATCCTCCATCCAATCCTCCTCGTCCTCCACTACTACAAATACCACCTCCTCAGCATCGTCTTCCAGCGAAACCGTCTCCGTATTCTGAGAGTTGTCCGTAGAGTCGTCTGAAAGTCCCGTCTCTAAGTACCGATAGTTTTTAACACCGTCGCCCTGGAGAGCAGCCTCTTCCTCCTCCTCATCATCCTCGGTGCTGACCGTAGGGTTCTTGCCGGGTTTGTGGTCGGCCACCTTAACAAAGCTGATGACGTCGGCGTTGGTCACGAGAGCGTAGCGCCCCCTCTCCTCGTGGGGTTGGATCGGTGAGATCTACGTGACAAGAAGACGAAGACAGACAAAGGTTTTCAAAAACAACGTAATTACAGAGATATATATATATATATATATATATACACACAAGTATTCCAGATAGACGCCTTACCCGGGGCTTTGGCGTCTCCATGGTCCAGCCTCTTACTTTCCACACAGCGACTATTATCCCAACCACTACGATGACGAAGAGCAACAGCAGTATACAGAGCATGAGCGTGAGCTTGTCGGCCTCTGCAATCCACAAACAAATATTTTATATTTAGACCCATTGATTCAAATTCCTTTTGTTTAACAATTGAAGAGTGAAGGAACAAACTCAAAAGTCAGCAAGTTTATCTAATCTAAATTAATCAGATCGAACAGGTGCAGCGAGTAACGAGGTCCCTCCACGCCTTTATTCTGTGAATGCAAACTACTTCCTGTTCACGATGGTGGAATGTAAGTACTCTACTTCAAATTCAAGGTACTTTAATTGACTGTTTCCATTTGTACTTCTACTACATCAGAGGTAAATATTGTACTTGTTTACTCCACTACTTTTAGAGGAGTTGTTCATCTCCTTCCTGTCCAGGTAAAACCTCGTATCTCCAGATGTGTTGATGTTGGAGCTAAACTGAAGGAGGAAGTGTTTCCTTCATGTGTTGATAAGCTCCTCCCACTTCTCCAGATAAATAAACTCTTTAAAAAGCCTGTTGGATCAGCTGGACAATGCTTCATCACAAAGCTGGAAACAGGTTTGTATTTCTAGAGATACGAGGTTCTCACAGAGAGGATACAAACATTATATTATAAAATATGATGCATTGATGTAGATTGTATAAATACATCTACAGCAGTAAAATGCTGCACACACATTAATGCAGCAGTAATATATATATATATATACTTCCTGTTGAGAACCTCGGCATAAGACCCGATGCGTGACAGACACCTTTTGAAGAAGCCGTCCCAGTTCAGACTTACCAGTTGAGCTACTGACACAGATGGGGCCCGTCTCTCTGAACCCCACTTGGCTGTTGCCGACGCCGTCCAACAACAAGCCCGTCAGCTTCTTCACGCACTTGTCCGAGCCCCCCGGGAGGAACGAGATGTCCAGTTTGCAGACGTTGTCTTTCGCTTTGCAGTCCCCTGAAGCGTTACCCACGTTGTTGGAAGAGGCTGTGAACTGCACGCTGCGAGCCGCCGACTTGCTCGCCTCCCTCAGTTCCTTGTAGAAGACCAGCGGGTTCATGAAGCTCAGCGTGGCGCCCGACTCCTTCTCGTTCAGATCCACAGTCGGGAAATCCAATTTACCTGAGAAGAGAGAAGTCGAGTCAACCTCACCCTAGGGGGTCACACGGGAGTCACAGGGCGATAGTCACACTTCTTCTACGCCACTCACATTTCACGTCGGCCGGTTTCAATAAGTTGAAGGTGAAGGTCCTCGTCGTGGACTCGGACTGGTTGTCGCCCTCTTTGGCCGTGACGGTGACGGAGTGGAAGCCCAGGTAGCTGCTCTCAGACGCCCAGACGAAGCGGCTCAGGTCGAACCGGTGCTCCGTGGTCTCGCCCAGGTGGTGCCTTCAAACCGAAGAACAGCAGGGCGGTCACTTTACTTTCTAAATAACCTTCTCTTTTTCTTATGATTTAAATGGAAAAGAGGCAAAGATCTGCAGGTGCGTGAAAAATATGATTATTATTGTCAGGATAAAAGAAAATATACCTATTAATTATATTCAATTTCTGCCAGTAGAGCCCCCTAAATGCTCTTTTATTTCATATAGATAGATAGATAGATAGATAACTTTCATAATGCTGTTAAAAATACTGAAATAACAATTAAAAAAATAGAAAATGCAAAACTTAATTTTAAATTATAATCCTATTATATAATACGACTGCGGAATATAAGAAAATGCAAAACAAATGCGTAGATTGTGCGTTTGAGTCTCGCTGAAAGCTGTACGTCAGAATCTTGTATTGACTCACAGTTTTAACCTAAATGAGGTTTTAAAAATCATAAAAAGCACAATATTCTGTCATTTTAACCATGTTTCACAGAAAGTGCTGCTCTGAATCAGAGCAACGAGCGGAGTGGGGTCTCACCCGGCCGACCCCCCGGCGTGCACCCTGAAGCGGGTGAGCGCCGTCTGCCCGTCGGCCTCCCAGCTGACCGACACGTTGACGTTCTTGCAGCTCAGCTTCACGTTCTTCGGCGCCACGACTGCAAGAAATCAGGAAAGATGAGCTGGTATGAGATTATAAACTATTTTTAAAAAGCCTCTGGGATCAGCTGGACGATGCACAGAACTATGATGAGGTAATAGATTATGATGCATTGAAGTAGATTAAACAGAATATAAAGGAGGTGACATACATTCATTCAGCAGTGATATTAATACAGAAACATCGTATATAATACAGGGTTCATACACATGTTGACCAGTGGACTTCCAGGACTTTTCCAGGACTTTAAACCAAATTCCCAAGACCAAACATGTAGTGAAATCTGGGTGTGTCCATGAAAAAGTGATAAAATGTAGTATTTAAACTAACAATGAGGATTCCAAAGCATACAGTATTCCTTAAAGGACACAAATGAATGAGAGACAATAGTTTGATTAAAAGAATAAACATTTATAGATATACTCAGCGTATGCCTGCTTATATTTTGAGTCTTTCTTTTAAAAGCATATTCATTATTTCAAACTCAGCGTAAATGAACCACATGAACACATGAATATAACACATTTACATGACTTTTAATAAACTTTTGGGATTTTATTTGGTTCAAGGACTTTTCCAGGCCTGGAAATAACCATTTTATAATTCCATGACTTTTCCAGGTTTTCCATGAGCGTATGAACCCTGATAATAGTAAAACACACACAGGGAACATTTTACTGCACTATGAGTACTTTCACTTGAAGTAAATTTAGCTGATGACGTTTTGAATGACGGCGACTGTGGCTCAGTGGTTAGCAAGTCAGTCTTTCAATCAGAGGGTCGGTGGTTCAAACCCCGGCTCAGCCAGTCCATGTCGTTGTGTCCTTGAGCAAGACACTTAACCCTCATTGCTCACCGTTGCTGTGTCTACGGTTGACTGTATAGCATGTAAGTCGCTTTGGATAAAAGCGTCAGCTAAATGTAATGAAATGTAATGAATGCAAGACTTCTACTTTTCAAAGTGCAGTATTAGTACTTTTACTTTAATAAAAAGGACCGGAATACTTCCTCCGCCACTTCCTGTTGATAGAGTCGATGCCGTCTGTGTGAAGGAAACATTCTTGATTTCTCTCCGTCTCAACTTCCTGTGAACACGTTATCTGGACGCATTAAAAGGGTTTGAAGGAGCCTCACCGGAGAGGCAGATGCGTCCCGTGCTGCTGACGCCACGCCCGTCCAACGCCCCCTTCAGAGCGACGCACTTCTCCCCGCCCGCCGGAAACGGGACGTTAAGTAGTTTGCAGATCACGTCTTGTGATGTGCAAGAACCGTTAAAGTCTCCCTGAAAGTCACAGAACACAGACACTCATTACAGAACACATCTGATAGGCATCTGTGAGGGAAGTGACGTTGGGTTAATATTACGTAATATCTGCATAACGAGGGAGACGTTATATTGGTTGATATTCAGAGCCTTTAAGAAATAAACATTAAGGGACACTGGAGGCAGAAACTATTAACAATAGTTAACAATTTTCATAGTAAATTTCAAGATTTTGGGCTCTTTTGCTTCCATAACATAAACATCCAAAATACACATTAAGTTTATTTTACTATTTATATTTGCATCTGTAGATTTCTCCTGAATTCACCAAAAGTTACCATTAGATAACGCCTCAGTTGCATCTTAAAACAGAACAGAAAACGTGTAATACAAAAAGTCTCAATGTCAGTGGTGAAGATTCATGTTCATATCTATGAGGTCACGTTTTGACCCTCTTCACTTGTAGAGTCTCCAGAATGTGTTAATGTCACTAAACATCTCTTTAAAAACTTGTAATATAAATACAATTATTTCTTTAGTAATCCACTTAATCATCTTCCCTTGGTGAAGTCTTTTTAAGCCGAGGCTGTCGGTGCTCACCACATCGGTGGAGACGGTGAACCTGAACAGCTCGTCTGCCGGCAGCGTCTTATTGTGGAAGAGGAACGGATGAGTGAAGCTCACGGCGAGCGATGAATCCATGTTGTCCTTCAGATCCACGGGAGGGAAATCCAAAACACCTGAAGAGAAAACAGAAGTTCAGGATCGATCTCAAAAAGAGAAATGGGTTTCTGAGCGTTGTTACCTTCAGGTAAAGTAACTAAAGTATATATAAAAATAAAAAAAACATTTACTGAGATGTAGTGGAGGAGTACAAAGAACAAGTACCTTGAATTTGCAACTGCTTTCATTAGAAAACGTGTTTTGTTTTGTACTTCTACATTTGCATTTCTAAAAAAGGATGCAAAAAAAGTGACCTTGGTGAGAAGATAAAGGTTATTTAGCAGCATTAGCTGGTTTCTGTGCTAAGTGGAGCTAAGCTAAGCAAAGGTAAGTGAAGCTAAGCAAAGGTGAGCTAAGCACAGAAACCAGCTAATGCTGCTAAAGTATCTTTATCTACCTTTAGCTAAGCTAAGCTAAACAAAGCTAAGCTAAGCACAGAAACCAGCTAATGCTGCTAAAGTATCTTTATCTACCTTTAGCTAAGCTAAGCTAAACAAAGCTAAGCTAAGCACAGAAACCAGCTAATGCTGCTAAAGTATCTTTATCTACCTTTAGCTAAGCTAAGCTAAACAAAGCTAAGCTAAGCACAGAAACCAGCTAATGCTGCTATAGTATCTTTATCTACCTTTAGCTAAGCTACGTGAAGCTAAGCTATGCAAAGCTAAGTGAAGCTAAGCAAAGCTAAGCACAGAAACAGCTAATGCTGCTATAGTTTCTTTATCTTCCGTTAGCTAATCTAAGCTAAGCTAAGTGAAGCTAAACTAAACTAATCTAAACTAAGCTAATCTAAGCTAAGCAGTGTGGGAGGAAGCCAGGACACGTGGAGAACATGCTAGCCACTACAGCAGCGTGCAGCCCCGGTACAGATGCACTAAACATAAAATATGATATATATTTGTAGTCAGATTATATGTTTTTCTTACACCTCTACTCGTGGTTAAGAAAGTCCTACAGGACATAAAGAAAATAGAGTTTAATCGTGCCGTATTTCCCGTATTTCTCAGAAAGTCACACCACCACGAGGTCATCGTGCATCCGAGCAAATCAAAGCGTATCCGTGCAGACGTGTTAATTCTCGTACGCAGTTACAACTCCCACAATGCACGGGGAAAACCCCTCCCACCCCGCATATTTCACCATCACCTAGGCCAAGGACACACCTTTAACGCTTCAGCCCTTTGTCCTTTATCATGGCAGCATTGTGCAACAACCTAACAACCCTAGTCGGCAACAATAATAAAGCAGACGCACAACAACCGGTCCAATGAGCTCTGCGGCTGCCCGGCAGCATTCCTCCAGTCGTTCCTCGTTCTCGGCTCCCGTCTCCTGTTTTATGTTTGAATGCTCAGACTTTACAGGCAGTCAAAGCGAGATAATGTTTTATTAAAAAGGTTATCAAGCCCAAGGAGAGGAGGGACATTAAAAGAGTTTATCTAGTCGTGCATAAGACGCTCAAACTAAACATCAAGTATTTATGGAGCTGGCTGAAAAGTGAAAAAACACCAACTTATTATTCATTTATTTTAATTTGTTTAATGTAAGATGTTTTCTTCCTGCCACTTTTATTTATTTTATATGTAAAAAGGATGGTTTTCTTGTTTTTGATTTTTAAATGTACAGTACTTTGAGCTACATATGAAATGTGCCACAAAAACACATTATTATTATTATTATTATTGTGGAAACAAAGAAGAACACTGCTGTCCGTCATTATCGCCTAAAGTACACAAGAGTACAGGGTGTGGCTCTGGTGCTTCTATTGTTAAACATGTCTACAATACATTATTAATATACTATGAATGTGTTATAATCTTTTTATAGCACTGTATAATTATAAGCTCTCGTACATATTAATAATGCTTTATAACCATAAAGCATTCATAATTACATTTATCGTCAAGTATCATTATTCTCCATAATTGCTGGTAACTTACTGACATGTTATTATCAAATAATAATTCCAATAGTTTTAGTGCATAACAATGTTTGCTTTTCGTAAAAAATAATATTTTACATTGTTTTGTGTGTTGTATTTCTTTCTCTTTATTCAAAACCACTGAGATTAATTCATAAATCACATTATAATAGTTAATCACAGGGATGATAATGATTTACCTAAAGATTTTAATGTATTACAACTATTGGAATTACTATATTCTTCAGTGCCATTAGGATATTACAACACATGTTTATAACACGTTATAGATATGGACGTCATAGAAAGTGTCTTCAAAAGGTGAGAAAACATCACATGACCAGCTTTTTGACAATATTTGATATCATCAGTTGGTTCCAATATAATATTTCACAATGCAAACACAACCTTTGCTTTACGAGATGATTTAAAGCAGCGGTTCAGGTAAAAGGTTAGAGAAGGAGAGAACGTCCAGAAGCACTTATTTATAGTAATAATTAATACAGAATAAACACATCCAACGATGTGAGCACCAGATATTCTGACTGGCTTTTTGAGCCGATAATAAAAACTTATTGAGCAGATTATAAAAGTTTATTGAGCAGATTTTAAAATGGCCATAAACAACCTCTGGACCTTGAACACATCTAAAACTCCACATTTGGATCGTAACTAAAGCATTATTTCCCACAAGGAACAAAATTAGAAATAACAAATATTTTCATAATTTACTTCTATATCAACCGTTATCCGATGAGATGTTTGTGTGAAATTGTCATAATTAGCACATCAATATTTTATTTTTTATAATTTTAAAACTGATTTAAACTGTACTTGTATTCCACTACATTATAATAATACATGTAATCAACGAATAAACTATTATGTATTACTGTAGATTATTTAAATCCAATAATATAATAAACATTATTCTGATATGGACCATTCTGCACAATTACGTGTTTTAAATGATTATACTTTAAGTATATTTTGCCACTAAAACTTTTTCTGATTCTAAAAATATTTAAAAACACGTTTTATCTTTTATTTTGTTTTATACCAGCGTTACAGAAGACTTCAACAATGAGAAGCGTCCATCACAAACTACCAGCTTCAACACTACATCCGGGTATTAGTGTCAATTTGACTTCACATTCTTCATGTCAGTCACATTTGACCTTAAAACAAACAAACAAACAAACAACAGTATTCTAGTTTACCAAGAACGCCTAAAGACCCGCAGACAGAAAACAAAACATAATTTATTGAAATAGTGTATTTGAGCCACTTACCAGCAGAAACTCCTCCGACCAGAAGGAGCAGGACCATGAACGCACCACAGAGCAGCATGTTCTCAGCCGGTCCCTGAAGCGGCTTTCTCCCCGAGACCTAGGGGTCAAAACACCGCGAACAAGAAGCCCACGCGCCGCGCGGACTTGGACCACAGCACGTGGAGTTGTTCCGTCAGCTCAGGTCCGGATTTCCTCCTTAATTTACATTTAATTAAACCCGACCCACTCGATGGACGGTCACCCTTCCGCGCGTGGGTGTAGAGAGCAGCGATCACCTGCTTCCCTGGAAAAATAACAACACACCTGGAAACGTCACGTCCGGTGACGTCTTCTAGGCGTGTACATCCATAATCTATCATTTACATTACATTTTCATTTACATTTAGTGCTGGTGCTTTTATATTCTTTATATAGAGTTTTATATTCTACTTTTATCATTATATTAAGTATTATAAAACAAGTGTTTTTATTCTTTTATTTTTATATAAAGTATTATAGGCCGAGTTGTTTTTTACTCTTTTTTATTTGTATTAAATTGTATAACATTACATTACATTTAGCTGACGCTTTTATCCAAAGCAACTTACATGCTATACAGTAGACACAACAACGGTGAGCAATGAGGGTTAAGTGTCTTGCTCAAGGACACAACGACATGGACTGGCTGAGCCGGGGTTTGAACCACCGACCCTTGAAAGACTGACTTGCTAACCACTGAGCCACAGTCGCCCCCTAACAATACAATTTCAATACATACATATATATATCTATATCCATCCATCCATATAGATATATATATATAGATATATATATATACATACATATATATGTATGTATATAGAGATATAATTCAGCATTAGCATAAATGATAGGTTGATAACCTTTTAGTTTCTGGTCGTCATGTTTTTTGCAGGTAAATCCGTACCTCTGAAAATAAAGAAAATCTGTGTTTTGTCGCCACCTGCAGCTCATAAATTGACATTACATTTATTTTATTTTTACAGTTTTTGCACCTATATTCAAAAATAAAATAAAACTGCTAACAACTGACATGACGACTGAATCTGAAACGTGACAAGGGGCCTCAGTTAGCCAAAGCTTTTTATTATTATTTAAAAGTGGTCATAACCCTAAAAAAGCTTGAGGACGACTGGTTTAATCCTTGATAATGCGTTGTAGCGTTATGCCTTTTTTTAATCTAAAATCCTAATCTGTTAAAATACTGGTAACTAAAGCGGTCTGTTAAACATGGTCGACTTTGAAGTACAATAGAGATGTAATCGAAATAATGTAGCATCAAATGTAAATACTCAAGTATCAAGTATCAATTTTATATTTTCTTAACTTTATTTTTTATGTTATTTTAAACTTACACTCCACTAAGAGATAAATATTGTACTTTTTTTCTCCTCTACATTTATCTGACAGATATACTATTTTCTTCTTAGATGCATTTTCAATGTAAAAATATGATTAAGCGTAAAATGTAAATAGTTTTACATTAAAGTGATGCTCAACCATTTTAGGCTCAAGGCTTAAAAAAAGAAGAATAAAAGACATTTCTCCTCTAAACTTCTCACATGGTTTAATTTTGTTAACTGTTTAAGACCCAACAAGGTAAAAACCCTCCAATACTTCACAATAAAAGCAAAGATAAGATACATTTTTTTTAAATATGAATTTGTGTACCAGAATCCTCTCAATTTATTCAACTCACAACCCCATTTCCCCCTTAAACTGTCAGATAATTTAAGTTTTGTTTGAGAAGAATCCATAATGGGTAGTCTGACTCACTACACATGATCCTCCTCTCCAGCCTCTGTACGCTCGGACCTCGCTCCCTCAGCTGCCGTCTGCAGGCCGTTAATCCTGCCGGGACAAATCCCCCTCTGCCGCCACCGAGGCGCGAGCATGCCGCTGGGTCGATTCCAGACAGATGTTGAACCCCACAGCTGGATTGTAGACGTGTCGGCCTTTGACCAGCGACACCAACAACATCTGGACTTCATCAGACGAATAGCCGATGCAATTCAATTCAGTTTATTTTGTAGAGCCCAAAATCCCAAATCCCAAATTTTCCTCGGAGGGCTTTACGATCTGAACACATACGACGGGAAAACCTCCCGTTGTATTCAGCACATTCAATGAATATTTTTTTATTTATGACTAAATTATTAATAGAATGAGTAGTAGGCATGGACCACGATCCTTTTACATTACATTTCACTGATGCTTTTATCCAAAGAGACTTACATGCTATACAGTAGACAGTAGACACAGCAACGGTGAGCAATTAGGGTTAAGTGTTTTGCTCAAGGACACAACGACATGGACGAGCCGGGGTTTGAACCACCGACCCTCTGATTGAAAGACTGACTTGCTAACCACTGAGCCACAGTCGCCATCCTTGTCGTTCATTGTAGTAGAAGTACGCGGCACTGGTACTTCAGTATTTGCACTTTGAGATACTTTCACTCTTCTTAAATAACTCAACCTCCACATGATGTACCACAAAGTTGGAAAACACAGGCCTCCCAGATGATAAAAAGAGTCGCTGGATAAAACAGGTAAGCGAACGTTACATTTGTGTGCGGAACATCGCTACATTTAGCGAGTCGAGCTAACGGTTTTCACGTGGAAACTAAATGACCCCGCAACCTTTCTCGACCTGCAAAATTATCTTTTGAATTGTGGAACATCGAGTGTGTCATTTGTGGCACAATTCAAACATGATACAACGGATTGAAAAAATCTTCGTCTCTCTCGCCGCTGATTATCGTACGGATTGTTCTCCCAAAACAGAAACTCCTTGTGCTAGTAAAATCTCCGAGAGGTGAACATATGAACTCACTCGTTCTCGTGCAAACTTTGCATATTTTTTAATACTTTTTTGACAGATGTCATTTTTTGACTTTTTTGACATCCCATAACTTTTTTGACATCCTATAACTTTTCTATACTTTTTTTTACAAATAATTTTGACTTTTTTGACATTCTATGACTTTTTTATATTTTTTGACAAAAGATATTTGCAAAATTGTAATTTTTGACGAATGACAATTTTTTGACTTTTTTGACATTCTAAGACAATGTCAAAAAAAGTAAAAAATTGTCATTTGTCAAAAAGGTATGAAAGAAAGTCAGTGAATGTCAAAAAAGTCAAAAAATGACATCTGTCAAAAAAGTATAAAAAACGTCATCAAAAATGTTCATTTGTCAAAAAAGTATGAAAAAGTCAGTGAATGCCAAAAAAGTATAAAAAAGTCATACGATGTCAAAAAAGTCAAAAATGTTCATTTGTCAAAAAAGTATGAAAAACGTCGTAGGATGTCAAAAATTGTCATTTGTCAAAAACAAATATAAAAAAGTATGACAAAGATAATAGGATGTCAAAAAAGTAAAAAAAAATTAATTTGTCAAAAAAAAATATAAAAAAGTCATAGGATGTCAAAAAAAGGCAAAAATGTTCATTTGTCAAAAAAGTATGAAAAACGTTGTAGGATGTCAAAAAAGTCAAAAATTGTCATTTCTCAAAAAAAGTATTAAAAAAGTCATAGGATGTCAAAAAAGTCAAAAATGTTAATTTGTCAAAAAGTATAAAAAAAGTCATAGGATGTCAAAAAGTCAAAAAATGTAATTTGTCAAAAAAGTATCAAAAAAGTCATAGGATGTCAAAAAAGTCAAAAAACAATAATTTGTCAAAAAAAGTATAAAAAAATTCATAGAATGTCAAAAGATGTAATTTGTCAAAAAAGTATCAAAAAAGTCATAGGATATCAAAAAAGTCAAAAAAAATAATTTGTCAAAAAAAGTATAAAAAAAGTCATAGGATGTCAAAAAAGTCAAAAAATGTAATTTGTCAAAAAAAGTATGAAAAAGTCATAGAATGTCAAAAATTGTCATTTGTCAAAAAAGTATGAAAAAAGTCAAAGGATGTCAAAAAGTCAAAAATTTTCATTTGTCAAAAAAGTATGAAAAACGTCATACGATGTCAAAAATTGTCATTTGTCAAAAAAAGTATAAAAAAGTCATAGGATGTCAAAATAGGCAAAAATGTTCATTTGTCAAAAAAGTATGAAAAACGTCGTAGGATGTCAAAAAAGTCAAAAATTGCCATTTGTCAAAAAAAGTATAAAAAAGTCATAGGATGTCAAAAATGTTCATTTGTCAAAAAAGTTTGAAAAAGTCAAAGGATGTCAAAAAGTCAAAAAATGTAATTTGTCAAAAAAGTATCAAAAAAGTCATAGGATGACAAAAAAGTCAAAAAAATTAATTTGTCAAAAAAAGTATAAAAAAGTAATAGAATGTCAAAAATTGTCATTTGTCAAAAAAGTATGAAAAAAGTCAAAGGATGTCAAAAAGTCAAAAATTTTCATTTGTCAAAAAAGTATGAAAAACGTCGTAGGATGTCAAAAATGTTCATTTGTCAAAAAAGTATGAAAAAAGTCATAGGATGTCAAAAAAGTCAAAAATTGTCATTTGTCAAAAAAAGTATAAAAAAGTAATAGGATGTCAAAAAAGTCAAAAAATGTAATTTGTCAAAGAAAGTATAAAAAATTCATAGAATGTCAAAAATTGTCATTTGTCAAAAAAGTATGACTGAATAAACTATAGAAAGACAGTTATTCAACAATATGTAGCAGCAGCACTGCTGTTGCCACTGTAAGTTAACCCCTTAAATGACAATATGTTTACATAATGTGACTGTTATTTTTCTATTTAAATATTTAAAATTTAAAATTAATTTGTTTCCGTAAACTAAATTCCTGGTGGATTCTGTTTAAGGAGGATTATCGGAGGCTCAATGATTAACAACAACATTGATTTTGGTGCATTGTTATTTTCTAATCTTATTATAGAAGCTGATGTTGAGCTTCCAAAATGTTGAAATAAAACTCACAATCGTACCAAATTTGATGACATATGCATTAATACATAGAATAAAATGAAAAAATAGATAACGCTAAAGAATCTTTCTTTCTTAAATCTTTCTTAAATGATAAATGTATGCACCTTCCGCCAGGACAAATCCCTTGAATGTGAAAACAAACATGGCAATAAATGGTTCTGATTCTGATTTTCCATAAAAATGATATAAGATACAACCCAATAACGTTTGTACAGCTCTTTACATCTGAGATGTTAAAAATAGGACTCTTTACATGAATAGTTAGTAATAAAAGCTCCCGTACAATTCAAAGCTTTTCAATGATCTTTAATGACATGCACATTTTGGAGGAAATCCCCTCATAAGTACACGTTGCGTCTGTGTACAACAGAGGGCAGATAGCAGTGCACGTGATGTGCATATTTCTGCTTCACTGACTCCCTCCAGTCTTACAGCACTGAAGGAATCAGGCTTGGACGCATTCCTTGAAGTACTCCTGGGAGGTTACGTTGCTGCACTCGGGCTGGAAGATGAGCTTGAACCTGCAAAATAACAGAGTTCATGTGTTTTTGTGTCGTTCATTCAGAAATTCATGTATTTATTTTAAGCAAGTCTGACAGTTTGTGCCTCAAATTTATCCAAACAAAAGAAGAACGAAAAACCATCCCAGTGTTAACTACTCTTCTTACAATGAAACCTCCAAAAGTTGTGAAATCTAGCGCGAAAGTCGCCAGCACGGGCCTCCCTTCAAAGCCCCGCCCCCAAAAGCCCCGCCCCCAAAAGCCCCGCCCCCCAAAAAATGGTAATGAACCAACACGGCTGTTGAGGTGGCAGCTTTGCGAGAGTCAGGCACTATTTTCTCAGAGGATTTGATTCATTTGATTCCTGTTATCAGAATTACAACACATATCAAGAAAAGGTGTTGAATGCATTACCCACCATTGCTTCAACTTGTTGTAGTGCGGACCCCCAAAACCATTTTCACTGTGGGAATGTTCACAAGAGGAATTCAGTTCAGTCGTTCACAGCACACTCTGTAGACATTTGTTCAGCAGCAGATTTTCTGATTTTCATTGTTGGGATGAATACTTGAATTCCACATTCACCCAAAAATGTTTTGTTGTTTTTGTTGTTGCTAGACTTGGATGTTTGACCTTCACTGTGCAGAATTAAACATTTTGAAAAAGCGAGTAACAAAATAAATAAAGTAACTTTCATGCATGCAGGTTCCTGTGCATTGGTTGCCTGACATTGCACACAGTGAAGAAAACCCCCCAAAAAGAACTCACATGAGATTGCTGCAGATCTGCAACAGGCAGTCGATGTCGTCTGTTATGTCGTCATCCACAAAGTCTGGAAAGAAAACAAGCTTCCTGTGTTAAGGCCAAGATGCAGCAACTTGAGTGTATGAATGTTGTGTTTACGAGTCGAGGCCAGCGACCACAAAGTGAACTCACTGTCGCAGGGCATAGTGCAGATGTCGGATGACTGGGTGACGTTGTCGCTGCAGGCCAGGACGTTGCTGAGCTGGAACAGGCCGTAGAGGGTCGGGCCCTCCTCGCGCTGGGGAGGCTTCTTGGTGGTCTTTGGCCTGTTCGAGCGGGTCCGCCGGACCTCGCTGGATGAGGACCGCGACTCATCCGACTCCGCCGACTCCGCCGACTCCGCCGACTCCGCCGACTTGGGATTCGTCAGAATCACCGTGGTGTTGAATTTCGATACCAGCTCCACGTGACAGACAACTGAGGGCGAGGGACGAAGCACACGTTCACGTTCACAAGTCCTGAGGAAAGCTTCAGGTTCACTGTGAATGTTCGTGACCCCCAGAGGATGACCCCCAGAGGATGAACCCAGAGTTATACTGACCTCATGCATCGTCCCCAGAGGATGGGCCCAATGCATTGTGGGCCCAATGTGAGCTTCACTCTAATGGCACAATATTCTGTATTATTAATGCAAATGAATACCATGTGCAGACCTCAACAAGTATTGTGTGTGTGTGTGTGTGTGTGTGTGTGTGTGTGTGTGTCTTGCCCCTTTAAACTGGGACTGTTTCTTTTGTATTTGTCCGACTTGTATTTTTAGTTACTATTTGAATTAATCAAATGCATTTACAGTTGTATTTCATTTATGTGAATTATGCTTCCTTCAGGTTTCTATGTATAGGGTTTTTATTTTGCTTTCTTTATTATTAAAAAAAAAAGCAGGGAAAAAATCTGTCACCTCCAATTTTTCCCGTTCATGGAAAAAAGTACCATATAGTAGGGATGCACCGATACCGATACCGGTATCGGTATCGGGGCCGATACTGCGTTAAAATACTTGTACTCGTATCGGTTTCAATTGTCGATACCAAGAACCGATACCACTCAACAGTATTTCACTACAACAAACTGGTCGCGCTTTGTGGAGAAAAAGATTTGTTGTCCTACCTGACTTCAACGTCTAGGGCAGGGGTCGGCAACCCGTGATCCAGAGCCGCATACGGCTCTTTCGTCGCTCTCTTGCGGCTCTTGCAGCAAGGTGTGTAGAGTAATGTGCGTCGCGTTCACACAGTAAAAAATTACTGCCGTCCTGCCGGTTTGAATCAAACGGCTGCTGATCCACCTGAAGTAGCGCTGGCAGCGGCCTCATTCAGACGCTGTTGTGCGGCTACGGATGATATTATTGTAGCCGAGTGTCTGTTGTGTGTCTATATTTGTAATTCTAATAAAATGAAAACACGCTGCAGGGTAACTTGAACCACTTTTTTATCTCCTTCACACACGTATATCCCACAATTCCACTCTTTTCCTTTCCGTTTCTCCCTCCACAATAAAAGCACCGGAAACATAACTTGGAACACAGCTTCCTATATAATTGCTCGATCCCTAATATTATCGCTTACATTATGAACCCGGACACGGGGGCGTTTTATGGTCCGACATTAGAGGGACTTCCACAAGAAGTTTAAAGCTTGGGATAGCCTTCTGTTCATTTTGTACTATAGGCTTGACATAATCTGCAGAGGATAAAATAAAATCTGCTTTCAAATTAATTGCACTTTCATGGAGACCAAATCTAAGAAGTATCGGTATCGGTACTCGGTATCGGCAAGTACACAAATAAAAATACTCGTACTCGTATCGGTTTGTAAAAAGTTGTATCGTTGCATCCCTACCATATAGATATACATACACTTCCACCTGCATATACAGATGTAAACATTTATACATATGTGCATCCACATGAGTGTATATGCATTAAAAACAGTTAATAATTTACATATTAAACTGTCCAGTCTTCATTTTTCCCAGTCACATTATACAAAGCTGCATTTCTTACTTGCAGTTAACACAAATATCAAACATGTATTTATGTCCAAAGCCATAAATAGTATAGGCCTCAGTGTCTGTAATGCAGAAGTTGACGCAGCGCTTACTCTTGGCCACCAGGTCCGGAGTCAGGCTGCGCGGCTTCACGGCGACCGGCAGGTTGCTGAACGCCTGCAGCAGCTCGCATTTGGACACAAGACGGCCTTCAGCCAGACGGCAGCCCAGCACGGACAACAGGAACACCACAAGTACCTTCATACTGACTATGAAAACACACACAACCCGAAGTAGATTTATACACATATATATACTGTCCAGATTCAGAGGTGGCCAATCACAGAGAACCTCCTTCTTTTGTTCTCCGGAGATTAAAGACTACTTCCTGGATGCCCGGGAACAATTGTCTCAGGTGAAGCACAATGTTCCAAATCTCCCAGTTAGGTTTGGGTTTCTGAGCTCTAAGGAGGTCGGGGGGGGGGGGGGGGGATCTGGAAACATCTTTTCTCATTTTCAGGTCACGCCTGAAAAGACTTGGGCCCTGATACTGTAAACCAGAGAATTTGACACCGTTTGTCTTCTCACGCCACCGCGAGTTATTTATAATTTCGGAGGATCGGATGTCGACAGTGTGGCAACGGTGAATAAAAACAAGGAGAACAAGGAGTTTCTGCGAAAGTGGGTATTTGTTTTGTCCATTAAGGCTCTTTTATTAAACTTTCTTTCATCTTTGATGCAGTTCGACACAGATTCATAAGCACAAAAAAAAAAAGAAAATGTACATAAGTTCAGGGCCGAGGGACCAAACCCGATGCCCACGCCCACCAAAACAACACAAATACACAGAAAACTAATTCTAAAGCACAAGTTATGACAGGGTGTTTTGTGAAAAGGTTTTCAAGGAATCCTTTATGGCAGAATCTAATTTCCTCAAGTTTGATTCATGCAGCGCCTCATCACGAGTGAGGGGTGAATTCGATCAGAGTGGGTTATGATCGACGCCCACGATGCAGTCTAGTAGCTTGGAGCACGAGTGTATTTACACCTGTAACAGGTGTCCTTAACATTGGGGCCATCCAGCATTGGTTAGTGGATTCAGTGCAGCTAATTTAATTTAATTTGTTTTAGCAAGGATTGGATTCAAAGTGTTAATCGGGTCATGAATAGATGAGACGTGCATCCAGGGGCGTCGTTAGGCCTGTTTTAGGGGGTCTGAAGCCCCCCTAAAATGTTCTTCAGCCTCCCCAAATAATTATTGGGATTTTTTTTTTAAATTTTTTTAAAATTAAACTATTGTTTTACACATGGACAAGTTATTTATAACTCTAACATGCTACATATGTGAGTGCGTTTCTGGTTTGTATGTTTTCTCCCCCTTCAAATTACAATCCAATAGCCTCTCATCATACTTAACAATAAAAGACCGGGCACTAGGACCTTGAGGAGTCTGCATCAATGCTGCGCTGGCTTTCTCACTCTGCCGAGTAACGTCTCTCATCAAGACAGCAGGATTACAGCCAAGGAGTTTAGCTCATAGTAAATGATGCACGGAGTGACATTGTAAGTACAGGTAGGTACAGAATGTAACAATTGTTACAGATGTTTTTTTATTGTTACAATTGTTACAGAGTTGTAAGTACAGGTAGTTACAGAATATGGCTATCTGTAGAAAAATCACACTCTTTCTGATTGAACCAATCTATGAACTGTCTGAAACAATGGATATCCGCAGCCCCAAATGAGCCCAAATAAAATTGGTGCGCGCTGCACGCACAAACATTTAGCATCCTTAGGGGCTAAGCCCCCCCTTTCTTTCAATCCTAGAAACGCCCCTGCGTGGATCTAGAGTTTTTAATTCTTTTTCTTTTTACTTTTAATACTAAAGCTGTTACTGTATAGTTCTCCAGGCTGTTTGTGTGAGAAAAAGAATCAAGTTCATTTCATTTTCTGGGTCAAATGTCCAACACTGCTGTTGAGCTTCTATATTAGGTCATGTGATGTAAAAAACAAAACACTTAAAAACATTTAAAACACTGATATTACACAGAATTGTATTTTTTTTATCATATATAAAGTGTAAATACTCATACATTTCTTGTAAACATAATTTAGTTAGTGTGTGCATCGTGGAGCAGGTTGCAATTACATTTCATTATGCAATCCTGTAATACTGGGAAACCGAGTTTAATATTGCATTTTTAATAGTACATCAAGAGGTCAAGAGGTCAAGAGAGCGTTCCTGATTTATTTTCTTATTACTGCATGTTGTCAGAATTAATAGTTTGACCAAAAAAAGATCTAACTTTGATCATCCAGTGTTCTCCTTTTTAAGTTTTTAAACACAAATATGCAGAAATACATATTGTTAGATCACAGAGAAAGAATCATATTGTTTTTTCTCCTAAACAAAGTATTTGTTAAGGTAGCTTGAAGTGATAAAAGAAATATCATCTAAACCACTGGTGTCAAACTCAAGGCCATCCGGCCCGCCGCGTCATTTTATGTGGCCCGCGACTTGATCACCTTTTCCGGTTCGTCGCAGACCCGTTTCCGGTTCGTCGCGGACCCGTTTCCGGTTCGTCGCGGACCCGTTTCCGGTTCGTCGCGGATCCGTTTCCGGTTCGTCGCGGACCCGTTTTCAGTCATTTTGAGCATGAAAAGCACTGCTGAGTGTTAAAAAAGGCTGAAGTTATACAATTATTATGTGTGTTGTATTACCTCGTGTCCTTAAGATTCACTTTTGGGTTTTTAATTGAGTGGAAAAGGGAATATGTCTAACTAGCTTGTTTTGTGTTGGCATGTGATATTATTTACCATCTCAGGCTCAAACTGCACCATCTTTTCATTAAATCAATTTGAGAAGTTGAACATGTTCCTCGCTTTGGGTCTCGGTTCATTCAGGGGTGATGGTGAACCAGACCAGTAGAACCACTGCCCCAGACCACATGCATGTCCTTATTAGCTCACAATTATTTATTGGACCAGAGTTATGTCCTTCTCAACTGTGACAAAAAGCTTTGAACAAAGTTAATATAACAATGTGCGTTTGATCTTTGTCTTTGTTATTTTCTTCTGTTTTAAGTTTGATCTTTGATACAGTAATGTGGGTTTCTTAACCATAAATAAAATGGATTTATGTTATAATAACAGAAATGTGCGTACATATATTTTTACATTTATATAAATGCATGTACGATATATTTACACTTGAATAAACTATAGAAAGACAGTTATTCAACAATATGTTCGGTAGTTAAGTTTATACGGTGTTACAGTTACAACCGGCCCTTTGAGGCGACCGTGATGCTGATGTGGCCCGAGGTGAAAATAAGTTTGACACCCCTGAGCTAAACAGTTGAATTTATTGAGACACAGTTCAACTTTCATCACACAAATTCACCCACAGCAAGTGAAACAAATTACTCTATTAAAGAAATAACAGATTTCATTAATGAAAACAAGCAAAATGCCCATCTCAATGTCTGGGAGATAACCGTCGCTGGTTACACTGAGACCATTGTTGGTGTGACACCCTGAAGGTGGAAAATGTGTTCATTCACATTCGCTGAGGAAGTCCCTGGCTTTGAAACACTGGGGAGAGGCTTTCTTCAGTAAATACCTATTCAGATGGAAAATAGAGAAAAACAGCAGTTATTAGTTAGTCAGTACGTCAGTCAGCGTTGCCGTTACTCGGCTACTAACTCTGAATTAATCACATGCAAACTTACAACCAGGAATGAGTCTCCACAAAGCAGTCAATGTCGTCCATGATGTCGTCATCGGTGAAGGCTTCAGGGGAAAGAAGGACGTTTAAAAAAAAAAAGCTAAATATGTAGTTTAAATAATTCTAATGTCTGAACGAGTCTCCGGTTCAAAGACTCACCTTCGCAGGATGTGTTGCACTTGTTTAGGGACCAGCCATAACCCGAGTCACAGAGATACCTGTCAGGCAGCTGGAAGACCCCGTAAAGCCCCAAGCTCTTCTTCTTGGGCTTCCAGTGACGGGAGCCACGCTTCTTACGTTTCCCATCTTCCTCGACCTCATCATCCTCGTCTTCCTCTTTGATGTCCCCCTCATCGCCCTCGTCGTTCTCTTCGCTCTCGTCGCTCTCTTCCTTCTCGTCGTTCTCTTCGCTCTCTTCGCTCTCGTCGCTCTCTTCGCTCTCTTCGCTCTCTTCGCCCTCGCCTTCCATCTCGCTCTCCTTCACTGCTTCCTCCAGCTCTTCTGAGTCGCTGTCATCGAAGTCCGCAACAGCCTCACGCTTTTGTCTGGTGATGAGAGGTTCGGCGGTTGTTGACCCATTGGTCAGGGGTTCGGTGGTTGTTGACCCATTGGTCAGGGGTTCGGTGGTTGTTGACCCATTGGTCAGGGGTTCGGTGGTTGTTGACCCATTGGTCAGGGGTTCTTCGGTTGTTGGCTTGCCAGTCAGGGGTTCTTCGGTTGTTGGCATGCCGGTCAGGGGTTCTTCGGTTGTTGGCTTGCCAGTCAGGGGTTCTTCGGTTGTTGGCATGCCGGTCAGGGGTTCTTCGGTTGTTGGCTTGCCAGTCAGGGGTTCTTCGGTTGTTGGCTTGCCAGTCAGGGGTTCTTCGGTTGTTGGCATGCCGGTCAGGGGTTCTTCGGTTGTTGGCATGCCGATCATTGGTTCTTTGGTTGTTGGTCCAGTTGTTGTCGTTCTGCGCTCTCCGAACACCCTGACCAAGTCGGTGTTCAGACCGGACCTTTTTTCGGCCTCACAGATAACTGCAGTGAACAAGTCATGCAAGCACATGGCAGGAAGCAAAGAAGGAAAAAGAAGAGAACATATTCGTGAGTAACATCCACGTTTTATCACAACTTACTTTTTGATCGCAGGAACTCAAACTCTTATCGGCCTTTGTGATTCTTGCTGATAACTCGAGACTTGAGCTCAAGGCATCAACTAACCCAAGATGTATTAACCTCACCAATTGCGAGGACTCTTTCCTTGAACCTTTGGAGTCGTCGCGGCAGGGTGATCGCGTCCCCGAGCTTTTCTTTCAGCTCACATCTGGAGACGGTCCGGCCCTCGGACAGGCTGGGCACCAGAACCGCCACGGCCAAAACCACGAGCAACCCCAACTTCATGTCAACACCTTCTGTGGGGAAAATGAAAACATTAGGTTGTTTTAACAAATCTTCAGTGTTTAGCTCTGTTTGCAGTAAACCGGCTCCTGTGGTGGTTAGAAAGGCTTACAAGAGGAGCAGAGACAAATCCAGTGAACTGTCGGTTATGATTCAGATTATTGCAGAAAAACTACAAAATATTTACAGGGTTATTAATCACTACTGACTGAATAAATCCATTAAATGGTGCATTATTGCTAAAATTAATGTGATTGTTTATCCGACTCAAGTACAGGGTCCAGTTCACTTTTCAATAGGAAACTGTGATAAGAATCAAGTGAGATCTTTTTCTTTGTCTTGTTTTGAGATTTTTATCATTTCAGGAAATTGTGTGAAACAACGAAAATGAGCCGAGAAAAACAAGCAAAGCATTCTTAAGAAAAATAGAATCTAAGTAATTTTTTACAGAAATGTATGTTAATGTCCTTAAAAGTACATGTTCAGAAGCACAGAAGTCTCCTACATGGTAAAATGTCTAATTTGACTGTTTACTCTGCACACATCAGAGACACCATCTGCATTTGAACTATATCCCAAAAAAATGAATTCACAAACACTAACAGTCATACAGTACAGTATGTTCACATATTAACATATTGTCTTTTAAGTACATTAATTTATTATTTAAATGTGTTTAAATTGACTGTTTTGAGTTATTTTATCATCTTTATATAAATGTTTTAAATATAGCAACAGAACCAGTGAAGTTATGATGTTTAATGGAACTGTCACATGTCATATATAACAAAAACATCATAGGCAAAACATCATAGGCAATAAAAGAAATAACAACCAACAAAGAGATGATTCTTACCTCGTTCTTCTACCTACAGTAAAAACTTGTGTTGCTGATGGAAGTCTGCTGCTCTGTGTCTCTGGGTGAAAACATCTGATCTTATATATTGTCACTTCCACCTGTGGACCAACCGGCTTTGCGAGTTGTCATTGCCTTAGGACATCCTTTACCCTGCAGGAACAGGGAAACTGTCAAAGTCATGATTAAACAACACACAAAGGCAGCTGTGACGAATGTTAATTCATGGATTACATTTAGTAAAAAACCCATAATGACGATGTCATTATGACAATGTCATTATTGGTTTTATGTAACCTAGTATTCCATCTCGAATTACAGAAATAATGAAGCATGACAACCACAGCTTACACTGAGTGTGGAGTCCCGTAGTGTCATAAGTATCTATATTTATGTGTGTATATATATATATTTATATGTATATATAAGTATATATATATATACACACACACACATATATATATATAGATATATATATATATGTGTGTATATATATATTTATATGTATATATATATATATATATATATATACACACACATATATATATAGAGAGAGAGAGAGAGAGAGAGAGAGAGTCTAAAACATGCATGAATATATTTTCCTGATTTTAAGTGCTGAAATCTGACATATTATGATCAACCTTTTTAGCCTTTCAGCCTTTTGCTCATAATTTTGGTTTTACACACCTCCATTTCTGAAAAGTGTAAGTTTCTTAAACCGACATTCTTTGTTTGTTTGGAATATTTCTTTTGTTTAAACAGTCAAATATTAACGTCCCGAGTGCAAAGATCTGTGCTCTGTTTGTACAAGGAGTACCCAAAATTGAATGGTAAAATGTAAAAGCATGCTGTCTTGTCTTCTGGTAAAATACAACTGGATGCAGCAACACATCCTGCTTGTACTGTTCTGGAGCTCTGAATCGTGAGCCTGTCGAAACGCATCAGTAAAACCGAGGCAGACGTGTCTGGGTAAAGAATGTGTCGCTGGGTCCGATTGAGCCAAACACTAACCCGGACAGCACAAAGGACAAAGGCAGCTACTTTTTCTAGTCTGTCTATTGTATTTATTTAAGCTGCGTCACTGTACAAACACACGTGTTGGGTAATTGAACGCACAACTTCACGTTTCAAGCAACAGGGTCACAAAGAAAATGTTCTCAAGTAAGAAAAAAAAGTTAAAAAAAACCACAAACCTGTTTATGTTCCACAGCATGAGAACATTCTCCATAAGGGTTGAGCTGACATACCCCGAGAGGCTGTTCACAAAGTGGTGAAAAGACGACGCTGAGGCCTTCTGTAACTGCATACTGCGTGTACTGTATGTACTCTTAAGTGTACTTTAATTAAGACATGTTGCATTTGATTTATTTTATGAATTATTATTTGTTTTACTTAATTCAATTAATAAAACTTGCTTTTTTTATGCGTATCTCAACATTTGAGGCATCTTACATGATATACAGTAGACTGTAGACACAGCAACGTGAGCAATTAGGGTTAAGTGTCTTGCTCAAGGACACAACAACATGGACTACCGGAGCCGGGGATCGAACCACCGACCCTCTGATTGAAAGATGGACCTGCTAACCACTGAGCCACAGTCGTCGGTTATTTCAAAATAAGAATTTTACTGCAAATTTGTTTTCGAATTTGATAGCAAACTCACTTTTGATGCCAATACTTCCGTACTTTACCTGTAGTAAAAGTATAAGTACTTCTTCCTTTACCGTCCAGCAGCGAAATATGTTTAATGGTACAAAGTTCTCACAACTGTACTGTAGTTTATTGTTTGAATACAAATAGTCGTTGTGGGATGAAGATCTGGTTTTACTCATCATAAATCAACGTTTGGAAGCTGTTGAACTCTTGAACTGTTTTTTGGGGTTTTGTTTCTTTTATTACTGATAATCTGCTGCGTTCATTGTTCACCAAAGTCATATGAAACAGAGTCAGGCTTTAAAATGTGTGCTGCAATACAGGAACTATGACATTTGTTTGCTTTGGTTTGACTACTTTTCGACTGCCCATCCTACTGCTCAATCTCCAGATCCTCACTTTATTTGAGAAAGAGCTTAATTTGTGTTGTTTGTTTTGTTTAACTTAAGTTCTTCATATAGACACTGTGCAGGAAACACGATTGATGACATTATGGGAAAGAAGGAACCAAAACAAATATACATGCCAAACAACTCACAGTGTGTATTTGCATGTTGCGTGTACCTGTGCAAATGGCAATGCATCTAAATCTAATCTTAAGTGTACTTTAATTAAGACATGTTTGCATTTAAGTTATTTGCATTTGACTTATTTTATAAATTATTATTTGTTTTACTTAATTCCATTTCTTTACTGAAACTCGCTTTTAAAGTTTGATGCGTATCTTAACATTTTAAAATAAGAATTTCACTGCAATTTCACTTTTACTCGAATTTGATAGCAAACTTACTTTTTGATGCCAATACTTCCGTACTTTAACTGAAGTAAAAGTACTTCTTCCTCCACCGTCCAGCAGCGAAAACACAAAGACAACTGTACTGTAGTTTATTGTTTGAATACAAATAGTCGTTGTGGGATGAAGATCTGGTTTTACTCATCATAAATCAACGTTTGGAGGCTGTTGAACTCTTGAACTGTTTTTTGGGGGTTTTGTTTCTTTTATCACTGATAATCTGCTGCGTTCATTGTTCACCAAAGTCATTTCAAACAGTCAGGCTTTAAAATGTGTGCTGGCATACAGGAAGTATGACATTTGTCAATCCTCAATCCTCACTTCGTTTGAGAAAGAGATTTGGAGCTTCATTTTTGTTGCATACAGACAGTGTACATAAAACAAGATTGATGACATTATAAATGTAGAAAAAAGGAAGCAAGACAAATGTACATGCAGAGACAGAGAACCATTCAATGGTATTAGAGTTTAATATACCCTCGCTGCACATCTTTGGACTGTGGGAGGAAGCCGGAGAACCCAACGGATGAAATTAAATAAACTGTATTTTTATCCAGTTTTGCGGACGTTTTAACAGAGCTATAGTCCCGGCGTGGCCTGAGATATCGGACATATCGTCAGTAAGGTTGGGGATACGGCATGCGCGAGGAGTTACGTAAAGTAAGTCGACGGGCTCTTCATTGTCTCTGAGCTCCGAGAACCAATTCTTAGGTTGCTGTTCAAATGCATATCAAATATTAATCTGGAAAAAGACGAAGTGTGTTTCTCATAAAAATTGAAGAGAGTGGGTGGGACTACCGAGGCGGAGTATTCGCATCATACCATTGGTGTGGCGTGAATAGAGATCTCAAGAAGAACTGCTATTCAAACTTTCCAGCGTTTTTGGTGCAAACGGTGTTAGTAAAGTTTTGTTTGCTGCCCTTTGTGCCATAAATGTTGCAAAGGTCACAGAGCTTTCTGGTGCAAAGTACATATACTGTGTTCGCATCAGAGGGCAAGAAGTGTAAGCCTTCAAGAGATTCACAGTATATTTGTATAAGACGACGCATGAGCTACGGCCAAGGCGAGAAGGCTAGATAACCAAAAATAACGAATTGAAAAAATCATTAATATATAAGCGTATCAGTTGATAAGTGTATTTGTTGTAAAAAATAAGAAAAGGAAGAAGAAAGCGTTGTATCTGTTGTACAGGGTGATTACCTGTTGCATGTCTTATGTGTTGAAGTGCTGTTTATTGCTAAAACTTTGAAGTAAGAAATATAGGCTCTGAGAGAAGTAGAACAAAGAGTCCTAAAAAGGAGACACGGTGTTAAGGGAACTTAAGAGAGACAAGCTACAGGAAGGAAGAGTGTGAAATCAAGAGGGAACCTTGAGTTCCATGAGAAATTCATTTGAGATGCAACAGATGTGTCCTAGTGAACTAATAAAGAATAATAAATAAGAATAATGATAAAGATGCTTATAAATATCCTTTCAAGTTGAACGAAGTCTTGATTGGTTAGTGGGGAAATTCTGTGAACAATTGATTAGAAAAGATGTTGTAAAACAGTGATGGTGAAGTTTTTCCAAGGAGAAGTTGAAAGAATGGAAAGACAAGAAGGATTTTAGTGGAAGATTGACAGTCACATGATGTCAATATTTGGTTCATCAGATTGAACAAAGAATAAGAGGGAAAAGGGAAGTGAGAGAAGGATTGTGGGAAGTACAAATGTGGTTGGTTGAGGCGTGGAGACGCAAGTGAGTGACGGGTATGGGAAGAGAGAATTAGAGAGAAGAGAAGGACAACACACACACACACACACACACACACACACACACACACACACACACACACACAGACTGTTAATTCAGGATGTAAAGCTGTTTAGAACTTTAGAAGTAGAGGGATGTGAAGTGACTTTTTTGAGTGTTTCCGGAGCATGCAGATCTGTCATTCTAGCACCTGAAAGTAGAAAACTAAATTGATAGAGAAAAAAGATAATACCATTTAGTGAGATCAGCATTTGTAATCCTAGATCCTTAAAATATAACTATAAAAAGAACAACAGTTCAAGTTATCTAAGAAACTGTCCAGTAAATCTTAAGCAGAGAGCATATTGGTGACAACGTTTAGGATGTTTGTTGGCAGGATGAGTACAAGGGACAGAACACAGCAGGATGATATCAGGAATGTAAGAAGAATTGAGATGACTTCTGTTATCCCCCGACCATTTGGACCACTTGGGTCGTAAAGAGAAAGACTTGGAATGCACCAAGGGGGGAAGGACCATTCAAATGGAGCTTAAGCGGTAGTTCAGGAAGGAAGACTTTCTTTACACGACGGGTCATTCTTAAGTGGCAATACGCCTAGTGACTAAGCTATCAGCTGATCTGGGGGCCGTGCATGTTTGAGCGGCCAATTAGATGCGACGCTGTGTCTCTAAGCCAATGAGATCGTTGCTGTCAAAACTTTAAAGGGGTTCTATGCTCTGCTGCTGTCAGTTGTCATTTCAGCTCAGCATTAACAGTACAATGCTTCATAATACAACACATATTGAGCAGTACTTCAAGTAACACTCCAAAACTAAATGATATAAGGTACACTCAGATGGTGGAAGAAGTACTCAGATATTATATTTAAATTTGCTTCCACTACTACTACTTATTAAAAAAATAGTTATAGTAAAAATATACTTTATATTCCAAAAGTAAAAGTAATAATTTTCTAGAACATACAATTTTTATAATAATGTATATTATATTATTGGATTATGTGTATTGATGTATTCATGTGTACTTTAATAATGCAGCTGGCTAATTTTAAAGTATTAATATATATTTTAAAATATTACTTTATGTACCGTAGGGTAGTTGGTGAATTATTATTATTATTAATCATTATTTAATAATCTGAATCTGGAGAGTAACTAAAGTTGGTAAAGAAATGTATAATTACTAGATAATAACTTATAAAAGCAGCAACAGTAATGTTTACAAGAGCTCACTGGAAAAAATCTAAAATGTAAATATATTAAATAAGATTCCTGAGTGAAGTTTATAAATGATAATACTCAATATGAAGAATCAGACATCAGATACATCAGCCCTTACTCTTGTCGATGTATTAAATTATCGGCTTTAATCATTACATTTATTTTTGTTAAGCTAAATGAAACATAACGATTCTTAGTTTCAGGTGATTAAAACATAGTGTATGTATAAATATTATTCTTAAATGGGCCATTCTGTACTTTTGATACTTTAAGTATTTTTGATGCTAATACTTTTCCATTACTTTTTTAAATTTACATTAGTATTGAAATAACGGTTATTATTATGAAGTTATAACTCCACCTTTACCAGCTGCAGCATTTAAGTGATGAACACATTAATGAATCAATATTTATAACCCAATAATAAAATACGAATTATTCTAAAATGAATAATTCTGCTTAACGATTTGGCGTTCATAACACGTGGGAATAATGATTATTCATGAACGACTGAGGAGCCTGGAAGTGTTGCTGGTAGGCCGTCTGATGGGGGCGCTGTTCCTGGACGGCAGGGCGGTGACGGGGGCCGGTCAGCGCTCTCAGGGTGCGAAGGTCAAAACTCTCAACCGGAGACCGGAGAGACTCGCCGAGGGCCTGAGACCCCCCACCGGGAAGCCTGTAGCTGCAGGAGAGACGAGAGTCTGGAATTACATTATGTAGTCTGTGTGGAAAGAACAGAAAAAAACAGCCATTTTTATATCAATTGTTAAATCATTGTGCGGAGAGAAATCCTGGATGCAGAAAGTTGTAATAAAAATGTATTTAATAAAAAGATGATGAACAGCATTTCAAATTGAATCACACTAATAACTACACAAAATATATCCCATGAGACAGAGATCCATGTTTTCAGGATTCCTTCCACAATCACTTAATACATTCCATAATTCTAATTGATACATTTGTGAAATCCATACAGTGTCATTCATTTGATATTTGATAATCCATACAGAGTTATTTATTTGTCCTGACCCTCCAACATAAACTCATAGGAGCACCATAAAACATACTTTTCTTACACCAACATTCATCATGAACCCTTCACATGTTGGCCTCCACTCTTTGAACTGGAAGCTTTCAGGAAGTAATTCATGTTACTTAATAAAAAGTATTAAATGTACTTAAAGTATCAATAGTAAAGAGTGGCTCCTTTCAAAGTGTTATATTACCAAAGATTATTATATTATTCTGTTATCATTAAGAAATACACGTAAGAGCATTTTAAGGTTGTAGTTCGTCAATGTGGAGTCAATTTGAGGTACTTTGTACTGCTGTATATAAGTACTACTGTATTATTTTATATCCTAATTTCAGATTTAATGCTTTCAGGTAAAAAGGTAACAGGTCGGGCCAAAACTGTTGTCTTTCAAAATAATCTATCACATAATCGAATATAATCTGACTTTAACAAATGTAATTCATGTTTTTTTTCTCAAGATAAAAATGCTTTACATTCAGCTCGTCTCATGATAATAATCTCATGATAATAATGGCGTAAATTGTTGGTCAAGTGCAGAAACAAAACAACCGTATAACTTGCTGCAATTCCCTGCAGGACACACATCTTACCCACAATCCTTTGAGGGGACAGTGTGGACTCGACCCAGCTGTCCCGGGTAGAGTCCGAGCACATCTCTCCCCAGACGACACGACCTGGAAGACAACGTTCACTCAGAATACGCTCACTTAAAAACAGGATCAGGAGTTTTTATGAATAATTATTTTATTTTTTTAACTTTATTGGATATGGCCATCACAGCGGCATTAGAGTTGCAACATACAATTATGCACAAAAACTAGATGTGTTTTGTGTTTGTAGAGAAACGCTAATTTGCAACACCTGTCCACAGGAGGCTTTTTTAAAGGAAATAAATAAATACAATGAAATAGAAAAAAATTAAAAAACAGAGCAAGGAGATACATTAATAAATCCACATATAGATACATGCACACAGTACCAGTGCATCCAGGATTCCCAGATCATTTTACCGTTGAGATTGCTGCTCACTCACTTTGGCTTCAGCATGGCCGGCTCGTCTGGACTGGAGTCCTGAGACTCTCTGAACTCATGCAGCCTCACAGCTACACCAGAACCCGCCATCAGGACCAGGTCCAAGGGGGGTCAAGGGTGAGTCCAGAGACCAGAGGGGTTCCTGTGGAGGAACACAGAGGTGGCTCTGTATTCAACCTTTAATGTCTTCCTGATTGGTCATTAAAAGTGTGTGAACCTTTATACCTCACTATAAAACAGTATATGTCTATACATATATATCTATATATTTATATATATTTGTATACTTAAAATACATTTTCCTGTTTTTTCTGACTTATATATGTATATATATATATATATATATATATATACGTATATATATAATATATATATACATATGTATATATTTATATATGCATATATATACATATATATACACATATATAATACATATATATATATATATATATATATATATGTATTTATATTTATTTTCTTTTTTTTAATATATATATATATATATATATATTAAATATATATTAAAGTCAGCAAGCATAAACTTGTCCTGTGTCGGTTATACTATTCTATATTATATCATTAGATTATTATTACTCCTGCATTAATATTAAAGATAATTTGGAACTTGTGCTTATTTCCCTTATGGGTTAATCTGCTGATTGTTTTCTCCATTAATCGATTGATTTTGCTCTTGTAATGCTCTTTGTGGCCTCTAGAGGCTGCTGGTGAGTCAGGACAGAAGAAGATATTAGACACAAACAGGGAGGAATATTGTACTTTTTACTTCACTACAGTATTCCGTCAACTTTAGTTATTTTACAAATTAAGATATTTGAATACAAAACATATGAAGCGCTTATAAAAATATGATGTTTTTGTTTTCTTTTTCTTTTAATAGTGTTTAGTAATAATGATGATGAGGTGTGAACAAAGCTGACTTTGTGAAGCTGTCACTTTGGGTTCTGGGTAATTGTGACAGCGTTTCTCACTCTTTTCACTATTTTTACGAACCAAACAATCACTTAATTATTGGAGAACATCCGCAGAATAATCCATCGTGAAAATAATCATTAGTCAATAGTTCAAAATGAGCTCCACAAAAACGGCAACGTTCTGCTTTTACATAATACTCTGATATAATTTATGACATTGTATATTTTGAATACCTCATGCACATTTTATTGATTATGCTTTCATGCGTTTCCTTTTTAACCCTTTCCATGCAGGAGTTTTCCACTGTGGTATGAGTACGTTTACTTCAGTAAAGGATCTGATTACTTCTTCTGACATCAGAGGAAACACATTGGCTTTAAAACCATTCAAGCCTCAGTGTATGAACTGCAAACACGACAAAACTACTTTTTCAAATCTGAAATCTGATAATACTTCCACACATAAATGTGGTCCCGCCATCTTATTAACTGGCAGGACCTCCATGTCTTACCTGCAGCCTCTCACTGCTGACCTGGAGTCAGCTGCAGTCTTGTTCAGAGAAGGAAACCCGAGAGACCGGATCTCTGAGCTGCACTCAGATCTGTCCACGCGTTAGTGTGTCATCTCCTCAGATATTATCTCTCTGCAGGAGAAACCCAACACTGCAAACTGACACTAACCAGGATGTCTCTCTCTCTCACACACACACACACACACACACACACACACACACACACACACACACACACACACACACACACACACGGCTACCATGGTGAGTGTAGGACTCTTTGGAATTATGTTGGTTTATTTGTCGTTTCGTATATTAAAGGATGCACATATCTTATTGTATAGAAGAAAAACACTTATCTTAGAATAAGGACAACGAAAAGGACATTTTTATTCTAAAGGTTTACTGTTACTTATTTGTTTTGTTGGTCGTTTGATTAATTTATAATTGTTTGCTTTTTATAATGTTTGTAAAGTAAATGTGGCACATGTATTAAATAATTATGTATATATATGTATATGTGTGCGTGTGTGTGTGTGTATATATTTGGGTGTATATCTATATATATCTTTCCTTTGGTGCCACCCTCAGGACAAAACGTTCATTTTTAGCATCCCCTCAGATGAAGCTGTAAGTGTATTATAATTGTTAATCTGCACACCAACTCAATCTCCAAACACCCAAATCAATATACATTTCTCATGTTTTTATTTTATAGCCTATGAAATACCAACAATAGTGTCGAATTCCCATCATTTTAGGCTTTTAGAATCTAACGAGATATCTTTAAGGTGCTTTATTATTTACCAACACACACACAAAAACAACTAATTATCAGATACAAAACAGAACACACTTAGTTAAATGATTTAATCAACAACATTAGGGTTGCTAATGGTTAATACATTCAGGTTTTTCACATTGATGCCTGTTTGATATTGTTGACTTGCATGTTTTTGTTGTTGTTGTTATTTCTTTGTTATTTTCTTGTGGAGACTCTCATGTCATAGCTGCCCATAAATACGACCAGACCTGTTAAGTGGGACTGAATTTTTATTTCACCCACTGTACACTTGATTAATGCAAAGCAGCAGCGGTCCCGTCTGCAGGCCTGAAGCCAGACTGGGACCAGGATCCTCAAACAAAGCATCCATTCAGGAAGGCAGGGGAGGAGGGGGTGCTATACATTTAGGTAAGCCTGGCAAATTGATAACAGTATAAAAGTCTAGGGGGAGGGGGAGGGGGAGGGGGGGGGGATAATTGTCATTGTGCAAAATTATCCATATGATTGGTTTGAGAGTTACTCCAGTGGAGAGATATATCTATAACTGATATCTGCTGTGGGTCAAAAGGGAAGTGAAGTATAACTGGAAGGAATCACATAAATCCAGCAGAGAGCGAGAGAGAGGGAGGGAGAGAGAGAGAGAGAGAGAGAGAGAGAGAGAGAGAGACAACAAAAGCCTGGGACCACAAAAGCCATGGATGCCAAGAGGAGAGGGATGCTGCATTCAAGTACCCCCTGTAAAGTCCCACTTCCCAGTATTTGGAACATACTGTACAGACATGGTAAGAGACAGACAGGAGCCTGAATCCAGACACATGATCAAAATGTAGCGCTGAAAGGAATTGTGGATTAATAATTATGTGATCGTCAGAAAATGTGTCTATATTTATTATTTTAATTTTATTCAGAGCAGATTGTCAAATATGAGTTTTTTTTGTGGACTGTTCTCTCTTTTGTATCATTATTAAATTATTATATTTCAGGTTTTTGACTGTTTGTCTGACTGAAGATATAATTTAAACAAACCACCTTTTTTCATTTTTTTTCATTTTTGTGGCCTTTTTTGCATTTATTTGATAAATAGCCCAGAGAGACTGTAACAGGGAAGAGGGAGGGGACGACAGTGAAGGGTCACAGAATGGATTCGAACCTGGGCGGCAGCGTGAGGACCCCGAGATAAGAAATCTCCCAGATTTGAATATATGCACAAAGATTAAAAAAATATATATCGTGATAGTAAATTCAATATCTTTTAGGTTTTGGGCTGTTGGTCGAACAAAACAAGCCAAGATGTAAACAAATACATTTACATGACGTGAAACTATGGGGTTAACGATGCACTTTTTAAATACAACAGTACTGACTGGGGAACATTTTACTGCACTATCAATCTTTTTATTTGTCATGCTTTTAGTACATTTGGCAGATTTACCCACTGACTCTGACTGATATACTTGTTATCTGTTTGTTGTTGCCCATATGTATCTATTATTTCCCTATGTGCATTGTTTTATTCTATGTTTGTTATTTTTTTATTCTATGTCTGTGTTTATTGTTTGTATTATATGTTTATTGTTTGTATTTGTTTATTGTATGTCTATGCTTATTATTTGTATTGTTTTATTCTGTCTATGTTGATAGTTTGTATTGTTTTATTCTATGTCTGTGTTTATTGTTTGTATTCTATTCTGTCTATGTTGATTGTGTTTATTGTTTGTATTGTTTTATTCTACATCTATGTTTTTTGTTATGCACCTTTTACCAAATCAAATTCCTTGCATGTGCAACGTACTTGGGCCAATAACCGATTCTGATTAACTTCACCAAAGTGTGGAAAACAGGACTTTTACATACAGTGCAGTATTTAGATACTTCTAATTTAAAGTAAAAGTATCTAAACACTTCCTCCACCACTGGCCAACTTCCCCTGTTTCTGTCACACACACACCCCACCCCCCACCTCCACAGCCAGGGTTGGGGGAGCGGCGAACCAGCACGAGCCGCCGTATTTCCAACGGCCCGTGAACGCAGCAGGAGTCCTCCCAGTCAGATCTGGCTGAACGTGACGTGCCGACTTCGGAGCCCAAGCGAGGTTTTTCCTGGCGGAGCTGCGGAAGGGGAGCGGGAGCCGAGCGGTCTGTCTGTCTGTCCGTGTGTCTGTCTGCTGCCGCCGCAGTCTCTCGTCTGTCTGGACTCACGCGCGAGACATACCCTCCTCTTTTTCGGCTCGCACGGTCTGGACCACGGCATCACCATCAGCGGCTATGGATCCATCGCTGTCCTCCTCCTGTTTTCACCAGTGAGGAACGTTACTCCGTCGGATGCTCCAGTGCCCATAGAGGAGGAGGAGGAGGAGGAGGAGGAGGAGGAGGAGGAGGAGGAGGAGGAGGAGGAGGAGGAGGAGGAGGGCATCCTTGTCATTCTTCGACTACCAGGTGAAATAATTATTGTGATGTGCTATAACGCGTTGTGGGGTTGGTGTGTGTGTGTATGTATGTGTGTGTGTGTGTGTGTGTGTGTGTGTGTAAGGGGGGGGGGGTTGTTTGTAGGACTATTGAGAGGAGGAAGGGGGAGGGGGGAGGAAGCGGGGGGCGGGAGAGGGTCGTCGGGTTTTTTAGGGGGGGCGGGGGGGGGGGGGGGGGTTGTTAGCTAGCTAACTAGCTAGCCGTTAGCTCGCTGCTTCGTCATTAGCCCGTCTGGGAGAGATGCGACGCCGGGGATGCTGCTGCTGCAGGAGGGAGGAGAGGAGAGGAGGAGGGCCTGTAACCGGTACCGGTACCGTCCGTCTGGCCTCGGCCCGTCTCCGTGATGAACGACACCCCCCTCTCTACCTCCCCTCCCCTCCCTCCCTCCCTCCACCACCCCGGTCTCCCATCCACACCGTCGAGATGTATAAATAAAACCGTGCAGACGTTAAAATAACGGTTTCCAACGGCTGTCAGTTGGTCGGCTATGCTAACCAGCCATGCTACACCCCCCCATCCTCTCCCCCCTCCGTCCCCCTCCAGCAGCCGAGCCATCACAGGCCGGCCTGGCTTACACAGCCGTCTCCTTTAACACCGGGAGCCGGTTCATTATGAGTATTATGATTATCACGTTTAAGTCACCGCCGTGGCGGCGACCGTCGGGCGCAGGAGAGCCCCCCTTTCTCCAGACGTGAACTCGCCGCTCGCGCGTGTATAAATATAACGGGAGAGCGGATGTTGTTACGTAACGAGATAATGACACCACACGCCCTTGAAAACAAAAGCTGTTGTTTCGCCATTTGTTTGTTTCTGGTTGGTGCGGGGGCGGGATACCCCCCCAAAAAAAAACAGAAGCAAAAGCGGGGACGGGGGCAGGCGAGGAGGGGGCTCGCGGTGCCGAAAGGGCCGCAGCCCCTGAACCGGCTCCTGAAACACACACGGCTGCTCCCAGTCAGCCATTGTTTTTGTTGTCATTGGAGGGCTCCGCGCTGGGGCCTGTTGCACAAAACTAGGATAAGGGATTAAGCCAGGATATCTTGGTGATCCTGGCTCAATTGATCCGTAATCCGGTTGCACTAAAGATGGATAGGGGGCAGGAGGATATGTTATGGTATAAATTACCATGGAGATTTATTCTGTGGAGCTAGCCTGCTCCAGACCAGGCTAAATTCCAGGATCTATTTAATCTCATCCCTAATGTCAGTCAGCAGTCACCACAAATGGAAACCAATAGTTATTTCACTGCTCACTATACATTGTTATCACATATAACTAGACCCACTGTCATTATTTAAACGTTTGTGATCATTAATTTCAATGATTTTGGATAAAAAATGATTTTTAGATGTTGCTATCATTAGATAATTTACAGTTTCCCATAGACTATAAGGCTATATATAAAATGATAGAATATTAGGGCCACAGAGGGAAAAAAAAGACAAGTCATAATATTGTAACCAGTTGTTTTAAAGGAGGACAGTTGTTAAAATGACAGATGTGGGGCATTTCGTGAAATTGTACTTCAGTATGGTTTCATAAACAAAGACATGCTGATGTGCCAGAATATTAAGTATCACATTGTCATAAGTATCAAAACTGTAAAAACAATATGTAGCTTTTCTGCAGAAAGAACCAGCCTCATAAATGTATGACTTTATCCTTTTTCTTCAGTGTGGCCCTAGTACTCTGTCATATAAACAAATACACATTCCATATGAATATAAAAACACAATGTGTAACATTATGTTCCTTTATTGAATAAGGACAAAACAAAGCAGGTAAACCATCAGCTCCTTTCGAAACTGAAGTCAGTGACTCTACAAGATGGAAAGCACAGAATCCAAGCATATTATACAAAATGATACATACACATTCAAAGGTCTGTATATAACACACCCTGCATGTCTGCACACTAAAATAAATGCAGGACAAATCCATACACATCAACTGAACAGACAAATGAATGGATGCAGTAGCCTCCCTGCAGCCTTGTATTACACACAGTATACCGCACAAACATCATAAGAGGCCAAATTCGGAAAAAAACGAACCCAAAAAAACCCAAATTCCTCTGCCACCGCAGGACATATTTAACCAAAATTGAAAGCACACATACTAACTAAAATAATTCAACACATATTGGTCCCTCAGCAGCCGACCACTGTCGTCATCAGGGAAGATTGCCGGATTGTCCCAGTCCATGGCTGGTGGCACTCTGGGGGCCCTCTCCTTCCTCAGGCAGGCCACATTGTGGAGGACAGCACAAGCCACAGTAATATCACATGCCCTAACAGGGCTGACCCTTAATTTGTGAAGGCAGTGAAAGCGTGCCTTCAGGAGGCCAAAGGTCATTTCAACTCTGGCCCTGGTCCTGGCATGGGCATGGTTGTAGGCCTGCTGTGCTTCCTGGGGGTCTGTGAAAGGTGTCAGCCATACCCCCTGTCTCCCAGCAACACACCAGAGAATTCACCTGTCAACACAAAATCTCATCATTACTACCTCATAAACACAGTGATATTCTTGACACAGCCATGATGGTTATAAATAGGGGTTGTGTGGCTTACCTTGTGATAGGCACTGATAGATTTCAGAGGCCCGAAAGATTCTGGAGTCATGGACTGAGCCAGGCCATTTTGCCACAACATTGCTGATCACACAGTCAGCATTGCAGACCATCTGAAATCATAAGATGAGGAATATTACACCAATCAATGCACATCACTGGCAATGCAGAGTGTTCGTCAATGGACAATATCAAAAAGTTATGTTCACCTGAACATTAATGCTGTGAAAGGATTTCCTATTCACAAAATGGGCCTCATGGGCACCTGAGGGGGCTTTTATCCTTATGTGTGTGCAGTCCACTGCACCAATGACATTGGGGAAACCTGTCACACAAAGCAATGAGTATCCTACTATGTGTTAACAGTTGTCCTGTAATTTGTAGATCCTCTTACCTGCAATCCTATAGAACTCCTCTTTGATGTCACAGAGTCTTCTGTGGCCAGGGAAGGAGATGAAGACATCTGCTAATGCTTTGATAGCCAGACACACACTCCTTATTGTGCGGCAAATTGTGGCCTTGTTCAGCTGTTCTGCATCCCCCACTGAGTACAGGAAGGCTCCACTAGCAAAAAAAGCGCAAGGCCACACAAACCATTTGCTCCACACTCAGTGCATGGCTCCGTGCAGTGCGGTGCTTAATCCTGGGACCCAGTAGTCTGCATAGATACCTGATGCCATCTGCAGAAAACCTGTATCTTTCATATAGATGGTCATCAGGGAAGCCCAGTGGGTCCAACCGGTCCCTGAAGACCCTTTCTCGCCTGAAAAAAAAATTACTTGGTATTTTTGTCTTGTTTTCAGTAAAAATATCAACAACAAAAAAACTTAAATAAAGATGTATTTTCTTGATTTGCTAAATGACCTAGCAAAATAAGTATAGTTTAGACAAAAAATATAAACTTTAAGTAAATGTGTGCTTAAAACAAGCAAACAAATAAAAAAAATCTGTCAATATAATAAAAATCTCTTGAAATAAGTTTACTTTTTCCATAAACACTTAATTTTAGAAAAGTTCTCGTTTCACTGGCAGATTTTTTTGCTTATTTTCCTAGGTAATTTTGCTCAAGAAAATATTTAAGATTTTTTTTAGATATTTTTTTTTAACTGAAAACAAGACAAAAATACTAAGTAAGAAAGACATTTTTGCAGTGCAGTGAGCAACCGACCTTGGGTCCTTTGAAAGGCGCTATATAAATTAAAGTGATTATTATTATAGCTCATCTATTTATTCAATTACATTTTATTTATATAGCACTTTTCACAATTGTTTCATTCTGTCAAAGCAGCTTTACATTAATGAAAGCAGGAGAAACACAAAAAAAACGGTGGACAACATAAGAAGCAGAGTACAACGGCTAAGATTAAACCGTACTGAGCGTAGTAACGTTAAATAATAATGTAAGGCTTTAATAATAATTTATCATAGCTTTATACAGTGTGATGGAGTTACTTTACACAATTTCACTCATATCTGCAGTGCATTTCAATTAAAAATTTAACCGTTTCATAATTACAGTACAACTGCATGAATTAAATATTTGAATTGTAATTGTGATGTTTCAGCGGAGCGGTGAGTGTGTAATTGTGCACTACTTACGCATTCAGGCGGTCTGCAATACTTTGCCACGCTTTTTCTCTTTGCTTTATCACTGTGGCGGTGTTGCCTTTCTTCTTAATTATATCTTTTACCTCCTCGTATGCCTCCATGAGGATTTGTGCTTCCGACGGGGAAAAGTACGCGGCTCTAGTTGCCATGGTAAATCAGTTAATCTGTGATCTGTGGCGGGGTCTATTTGAGTGAGCCGTGAGCGCGCACCTATCCAGGATTGGTTTCACCTGGCTTAATGAATCCGTGTCTGCTCATCCTGGCTTGGTCTTTGTGCAACCAATTAAGCCTGGACGCACATGTTTTGGCTTCATTGAGCTCAGCTGAGTCATTTATGCCGGATGTCTTAATTCTACTTTTGTGCAACAGGCCCCCGGTCTCCCAGCCTCCTCGATCTCCCCGCTGATGGTGGAGGGATCGCGGCCAGTCTGCCCTCCTCCGCCGCTGGCGGCTCCTGCAGCTTTGTAGCCGAAATGCCAAATAATTATTCACCAGTCATTATTGGAAATGTGATTAATCCCCCGAAAATGTATTAAATAACCTCGAGGAGATGGTGAAAACCAGTGAGGGAGTCAGTTTGACCCAGACTTGGTTGTAAAAAAAAAAAAGATGATTATTAAATTTCTTTTAAAAATACTAGCTGTAGACATACAGGTTAAAACAGGATATACAAGTCTGATTAGAGCTGTTCAACGTTATTGTGAGTACAAAGCATTGAATCAACCAAATGCAGTTTAGCATTTAACCAGAAGTGCAAAAGAAAAGCAGTAAAGTGCAGTAATTTACATACTGGCTGTCTGGTGGTGTTGTGGAATAAATACAATAGAGACAGTAAGGGGTGCGTACAGCTTTAGTAGTATTAATATAGACAGGTTATCATGAATACGCTGAGATATTTCAAAAAATAAATCTAACCGTTATAAAGGCAAGGCTTTTTACACAGCTTTAAAACACAGTTCAGAGTGATATGTGAGGAATGAATATGCATTACAACGTTTAAAAAGACAAAGTATGGTGGAGGTTTTGTTCACTTCATCAGGAAGTAGGGCCGGGCGATAATGTCATATTGTTTATTGGCTTTTAGCAGAATCGTATCGTGACAATTTGATCTTCACGTGTTATCGTTCACAGATCTGTTGTACATTTTAATAATCGTGAAAAGCTGTACATAAAATCAAAAAAATGTATAAGGAAAGTTTAGTTTGAATGCTCTTTGCAGACATTTGGCATATTGTGATATATCTAATATAGTGAAAATCTCTTCATAACTATGTGATACTGATTTAAGCCGTCTTGCCCTCAGCATTAGAGGTGCAGAGTTTTGAGGACAGTTAGGACGTAGTGTTATTTTGATGCAACATGTATGTGTAACCATTTCAGTTTCAGGCAGCTGTGAATTGGGACATAACCACCAGAAAGAAGTTAACTTGAGGATGTCTGAAGTAACACAAAATACACACTTGAGATAAAATACAACTATATTTATCTTCAGGGAAACTATTGTGCAGCTATTAAACTACAAAGTGGGAAAACATGCAAAGAAATCCTCCAGAAATTGTGTTTTGTTTCTACCTTATTGATAATCTTTCTGATTTATATTTAGCTTCTGCCTATATATATATATAGAATATTTAGTGTCGAACAGACCTCAATCATGCGTGTTTTAAAGTTTGTGATTTGACAGCCGGAAAACAAAACAATAATAAAAGAAAGAATATAAATGACTACGTATACCAGGAACATGGAATCATAAAGAGGCCTAAACAGAAAAGGTTTGAGTCATCTTCTTGCTTTGGTGCACAGCCGTCATCTCATGCCATTAACCTCCGTCACTGTTCCTGTAAAGTCGTCACCTTTCAGCTCCGGACCGTTCAGTGCTTTTGCTCTGCAGCCGGAGTCTGAGACGGCGTCCTCGGCCTCCATCAAAACAAAGATGAATGTATTATTATTAGATGCAATACGCTGGCTGTGTGTGTCTCACATTCCTGCTGCTTCTTCACAGTCAAAGCAGGAATCGGGTGTGAAGCAGCGCTAAGCGTCTGTGTGCAGATGTGAGCGTCTAAGTGACCTGTGTGTGATCTCCATGGTTATAGGAGCGCCCGTAATGCAGCTGCTGGACCAGAGGTGTGTTCAGGGTTGGATGAAGGGTGGACTGAGAGATACTGGTGAAGGTGAAGAGACGGTCTGGGAGGGAAGCAGTGAAATGGGAGTGAGAGGACAAGGACAGGTGTAGGACACAAGGGGACAAGGATTAAGGGAGGTCAGGTGCAGGGAGTCCTCCCCTGAGCTTCGTTTTCTCTGCCTTAACCGCTGATCACAGACCAGTTCCAACCAGAGCGCGGGCATTGCTTTCACGCAGGTTGTGGCTCCATCGCGTTTCACAAATGATTGTCGATTGCAAATTGCAGATGGATTTGCAAGTCCTCCGAGGGCTGTTGGATGCTCGGGCTGCCATGCGTCTGCGTGCATGAAATGTAAGGCGTCGCAGGAGGAAACCACTTCGTGTTGCAACTCGTGTTGCAACAGGGGCGACTGTGGCTCAGTGGTTAGCAGGTCGGTCATTCAATCAGAGGGTTGGTGGTTCAAACCCCGGCTTCGGCAGTCTGTGTCGTTGTGTCCTTGAGCAAGACACTTAACCCTTAGTTGCTCCCCGGGCGCTTCACGAGGCTGCCCACTGCTCCTTAATACTAAGGATGGGTTAAATGCAGAGAATACATTTCCCCACTGTGGGACTAATAAGGGATTATTATTTTTTTATTTATTTTTATTAACTCACCGCCGCGTGTCGCAAACTGCAACCGTCGAGGTTTTGCATCTGTGCCGTGTAACGTTTAGGGGCAGAGCGCCGGTCAACGCTTCTACGTGAAATATGGCTGTGATGGGACAATACGTGCATGATATAGACATAATAATAATCAGAGAAAGGCTGATTAGTTGTTTGTTTGTTTAAATGCAAATGAAGTAGTGAAAAAATGTGGCACGACGAGGCCAAAGCGATGTATTCAAATAGCTTCATTTGTCTGATCAACAGTCTTAAACCCAACAAATATGAGAAAAGAAAGAAAAGCAGTAAATATTGGAATTTTTGTTTTCAAAATAAAAGGAAGGAGCGATGGAGTTAATGAGGGAAGAAGGGAGGGCAGTAGGGAGGGATGGAGGAAGGGAGGGACCAGATTCATGAGGCAGGAGAAGCCATGTGGAATGATAGGTTGTTGTGGATGGAGGGTGTGAAAGAAGGGAGGAACGAGAAAAAGTTGAGAGAAGGAAGGGAATGAGAGGATGTAGTGTGGAGGGGAGGTAATGAAGTAAGGAAGGATGGAGAAGAGGAGGTGAAGAAGGTTGGAGTCGTCAGGAAAGGAATAATGGAGAGAAGGAGAAATCAGGGAACAGAGGATGGGAAAGAGGAGGATGACAATGATGTGAGGAGGCAAAGAAATGGGGAAGGAGAGATGGAGTGAGGTAAAGAAGAAAGGAGAGAGAAGGAGGAGGCAAGGAGGTAGAAAGGGAGGGAAGAAAAGCGGAGGAGAAAAGGTTGGTGGGAGAAGTGCTTGGGGAAGGAGGAAGAGAAGAAGAAAGGAAGAGGAGGAAGAGGAGGCGATGTTAAGGGGTGAGGAATTGGAGAAGGAAAGAGGCAGGTAAGGGAAGTAGAGTAGGGCCTGTGAAGAAAGGAAGAGATTGAGGGAGGGTTAACAATTATATGAGTGAACGAGGGATGAGGAGGTAAAAGAGTTAGTGGTGGGCTGATGAGCGAATGAAGGAAAGAGGGAGGGAAGAGGGAAGGAGACGAGTTATTCAAAGGATGAAGAAGAGGTTTTAAAAGTTGGAGGAGAAGGAAGGAACAAAGGAAGGGGAAGAGGAGGAGACCATGTGAGGGGGCAAGGATATGGAGAAGGAGTGAGGAAAGAAGGGCGGGAGGAAAAGAGGAAAGGAGAGACGAGAGGAATTAAAAAATAAAGTTGGAGAGGCGGGGAAATACTAAGAAAGGAAAGAAAGAAAGAAAGGGGGAAAGGAGAAGGAGAAGTGTGAGGAGACAGGAAGTGTGAACAATAAGTGTCGGTGTGAAGGATCCACTGACCCGCTCTGTGTTTTCTGCCCTCTCCTTTCTCTGCCTGCTTCCTTCCAGGCTGACTCACCGCTGGAGCGCCTGAACGCCGAAGGAGGAGAAGAAGAAGCCTGAGAGGGTGAGGGAGTGAGGGAAAGAAGCAGAGGACGAGAAGGAGGGAGGGAGGGAGAGAAAGAGGGGAGTAAAAACAACATAGAGGTGAGGAGGAGGTGAGGAGAAAGTCGGGTTGGGTCGGCGGGGCGAGAGGAGGGAAGAGAAAGTGATTGTGGGGAAGAGAGAGAGAGAAAGATAGAGAGACACTGTGGGGAGCAACAGATCTGAGGTCAGGTGACAGTAGGCGCAGGTAGGTTGTAGGTCGGAGGTCAAGCGGCCTACTTCCTCCCCCCCAACCACCGGCCCGTCACCGTCACCGCACTGGGAGAGCTGGGAGGACTGGTGACGAGGAGAAGCCACCATGAGCGACCAGAACGTCATCAAGGAAGGCTGGGTCCAGAAAAGAGGTGAGGAGGCTCCGGGGGTTCATCTCAACATGTCTGTTGTGTGTTGGAAGTTCTGCTTTGTGATTATTGTAGACAAATATTGAATGTTCATATCTTCAATACAATCGTTCACTGCTTGCAGAAAGCTTGAGGACCACAGCACTAAAGCCCCTCGTGTGGATTAATCCACCACGAGAAAATAGTCCCACTACAAACGCACTATTCCCCCCTGTTTGAATTAAGAATCTTAAAAACTACAGAAGTTTAAGGAAAGTACGGAACCCTTTTTTTAGAAAATGGAACTTTTTTTAAAATATGTATCTTCAAAAGGAACCAATGTAGTCAGGTTTGGAAACTCTCAGCTATTAAGAGAGGGAGTATCACATTGTTGGGTTTGGTCTTTTTATTTAATTTCCATCAAGCGGCTCATTTCCTTTAGTGTATTCTGAATCTACGACCTAAATATTGACGTAAACGTCTCGTATCATTGAACGATTAATAACGTGAGAGGGCTGAGAACAGCTGCCATAAAAGTCCTTTGGATTTAAAGTTATTTAGTTGTATTAGAAACTAAATATTGAAATCTGAAAGTCTGATTTCTGCCCACCGTGTTCGCCCCCTGCCCAGTTATGCATAAAAGTAAAAAATGAGGACGCTCGCTTGTCACAATACGTTATTAACATTTCATTTATCTTCATTTTATCCAAAGCGACTTGCATGCTACACAGTAGACCGTAGACACAGCAACGGTGAGCGATTAGGGTTAAGAGTTTTGCTCATCAACATGGACTAGTAGAGCCGGAAAGACCGAAATTGAAAGACGGATCTGCTAACCACTGAGCCACAGTCGCCCGATTAACCAGTTGTCTGTCTCGCTGGAGAGCTGAAAGCAGAACATCCTCAAGGGGGGACAGTCTGGTGGGCGCAGCTGCAACCAACAGTTATTTCTTTAATCGATCCTTTCAAAATAAAATGTCATGAAATAGTGGAGAGAAACAAATGGAAATGGCCCAAAACGACCAAACGAAGCCCCTCCCCTCACGGAAAGGTTTCAATCAGCTGCCAGTGGACCGGTGGTGTCGGCTCCAGCGCACCTCCTGGCTGAGGAGGGTTAGGGTTCATCCCTCTGAGGCCCTCTTCAGTTGAGCCGGGGTCTAGTCCTCCAGGGTCTAGTCCTCCAGGGTCTAGTCCTCCAGGGTCTAGTCGTCTAGGGTCTAGTTGTCCATGGTCTAGTCGTCCATGGTCTAGTCCTCCAGGGTCTAGTCGTCCATGGTCTAGTCCTCCAGGGTCTAGTCGTCCATGGTCTAGTCGTCCAGGGTCTAGTCCTCCAGAGACCAGCGGCGTGCACCGGGTCACTTCCCCTCTCGGCCGTTCGTCCTCAGAGGAAGTGGATTCATTGCAGTGAGACAGGCGCTGGTCTCGGGCCCCCGGGGCCTCTGAGGGTTTCTGTATCTCAGGCGCGTCTTTGGGTCTGGTCTCAAAGCATTATGGGAAATGAAACCCGCTGCGGTTCTCTTCGGTTCTTCTGCGTTCCTCTTTTAGTTTGAACCGCCCGGCCGACTCCTTCAGGGCTCGGGTGGAGGACGGGTGTCCCCATTCAGGGTAAAGGAGATTACAGGGAATCGAACCTGAGGCCGTTGCGTTATTAAATGTCTTTAAAAACACAGTTTGATTCGTGAAAAACAAGCTTTTATTATTTCAGACTGGTCCATAATACACATTCATTCTATTTTAAACGTTAAAACTTAATTTCTACAGGCCTGCAAACCTTCAGTAAGATGGGCATGTGACCATTAAACCTGAAAGCCCGGTAAACGTGATAAGAAAGCCAAAGATTGAATATGTTTTTGTTCATGTAGTCCTTTTCCACTTTTCGTCTTTTCCATTCCTGATCAGCTCCGTTTCATTTGTGCGTCGCATTACGAGACAAAAGCACGAATGATGACATAGAATAGACTTAATTTAGTAAAGGGGAACACGTAGTGTGGAATATAAACAGTTGGTTCACACTGAAATACAATACTTATGATACCAGATTTCTTTCTCTTTTTTTAGTCAGAGCATTTGACTAATTGATTGCCGTCAGGATGAAATGAGACAGCTCAACAAAAGTGTGTTTTTGAAGACGGTTACCAAACCCAACCCCGGAGGCCCAAAGTATTCTCCCCATTGAAATTCAGTAATCACACAGAGTTAGAGGCGACCAGCCTGGTTTTGAGAAGAAAAACAACTTCTTGGTTGTTGGTTCAGGACGACTGTGGCTCAGTGGTTAGCAGGTCCGTCTTTCAATCAGAGGATCGAGCCAGTCCATGTCGTTGTGTCCTTGAGCAAGACACTTAACCCTGATGGCTCACCGTTGCTGTGTCTACTGTATATCATGTAAGTCTCTTTGGATAAAAGCCTCAGCTAAATGTAATGTAACGTTGGGAACAGCGGTCAGAAGATGTGTTTAAACTCACTCTGAAGACCAGACCCTCCAAACAATGGTTGTTTACCTGCCAGCCGGCGAGCTGTGCAGCGCTGCAGCCCAGTCTGAGCTGCACTTGGCTGGTGTGTTATTTCCCACAGTGATTTAGTGTGTGTGTGTGTGTGTGTGTGTTTGTGTGTGTGTGTGCTGGAGGTGTGTGTGTCTGGCTGGCAGGCAGCAGGGGGAGAAACTTCTCTGTGGCACTATGAGCTTACAGAGGATGACCTAACACTCCGGTTCCTTCCTCTCGGGCCCCCACCGGTCCCTGTTTTGTGTACTGCACCTCGGTGAGCTCTTATAATTCAGCCCTGACGGCCCCGAGCAGCAGCGCTCCGGGTTGTTTGAGTTCAAAACACACAGTTCACACACGGTTCAGGGACGTTTGTACACTGGGAAACAAACAAAAAACACCATGAACGTTTACTGTGGAGCTCATACGGGCATGGAAAACCTGGAAAAGTCATGGAATTTTAAAATGGTTATTTCCAGGCCTGGAAGAGTCCCCCCAAAAAATCCCAAAAGTTTAGTAAAAGTCATGTAAATGTGTTATATTCATGTGTTCATGTGGTTCATTTACGCTGAGTTTGAAATAATGAATATGCTTTTAAAAGAAAGACTCAAAATATAAGCAGGCATACGCTGAGTATATCTATAAATGTTTATTCTTTTAATCAAACTATTGTCTCTCATTCATTTGTGTCCTTTAAGGAATACTGTATGCTTTGGAATCCTCATTGTTAGTTTAAATACTACATTTTATCACTTTTTCATGGACACACCCAGATTTCACTAAATGTTTGGTCATGGGAATTTGGTTTAAAGTCCTGGAAAAGTCCTGGAAAAGTCCTGGAAAAGTCCTGGAACTCCATTGGTCAACATGTGTATTCACTGTTTCATCAAAACTAGCTTCAGTAACTGTAACTACATGTTAAGTTTGTTGTCACGAGAAACCTTTAATGTGATGTACTTCCTGTTGCTAACACAGTGAGGAATACATTTAAACTGAAAACCCAATAAGAGAGAGCGGGAATGTTTTGCTGCTAATGGATCGGTACTCGGTATCGGGAAAGATCAAAGGAGGGTCCGGTCTCCTGAGGGAACCGATCCAACATGAACGAGTTCACATCCTCAACCCCTGAACTCCATTCAGACAGATTTATATGAAAATGTACCATCGTAATGTAAATATCATTCTCTATAAGTGCACCTCTGGTGGGACAAAGCAATTAATCAATTATCCTACGAGCAGCTCCACAGAAAACACATCAAACAGTTTTGATAATCCATAACTCATCATCATCATCATCGTCATCATCATAACTAACCTGCCCCTCCTGTATTGATCCCCTTTATTTAGTGACTATCTGGGTACAAGCTCTCTTTTAGACATTATTCATAACAATTTGGATAATTGGTTTAAGGGTAGAAATGATTTATAGGGGAGGAGAGGAGAGGTTTTAAAAAATTCCTTTATTCCACTATTACAGTGAAAACAGAAACCACTCTAAAACATCACTTAAAGACAAACAAACAAATAATACTCAAACAAACAAACAAACAAACAAAATTCCACAGAACAAGGACAACAATCAGTAGTTCAGCACCAGCTCTCCACCATCACCAACTGTGCATAAACAGCTCCCCGTAGTCCATCTACCCCTGAAAGCCTGTATATTGTCCATTGCCGTGTAATAGGCGTGTTCTAGCCTGAGTCGGGCTTTCACCAGTCCCTTCATGACTTGCACCGGGTCCTCACAACCAGAACCCCCGGCCCGATTCTTACGCGTCAGCCAGATGGCTAGCTTGGCAGAACCGGACAAAAAGTTCACCAGCGTGTGGACAGCCTTCTTTTTCACTGAATATTTTGGCCCGAAAATCAGAATCAGAATCAGAACCATTTATTGCCATGTATGCTTACACATACAAGGAATTTGTCCTGGCGGGAAGGTGCATACATTTAACATTTAACAATACATTTAACGCAGTGCAATAAATGAGGATGAATGGATGAATGAATATCTACATTGAAACAGCAGCATATGGATGAATGAATATTTACATTGAAACAGCAGCATATCAAAATACCAAAAATACCAAAAATAAGATAAAGTGCATGGAATGTGCATGAGTGTAAGTGTTGTGTGAAAGTGGCAAGTGCAATGCCAGAGTGTCAGGTGTATTTAAGCATAAGGCTATGTGCAGGGGAGTGTCCGGTGGGAATTGTCTGGGGGTGACAGAGTCATTAGAGTCAGTGGGGGACCCGGGCTCTGTTAGGGGGACCCGGGCTCTGTTGATGAGCCCGACGGCAGACGGGAAGAAACTGTTTTTGTGGCGTGAGGTCTTGGTCCTGATGGACCGCATCCTCCTGCCAGAGGGGAGGGACACCAACAGTTTGTGTCCAGGGTGAGAGGGATCAGCTACAATCTTCCTCTCCTTCAGGGTCCTTGAAGCAAACAAGTCCTGGAGGGACGGCAGATTGCAGCCAATCACCCTCTCGGCAGAGTGAATGATGCGTTGCAGCCTGGCCTTGTCCTTGGCAGTGGCTGCAGCGTACCAGACGGTGATGGAGGAACAGAGGATGGACTCGATGATGGCAGTGTAGAAGTGCACCATCATTGTCTTTGGCAGGTTGAATTTCCTCAGCTGCCTCAGGAAGAACATCCTCTGCTGCGCCTTCTTGGTGATGGAGCTGATGTTTAGTTCCCACTTGAGGTCCTGGGTAATGATGGAGCCCAGGAAGCGGAAGGACTCCACAGCTTTGACAGGGGAGTCACACAGGGTGAGAGGGGCTGGTGGGGCTGAGATCTTTCTGAAGTCCACAACCATCTCCACTGTCTTCAGAGCGTTGAGCTCCAGGTTGTTTTGGCTGCACCAGGTCACCAGGTGGTCAGTCTCGCACCTGTAGGCGGACTCGTCCCCACCAGAGATGAGTCCAATGAGGGTGGTGTCATCCGCAAACTTCAGGAGCTTGACGGACTGGTGACTGGAGGTGCAGCTGTTGGTGTACAGGGAGAAGAGCAGAGGGGAAAGAACGCAGCCTTGGGGGGAACCGGTGCTGATGGATCGAGAGGCTGAGTGTTTCCCCAGCCTCACGTGCTGCTTCCTGTCAGACAGGAAGTCTGTGATCCACTTCACAAAATGAATAAATACAAAGAAAAACTCTCTCCAAGACCCTGAAACCACACTTTCAAAAATTCAAACAGCACTGAGAGCCGAGGACACTGAGCAAACAAGTGCTCCAGGGTCTCCGCCTGACCACAGAAATAGCATTCCTCCCCAATGAGAGGGTCCAGGTGTGCCCGGTATCTATTTGTGGCTACTGCCCCGTGCACAACCCTCCATTGGAGGTCTGCTGTCCGCTTCTCAACGGGCATTTTGTACAAGCACCTCCAGCTGCCACTCGGGGAAAAACCTGGGCCAAAGTACTCGGTCCAACTCGACTCCTTCAACCCTGCCAGAGAGCGCAAGTTCACAACTTTTACGCAGATTTCGTAAATTGCCTTTTTCCCCGCTGCCTGAAAACTGTCCAGGTGAGGGGGCGTGAAAGTCAGCAGCTGATTTCCCCCCTCCTGCCAGTCCCCCACCGCTGGGGCGATGAGCAGAGTGGGGGGGGTGTAATCACTTTCCTCATCCCACCGGCCAGACAGAGCATGGCGTCCTGCAACTGCTCTCAGATGTTTCGGCAGGGCGGCCCAGACCTCCTTCACTATCTTGTCAGTCAACCTGACAGACGCGATGTTGATGCTCTGCCTGAAGGCGACCACGGCTGATGCCGTTGATGACATCCTCACCAAATGTCCCAGTTTGGTGCAGCCGACTTCTCTTAGCCGCGTTCGCAGGCTGGCAGACTGCAGCGTTTGAGTCCTTATGAACCTGTTGAAGAACAGAGGTTCCTCCAGCAACCACACGCCTGGAGCCTCGTTGGGTTCGCGTGAGATGTTAAACACTTGCCAGGCCTGCAGGACAGAACTGTAGAACGACGTCAGTCCAGCCAAGTCCACTTCCTCAGGTTGTAGGAGAAAGAGCTGCTTGTCGTATCCCAGCCGCCCAGCCCTCCTCAGCAGCAGTCGAGCAGTGTCCATCCAGCTGGGGCCGTAGTCATAAAGCAGCTTCTGCGCAGTCCGCAGTCTGAAAGAGAGGACCCTGGACTGGATATCAATGAGGCCCTGCCCCCCCTCTGCCACAGGCAGATAGAGAGCTGCTGCACGAATCCAATGCCGGCCAGACCAGAAGAAGTCCACAACACCTCTGTACTGCTGCTATGAGGCCTCCTGGTGGTATCAGCGCGATGAGTCTGTGCCACAGAGTCGAGGCAACCAAGTTGTTAGCAACCAGGACTCTCCCCCTAAAGGACAGCTGGGGCAGTAACCATCTCCACTTAGAGAAACGGACACACACCTTCCCCTCAACTCCCTCCCAGTTCTTTTTCTGATAGTCCTCAGAACCCAAGAACACACCCAGCACCTTCAATCCCTCTTTTCCCCACTGAAGACCTCCGGGCAGGTGAGGCACCACCTGCTTCATCCACCGTCCTACCAATAAGGCCTCCGACTTCTCCCATTTCACCCGTGCTGAAGAGGCATTCTCATAGAGTGACAAGGTATCCTGCAGCAAACCAACATCACCCTGATGCCTGATGAAAATGTTTGCATCATCAGCATATGCTGACACAGTGAGAGGACGACAAAGACTAGAGGACCCTGGCAGTGACAGACCACTGAGCCGACTCCTCAACCTGCATAACAAGGGTTCAAAGGCAAGGCTGTAAAGCTGCCCTGAAATAGGACAACCCTGCCTTATCCCTCGTCGTACAGGGATCGGTCGGCCCAGCCCAGCTCCCATTTTCACCATGCATTCTGCGCCGCTGTACAACAAACCCACCCAAGCTAGAAACCCTTCACCAAACCCAAAAGCCCTAAGTGAAGAAAACAGATAGGAGTGGTCCACCCTGTCAAAGGCCTTTTCCTGATCCAGGGAGACAATGCCAACATCTACATTGTGAAATTTACACACATCCAGCACATCACGAATAAGAAAAATATTGTCCATGATTGTTCGACCCAGGATACAGTATGTCTGGTCACTATTTACAATTGATCCCAAGTAGTCTCTGAGTCTGTTGGACAAGGCTCTAGAGAGCACCTTGTAGTCCGTGCAAAGCAGGGCCACTGGTCTCCAGTTCTTGAGGAGAGCCAAATCGCCCTTCTTAGGCAGCAAGGAGAGTACTGCTCGTTTGCAGGAAACAGGAAGCGATCCTGTCCTAAAGCATTCCATCAGGACACCATGGAAGTCAGGACCGATGGTATTCCAGAAACACTTCACAAAGTCCGTGGAGAGGCCATCGATTCCCAGAGTTCTTCCCGAGGTCATCTGGCCCACCGCAACCGTCAGCTCCTCCAGCGTCAGCTCCCCGTCCAGCGCAGCCCTCTCCTCTGGGCTGAGACGTGGAAGCCCCTCCAGGAGCTCCTTACGGCTCTCTTGGCAGCATTGTTCTTCCCCAAACAGTGTGGTGTAAAAATCCATGGCATGGGCCCTCATCTCCTTTTGGTCCGTGGTTACCCTGCCTCCCGGGAGCTTCAGACAGGTCATTTGTTTCCTCTGTGCAGTTGATCTCTCCAAATTGAAAAAGAACAAGGTTGGGCCATCCATGTCTTTCACCTGGAAAAACCGAGCCCTAACCAGAGCTCCCTTCGCTCTCTCCTGTAGGAAAGAGCTCAACTCTGTCCTCTTGTCCCTTAGTAGCTGGCCCACCCTGGGATCTGGCACTCTCTGCAAACTTTCCTCAATGTCCTTTATGTTAGCTTCGAGGTCTTTAACTGCAGACTTTATAACTGCGGTGGCGTTTGCGGTGTACTGTTGGCAGAACACACGTATCTGTGCCTTACCAACCTCCCACCATTGCTTCAGAGAGCTGAAACGAGCTTTTTCAGCTTGCCACTGCTGCCAAAGAACCTCAAAACCCTGACAAAAAGTGCTGTCGTGCAGAAGTGTGTTATTAAAATGCCAGTAGGAGTTAACCCTTACACCTGGGGAGGTTATCAAAACTAAACCGACGAGATGGTGATCGGTAAACCCAACCGGACTGATGGTGCAATTTTTTATACTGGAGCTGAGGCAGTCCGAGATGTAAATCCTGTCCAGCCTAGCTGCACTTACCCTGTCATCACTCACCCTCACCCAAGTGTACTGCCTACCTAGCAGATGTTTCACTCGCCAGGCGTCCAACATATGTAATTGAGTGATGACGTTAAGGAGCATGTGAGCTGACTGTGGGTGTGGTTCCTCACTGTTTCTATCGACGGTGAAGTCCAGCGTGCAGTTAAAATCCCCCCCAATGATCAGCTGCTCCTGCTGGCAGCTCTGCAGCTCATTTAGCAGCAAAGTAAAAAACCGTGCTCTAACTGGCCCCTTATTGGGTGCATAAATGTTAACAAAACAATAAACTGAGCCCTCTATATCTGCCCTCACCACCAGCAGACGGCCCTTCACCACCTCCTTGACCGTCAGGACTTTCGCATTCACTGCTGTCTTAATTAGCACGGCTACTCCAGCACTGAGGTTGGTGCAGTGGCTCAGGGTGCATGAGCCCTCCCACCATAACCCCCAGTCGACCTCATCCAAAGGAATGGTATGGGTCTCCTGCAACAAGAGGATGTCCAACTTTTTCTGGTTTATAACTTCCATTAATGATGCTCTTTTGAGCCTATCCCTCCCACCATTGATGTTTAAAGACCCTAGATGTAAGTGCTGCATTGCAAGGTCAGAGGAGAGAAGGAGACAGGACAAGACCAGTAGTAAGCAGCCAATAGAGTAATCCGTGTTGCACATGATCATCTTTCCTTGGTCGTAACCTTTTTACCCTGTTTACCTTTCTTTACCTTCCTCAGAATTGTGAGGTGTTTTTTCAAACGGTAACGTTTCCGTTCGTCCAACAGATCATAACCCACCTCTCTATTCACCGCCCCAACAGACCGAATGAACTTTTCAATGTCATCAAAGTGATCCCTCACATTTGCAGATTTGTTGAAAGTTTCATCCAAAAATGTGTTGATCTCCTCTAACGAATACCGATCAGCACCTTTAAGGCCTGTTCCCACATAGGATGAAACCTCTGATCCACTCTCATAATCCATGTCCTCTGCTCCAGTAGACAGCTGGCTGTTGGACACCTCCCCTTCACCCTGCTCCTCCTCTACGGCTCTGTTGCTAGCTCCCCCTACAGAAAACGCTGCTGCCTCCTCACAGCCTGACTGTGGTACTGCTTCTGGACCACAAGCAATGAGGTTCTGAACCACAGAAAACTCCTGGCTGCAAGACTGGCCCTGATCCTCCTTATTGACCCTGTTAACTTCAGAACCGGCACAGCTAACCGCACCCACATCCCCGCCCATGAGACCAGCCCCGTCCACGGGACCAGCCCCGTCCACGGGACCAGCAGCGTCCACGGGACCAGCAGTGTCCACGGGACCATCCCCGAGGACAGCCGCGGCCCCACCAACGAGACCGCCAACATCCCCGGGGCCGGCCACGAGGACAGCCAACGAGACCGGCAGCGCCCGGGGAGCGCACCGCGAAGAGCGCCGCGTCCACGGCGCAAGCCTCCGTAATACCCGCGTCCACAGCGAGCTTCTCCGCCCTCTTCTGCTGCTTTTGCGGGCATGCAAAGCGCTTATGTCCCGCCTGTCCACACTCAAAACATTTAATCTGCCCCGAGCTTGCGTACACCATGTATAACCCTTCCCCGTGCCTCACCTTGAAGGACACCTCTAGTGACTGTGTGGGTGACTCTAAAAACATAAAGACCTGGCGTCTGAGGGACAGGACGTGTCTCAGCTTGGGGTCTTTACAACCCAGACTCACAGCTTTGAACCCGCTAGCAAACTTTCCGAACCTGCGCAGCTCTTTCTCCAGCAGGTCGTTAGGAATAAAAGGCGGAACACCGGAGACGGTGATGCGCGTTGAGGGCGTTGACAGCGGAGAGACCTGCACGAACAGGTCTCTGATAAACACGCTACTTTCTACTAGTTTATGCACACAAGCCTCGCTGCTCACGAACACGACCACCGCCTTATTCATCCTGGAGGCGAAGGAGAGATGGTCGTGTCCCACCTGCTCTCCTACCGCCAGCAGCACCTCCTCCACCGACACGCTGCTGTCTGGGGGAACCAGCCGGACTCCCTGCCGGATTGACGGCCGCGACGTCTCCGAGGACGCCATGGCCCCGAACACACCAAACACACCAGTAAAGCTCTCTCTCTCTTACCTGATCATGTGCGTAAAGAGGAACAGAAGAACCAAAGCAGTGACAAACCAATAATCCAAACTCCACGCCAGAACTCACATCCACCACTCACACGCTCACCACGCACACTCACACGCAACCGGAAACGGGGAGAGGAGAGGAGAGAGGAGAGGAGAGGAGAGGAGAGGAGAGGAGAGGAGGAGAGGAGAAAGGAGAGGAGAGAGGAGAGAGGAGAGGAGAGAGAAGAGGAGAGGGGAGGGGAGAGGAGAGGGGAGGGGAGAGGAGAGGAGGAGAAAGGAAGGGAGAGGAGAGAGAGGAGAGAAGAAGAGAGGAGAGAGGAGAGGAGAGAGAAGAGGAGAGGGGAGGGGAGAGGGGAGGGGAGAGGGGAGGAGAGGCCATCGATCACTAACCCAAACCTCTGGCTGAGAGATAAACTTCGCTGCCTGGTATTTGCCATCAAAAGGAAGTCCAGTATTCCCACGAAAACCAATTTTCCAGTCAGTGAAAACACATGTTGACGAGGACAAAATGTCCTGGAAATGATCTCCACATTGTCCTGTTTTCCTTTGAGCTGCATTAAGACCGGAACGCACCGAGTTGTGTTCAGGGTCATGTTAACGATCACGTTGTTTCTGCACTCGTCACGCTGCTTCACTTCACACGTTGGTGTGTTCTTCCTGCAAAGGGTTAAAATCTGTGATTCAGCTGGTTTCTAATGCGTGTTGGGTTTCAGAGAGTTGGATAACAATGGAGCCCAAAGCGTTAAATACGGGTTATAACCGTAAACAATGCAGTAAAACGGACCACAACGGTGATCAGATGTTTCTGTACCTGTAACCCACATTAAAGACGACTTAATATTCCTGGTTAACGGGCTAAAGGAAGTTAATAACCTGACTTTGAATCAGTTTGTCCTCATTCATCAGCAGGTTATGATTTCATGGATTAGTTATGTACTTAAACCTGACTTCCACAAAGAGGAATGTACGACAGATGACCTGTCAGGCCGGATACATCGTCTGTGAATGTCAGAGAAGAGAGGGAAGCCTGAAGTGGTCAAATGTCTTATGTTCTGTATTTCACAATATTCAACAGAAAATGACCAAAATCATCCACCTTTATTCTTTTTTATCATTAAAAAAAACGTGTTTCTACCGTCTGTGTGGATTAAAATCTATTAATTGTGGACTTTTGAAATAATGCCTATTCTGCCCAAAATTGTGTGTGTGTGTGTGTGTGTGTGTGTGTGTGTGTGTGTGTGTGTGTGTGTGTGTGTGTGTGTGTGTGTGTGTGTGTGTGTGTGTGTGTGTGTGTGTGTGTGTGTGTGTGTGTGTGTGTGTGTGTGTGTGTGTGTGTGTGTGTGTGTGTGTGTGTGTGTGTGTGTGGGGGGGGTAACATTTTCTCTGGAAAATGGCTCCCGCAAACATCTGTTTTCTCTGGAGGTTTGGCCGAGACGTTCCGTTTTTTCCAAACAAGCTGCACCCGTTACTCTCCTGACTCTCAGATCCTTCTGGCAGCGTGATGAAGGCAGCGTGATGAAGGCTCGCCCGTATCCCCCGCACGTCTTTGTGACCGGTCTCAGACCCGTATCCACCTGTATATATGGTTCCCTAAGGAACGACATCCTGATGCAGGACGTCCTGCAGCGGAGGACAGGTGTGAGTGAGGGTGTAACCTGTCGCTGTGCCCTCCCCTCTCTCCCCCCTCTCCCCCCTGCAGGTGAGTACATCAAGAACTGGCGGCCGCGCTACTTCCTGCTGAAGACAGACGGCTCCTTCATCGGCTACAAGGACAAACCGCAGGACTCCGACCTGGCCTACCCGCTCAACAACTTCTCCGTAGCAAGTAAGACCTGAAAGAGGCCTCGGCCGCATATTTCATACACTGGAAACCAAATATGTACGCAGCGCTGTGTGTGTGTGTGTGTGTGTGTGTGTGTGTGTGTGTGTGTGTGTGTGTGTGTGTGTGTGTGTGTGTGTGTGTGTGTGTGTGTGTGTGTGTGTGTGTGTGTGTGTGTGTGTGTGTGTGTGTGTGTGTGTGTGTGTGTGTGTGTGTGTGTGTGTGTGTGTGTGTGTGTGTGTGTGTGTGACTTCCAGAATGTCAGCTGATGAAGACAGAGCGGCCCAAGCCGAACACCTTCATCATCCGCTGCCTGCAGTGGACCACGGTCATCGAGAGGACTTTTCACGTGGACACCCCCGACGAGCGGTGAGCCGGCAGGCTCCGCCTCCTTTTCTCGCAGTCTGCTTCTTTTTTTTTCCTCGCAGCCTAAATTTAACACGGGGAGAGACGACTAGCTGAAGAGAAATACTTCTTAAAATATCTGGGGAAACTTCTGGCTTTTGTTATTTCCGAGATAATGACAAAAGGAAAACCACCAGTCGACCATCAAAGGGTTAAAGGCTCAATCTTGTCCTTTTTAAAAAGGATAATCTGTAAATGGTTTTAGGTTTACAATACATTTACCTTTGTGTGCTGCTGCACAACAATAAACATAGAAAATAAAAGATCAAAGCAAATTCAACATATGCATCTTTTAAAATGAGACGGTTTTATGCAGGAAGTTGCAAAATATAGACATTTGGGAATTTGCAAAAGTTGACAGTATGAATAATATCTGTGCAATGTGGTGAGAATGTAATCCAGAAGATGTGCGTCCTGATGAGCTGTCTGCACATTGTGGTTCAGCTGGTGAAACTCCTCTTGATTGTCTCGAGCAGCAGCAGCAGCCCGACTCGGCTCCAGATTCTTTATGGATATTAAAGATATTACAGAAGCAAATCAAAGGGAAACCTGCTACTCGCTACGCGCTCTTCATTTCATTCAACACATGTTGTCAGTATTATTAAAGCTGCTGAAAACAATGAACCAGAGGTTTTTAACCTGTTGTTGTTGTTGTTGTGGTGACCCTCAGGGACGAGTGGGCCGAAGCCATCCAGATGGTAGCCGAGTCCCTGGCCAAGCAGGAGGAGGAGGGCATCCTGAGCAGCCCCACCTCCCAGATCGAGAACGTCAACGAGGAGGAGATGGACACCTCCATCGGCCACTACAAACGAAAGGTGACGGTCTGGGCCGAGCCGGGTCCGGGCCGAGCCGGGTCCGGGCTGAGCCGGGTCCGGGCCGAGCCGGGTCCGGGCCAAGCCGGGTCCGGCAGCGCTCCTGCTCGTGAAGCCCATTTTGAAAACGGATGAAGTTTAATGATGAGAAGCAGTTCTCTTCTCTTCATCCCTTTGTTTTTCTTCTTTTTCTTTGAGTGCAGACAATGAACGACTTCGACTATCTGAAGCTTCTGGGCAAAGGCACGTTTGGGAAAGTCATTCTGGTGAGGGAGAAGGCCAGCGGCACCTACTACGCCATGAAGATCCTCAAGAAGGAAGTCATCATAGCCAAGGTGCATCGGATCATCACCAATATAGTTATCTTCTTGTCTGTAAAGCATGTTTGTTGTTCACTGGATTGAAATGTTGATGTTTTATAAAGATCCAACGTGACTGTGTGTGGAAATAGCAAAACAATATAAATGCATCACCTCCGGTGTCAAATATTTGGGCATGTACCTGTTAGTCTCAGGTGTCCATATTTAGAAAGACCAGCTGCAGGCCGTGGTTAGCGTAGCATTAGCGTGACGTTCACGTGCCTCCCTGTCGATTGCATCCTCAACCTCGGCTAAAAGGATAAATCGTCTCCCGACTAATCGCCAGCTCCTTTTGTCTTTTCTCTTTGTTCCCCGCCACAGGATGAAGTCGCTCACACGCTCACAGAAAGTAGGGTATTGAAAAACACTCGGCATCCATTCCTAACTGTGAGTATCAGCAGGTAGATTGCATGACAATGATTGCGTTGGAATAAATGCATATAAAGGTGGTCTGATGAGCGCGGCATAAAGAAAGAAGGCAGCCTCTCTTCCTGAATGTGTTTAAAGCCAACGTGTGTCTGGTGTTGCAGTCTCTGAAGTACTCGTTCCAGACGAAGGACCGGCTGTGCTTTGTAATGGAGTACGTCAACGGAGGAGAGGTGAGGCATCAGCGGCGCTCTTTACAAAGGAAACGGTGTTTTGATGCTGGCAGATGTTCTGTCTTATTCCAACGAGGAAGTTATTTCCAGAGCGCTTGAAGGATGACGGCGGCGGCGCTCCCCTCGTCGTGGTCTTGTAGGACTGGGAGCGTCTGCACTTGTTTGGAGACGGCATCACTTTACCAATTCCAAGGCATTAATGCCACCGAGGAGACCAGAGAGATGCAAAACATATATTTATTTATTTATTCATAATGAGATCAAAGTCAGACACGTTTCTTCATTACATTGCAGCCGGTTAACAGTGAGGGGAGGTGCCTCAATGTGATTGGATGAAACTAGTCACCTGGGAATCAGCCGGCGACCATGAAGCATGAATGAATGAGAACATATTCATACAGTTGTGTTTTGTGATTCTGTTTCTACTCTCAGAAACACGGTGTTGATTTGTAATCAATGGTTTAATGAATGTACAGTCTCTCTAAATATAGATGTGTGTCTTTACATATTTATATTACTTCATTGTGTTTCCATAAAGAATCCTGAAGGCATTTGATTTTATTGATATGTGAAAGGCAGCTGGGAGGAAGTTAGAAGTTAACTATGTTTATCATGATACGTATTGTAATGTACACAGACCTAAATATAATATATAATTATGATATAACTAATGCTGATGTCATCAGCTGAGCCTCCTCTGGGCTCCACTGTCTCCTCTGAGGTGTTTGAACTTGCTTTCCTTTTTTTTCTCGGCAGCTGTTTTTCCATTTGTCAAGAGAAAGAGTATTTTCGGAGGACCGCACTCGTTTCTACGGCGCCGAGATCGTCTCCGCTCTGGACTACCTACATTCTGCCAAGATCGTCTACCGGGACCTGAAGGTAAAGGGCACCTGCTGCGAGGGTCTGAGGAGAAGATCACAAACTAAAGGGTCCCGTTTTCTAATTCCTCTCGTCCTCCTCATCAGCTGGAGAACCTCATGTTGGACAAAGACGGCCACATCAAGATCACAGACTTCGGCCTCTGCAAAGAAGGCATCACCGACACTGCCACAATGAAGACCTTCTGCGGGACTCCGGAGTACCTGGCTCCTGAGGTCAGAGGTCACACGAGTCACGATGCGACAACCAGAGAAATAATCCATTCAGGATTAAAGAATTCAGGCTTTCGCGGCCGTCCATTTCCGTCCCGTAGGATGAAACAGCGTTTTTGTTTGTCGCCGACTGAACACGTCGTTCCTCTGACGGCGGTTAAATGTTTCCTTCACGTCGGCAACGAATTTCACTTCTGATAATGCGGCTCTTTGTGGAGCTTTCTGAAAGTTATTTTCCCATTAAGAGGATGTGAAAGCGGATATCAGATATGTCAAGGGCAGAAATAAATGATAAATTAAAATTAGTCAGATGTCTGAGAGCACCTCTCCACGCCTTCCTTCACGCCGTTGGCTGGTACAGAATCCCTCTTTGCACATGTTTTGTATGAAGGGTTTGTTTTGCACAGTGACTGAACAACCGCTAAGACAAAGATCCCTCTGAGCTGCAGGTTCCTGTTTCAGTGTCAAGTGTTTCACAATAAAGCAGCCTTTAACACGCTGGAATGTCGGAATATCAGCTGAACATACGACGGGCTAAAAAACATCAGTTTGAACCTCTTCAGGCTACAGAATGCAGAACAACGGGCTCAATGTTCAGAGCCCAGTGGCACCGCTGAGGTTCAGCCATGGTCGAGGGTCAGCAACGCTTCTCTGAACTGGGAAACGAATTAAAAATACAAAAAACAACCATAGACTGTACCGTATGTAAGGAGTGGACGTAGAGATGAAGCCATGAACTCATGTTTACAATGTTTACTGAGGGAATACATCATTTATATAGACTTCTATACAACCAGAGGAGTCGCCCCCTGGTGGTCAGGAGAGAGAATGCAGCTTTAACACATGAAGCATAGACTTCTATACAACCAGAGGAGTCGCCCCCTGGTGGTCAGGAGAGAGAATGCAGCTTTAACACATGAAGCATAGACTTCTATACAACCAGAGGAGTCGCCCCCTGGTGGTCAGGAGAGAGAATGCAGCTTTAACACATGAAGCATAGACCTCTATACAACCAGAGGAGTTGCACCCTGGTGGTCAGTAGAGAGAATGCAGCTTTAACACATGATGCATAGACTTCTATACAACCACAGGAGTCACCCCCTGGTGGTCAGGAGAGAGAATGCAGCTTTAACACATGAAGCATAGACCTCTATACAACCAGAGGAGTTGCACCCTGGTGGTCAGTAGAGAGAATGCAGCTTTAACACATGATGCATAGACTTCTATACAACCACAGGAGTCGCCCCCTGGTGGTCAGGAGAGAGAATGCAGCTTTAACACATGAAGCATAGACTTCTATACAACCAGAGGAGTCACCCCTGGTGGTCAGGAGAGAGAATGCAGCTTTAAGTTCATTGTCTTGCTGCCTGATTGCAACATTTCATGGAAGTTTAAATAATTGAATTCCTCTTTTGGTGGCAGAAATATTTTTGATGTCAACATGTTGACAATTTGGTGTCAGAATTCTTTTTTGTAATCTTTGTTAAAATAGTTATTGAAGGAAAGAAGAAACGCATCAATACAACAGCCGATTGTGAGAAATATCACAGAACAATGTGCGATGTATTGTCTGGTTTCTTAGCCGTACGTACTAACCGGTGCACGTGTCCTCAGGTGCTGGAGGACAACGACTACGGCCGGGCGGTGGACTGGTGGGGTTTGGGCGTGGTGACGTACGAGATGATGTGCGGCCGCCTGCCGTTCTACAACCAGGACCACGAGAAGCTGTTCGAGCTCATCCTCATGGAGGAGATCAAGTTCCCACGGACGCTGTCGGCCGACGCCAAGTCGTTGCTGTCGGGGCTCCTCATCAAGGACCCCAACAAACGGTACGCACACACACACACACACACGCACGCACACGAACACACACACGCACACGAACACACACACGCACACACACACACACGAACACGAACACGAACACGCACACGCACACGCACACACACACACACACACACACACACACACACACACACACACTATAACGCCTAAAATAACCCAAAATGAATCAATAATAGTTCCTCCACCAATAGAATCCATATCTTGGAGACACACTCATCCGTCTCTCCAGCGGCCTTCTGGGTTTCTGGGCGGCTCCGGGATCTGATCCCTGGTCTCTGCAGCTCCTGGGGGAGGCCGAGTGGTTCCCACGCCTGATTGGATACACAATCCGTCCGGCTCGGATTAAAAATACTCTCGACACGCAGATATGAACAGAAATGGTGTAGCTGGGAGGAGAAGAAGAAGAAAAGGAAGTTTATGAAATCCACCACCCGCCGTGGCCCTTTTGGACTTTTCAGGATCCTGTTTCTCTTCCACAGGAGAACTGGTATTCAGAGTTATTATATTAATTATAATAATAATAATATTTTAATTTTCTATAGCGCTTTTCAAGCCACTCAAAGACGCTTTACGTACAACAAAATGAAAAAAGGGAACGATTAGAAAACATCAATTAAAAACAGAATAATTTTTGATATAAAAAATCAAACGGGAGAATAAATGCTGAATAAATGCGGTTATCAGACTGCGGGCTTCTGATTGTCTGGAGGCTTCTGCAGCTTCACACAGCGAACCCGTTCACCCTCCAGTTATTTTGGGATGCGTAGCAGGTGGATATTCTGGTCCGTTGATGGCGGTTTGATGTCTGACGGCCTCGTCTTCTTTCTTCCTCCTCGTCTGCGACAGGCTGGGCGGCGGACCGGATGACGCCAAGGAGATCATGCGGCACAGTTTCTTCAACGCCGTGGACTGGCAGGACGTCTACGACAAGAAGGTGAGAGCCGATTGGCTGCCGGACACCTGCTCAGGTATCAGGGTTACCAGGGTTACAGGTCTGTGTTTGTTAAAGCAGCCAGGCTGGATGTGTCGAGTCCACAAGAGAACCACATGACCTCGTCGCTGTCATTTTAAGGTCCTCTTCACACACGACGTGGCATCCCGCTGATGTTTTGTGGGCGACTGTGGCTCAGTGGTTAGCAAGTCAGTCTTTCAATCAGAAGGTCGGTGGTTCGATCCCCGGCTCCGGCAGTCTGCGTCGTTGTGTCCTTGAGCAAGACACTTAACCCTCATTGCTCACCGTTGCTGTGTCTACGGTCTACTGTATATCATGTAAGTCCCTTTGGATAAAAGCGTCAGCTAAATGAAATGTAATGTAATGTTTTACTCATTTAGTACCAGATTCATTAACACGCAGCAGCGGATGGAGTCGCACATTATTATTATGAATCCTCAAGATACACTGTAGAAATACTCCATTACAAGCAAGTTACCTTTTACTGAAGTAGAAGTACTTTAAAATATACTAAAACTAAAATTATTCATTATGCAGAATCGGAACAATATATTTTTGATTATTAGATTATAACTGGTGGAGCTCAATTATGTAATTGTTATAATAATTCATAATTTGTATGATAGTATTTTGTATTATTTATCTAATTGTGCAAAATATATAAAAGTATGAAATGGTATCAAAAAAATAATACTCAAGTAAAGTAAAATTGTACTTTAACCTGTAGTATTTTCCACAAAAAACAATGTACAGACAAAAATCACAAAAATGTGACTGACACTTGTCGCCTCCTACTTCCTGTCTTGGTCCAGCTGGTCCCGCCCTTCCAGCCACAGGTCAGCTCGGAAACGGACACGCGCTACTTCGACGAGGAGTTCACAGCACAGACCATCACCATCACCCCGCCGGAGAAATGTGAGCAGCCAGATCTGATCTATACAAATAATAATAATACGTTCAAATCCAGTTTCACATTTATTTGTAAGTCATAGAAAAGTCATGGAAAAATCATGGAAAAGTCATGGAAAAGTTATGGAAAAGTCATAGAAAAGTCATGGAAAAATCCTGTAACTCCATTGGTCACCATGTGTATGAACCCTGTTATATGTATGTATAAATATATAAGTAAATAAGGCGGTTGTGTGTCTGTCTCCCTGCAGACGACGAGGACGGGATGGACGCGGCGGACAACGAGCGGAGGCCACATTTCCCACAGTTCTCGTACTCGGCCAGCGGGCGGGAGTGAGCGCTCCGGCGCTCCGGCCGGCGTCGCCCCCGTCCGTGGCCATCCTGAGGAAAACACGTAGCCATTTTAGGAAACAAAAAACAAACAAAAATACCAGTCTCCCCTCTTTTTCTCCTTCTCTGCCTCCTCACAGACGGGGAGAAGTCTTTTTAGGGACTTTAAAGAGGTTTTTTGCACAGTGGGATAGACTCCAGCCGGTCTCCCCACACTAAAAAAAAATAAAAATAAGTCTCCTACATTTTCAGCGCTATTTACTGCAGAAGGCAATGTTTTTGTTATTTATTTTTTCCGTCAGTATTAAGTTGTCGACCCGAGTTGCGTTTCGTTTTCTTTTTTTTGTTGTTGTTTCTGCCCCCCTTCTTTTTGTTTCTTTCTTTCTTCTTCTTTTGACTTTTTTGCACTTGGTTTGGAAGAGCCGTTTTAGGGAACAAAAACCAAAAATGTTGCCTTACGTGTGCAGATGTTTCGTATCATACCGACAGGGTGTTTTGGTTTTTCTTTTTTTTGGGGGGGGGGGATGGAGGGAGGGGGGCGGGGGGGTTTCCGGGGGTTGTGAGTCATTCTTAGTTGAGAATAAGTGCATGGCTCGTGGTTCACTCGGAGAAAAAAAAAAAGAAATGCGACAAAAAAAACTAAAAAAAACTTTTTTTTTTGTTTTTCTTTCTTTCTCATACATTTGCCATGGCGGCGCACATTCCCCCAATCCCATGGCAACGAGGTCACCGCCTCCCGGAGGGACACGAGAAAGAAAGAAAGGACGAGTCTGTATCATTCCTCTCATCGTTGCAGTCTTACCACTTTGCTCTCCTACTTTTTCAACCCATGTGTTTTGTTTTGTTTTCCCTCTCTCGCTCTTCACTTCTGAGTTTTGCCCCTTTTTTTTCTTTTTTTTTCAAAATCTTTTATTTTGAAACAGGAAAACACTAAACTGCCAGAAACTGCACAGTTCACTCAGGCGCCACAGAGCACAACCGCGTTCAAACTCAAGCTAACCGCTCCAGCTTTCCACAGCCGGCAAAGGGAACGAGGCCTTTTCTCTGCTTTCTCACTGCTCCTCCTCTTCCTCCTCCTCCTCTTCTTCACCTCCGCTCTTTGTTTCCTCATCGTAGCTGTAGGACTAGTGGGATGGGTGTTTACACAGGGACATGTGGCTTAATGTGTGTATGTAACGTATGTATGTACTGTGTGTATGTGGGACATGGGGGTCGACTTTATGCTGTCATAGTACACACACACACACACACACGCATATATTTATACTGATCAGACTGAAGTCGGCAGTTCGCTCCAAACAAAATCTACTTTGCTGTTTTTTCTTTTTTTCTAACACTCACTGAACTACAGGTGTGTTTTAGAGAGGCGTTCAGGTGTCCGTCTGAAAACGTGGTTATCCACAGTGACTCCCTGAGGAGTGCGTGGGATGCGTAGACGTCAAGTTTTCCCGCGTAAATCCTGCAGGAAGTTCACAGACGGGTGAACCTTCTGGTTTTCTGTTGCGTTGCTGATAGTTGACGAGATGCTGACGGGTTGGTCGGCTCCGGAGTGAAGCTAACTCGATAGCATGCTACAGGTTTCTGCTCAAGATCACGAGATCGATACCTCTCTCTGCCTGGAGGTCATTAGCTTAGCTTAGCGTAGCTTAGCGTAGCTAGCAGAAAAGACTGGCTCTGGTCCAAAGTTAAGAACAATGCAGCCACCAACTCCTCTCAAAGCGATGAACACAGGGAGGCCATCATTTAAAATCATGTGGAGTGATGTCATCACTCATCTTCCATTCCCAAACCCAGAGGGCTGGGATGTTATTCCTTGTCCATAAAATGTAATGAATTCGACCGGCGATGAGAAGGAACGCTTAATGACAACAACACGAGGCTGCTGTCGCACAGCCACAGAAGGCTTTTATTCATCGTTTTGAACTTGTGAACGATGATCAGGGGAAGAGGCCTGCAGCTCTCCAGAGAGAGAGAGAGAGAGGGAGGGAGGGAGGATGGAGAGAGAGAGAGAGGGAGGGAGGGAGGATGGAGAGAGAGAGAGACTGAACTGTGTTGTGTTCTGTCTGGTTACGATGTGGTCGATAAACAAAGCACGTGATGAGTGAAAGTCAAATTACAGTGAGAGTGGAGAGAAACTACAATGACACACTTCATATATATATCTTCATATATATATATATATATATATATATATATATATATATATGGTGAGTGCTGCCCTCTAGTGGTCTGAGAGGAAACCTGGAAAAGCTTTTGATTAATTCATGGAATCAACAGAAGACTCAAACATCCAGACACAGCTGCGTCGATCCAAAATAAATAAATCTGATGTTTTATTTATTTTTTTGCGTGTATCACCTCTTTAAAAAAGCAAAAAAAAAAAACTCAAATTGTATTTGTTCCTGGAGAACTCTGATCTGCTGGTCTCAGTCTTCAGGGTTCCTGCACACGAGCTGGACGCTTCAGAGGAAGAACGTCCTGGTCTTAAACAGCTGTTTGAGTCCCTACAGAGGGTTTGTGTCCACACGTGATGAGAGGATGACACGTATAGAAGTCTCATGGCGTCTTATTCCTGTGTGGGAACCCTGACGACACACACACACACACACACACACACACACAGAGCTTTAATTCATACTCCCACACGGATACACCAAGACTGTTTTTAGACGACAGATCAGAGCGAAGAAAGATTTTAATTTATCACACTAACAGAAACGAGGCTTCCAGCTCCAGATGCAGGGGTTCTGTCCCGTCAGTATTATGAGATTTATTCACACACACACACACTGTTTTTAAAGGGTGTCAATAAATCACTAATCATGTCACAGATCACGAGTAAACTGAGCCGTGACTCCTTCTGCAGGCTGTGAGGACCAGAGAGGAGTCGAGTCGCCCCAAACCTCTTGATGTAAATATGCAATGCCTTTTGTTTCTCTGGGTCACTTCTTGACGAGACATAAACATAAACATCTTTTCTTTAGTTTCTTGTGTGACTGTACTTCCAGCTTGCTGATGAGAATAGTGACCGGAAAAAAAACTCAAACTGCATTTAAATAATTTTAAAAAAGTACGGCGGTGTCGAAGACGTGGACCCTTTCATTGTTCTTTTTTGGGGGGGGGGGGGGTCGTCCACGGAGGATGTTTCCATGGAGACCCCCCTCCTCCCACCCCTCCTCTCTCATGGTCCCAAAAATGATGGACTCCCGACTTTCCGAGAGGATGCGACTGTAACTGGAGTCGCTTCTGTTTCACCGTCAACAAGAAGAAATACACAAGCGGGACCGTGGAGGACTTTTTATTTCTTTTAACAGTGCTGGTTTCATCAGGTTGTTCCAATCCCATCATCCTTTGCTCCTTGTACCCTCCCCCCTTTTGTACCATAGTATTTGTTTTATTTATGTTGGTCATTCTAGGCAGTGTTACCTTGTATGTCGTTAAAAAAAGGCACCTCTTGAAAGTTGCTGAAGGATGATGATGATGATGATGGATGCATTAACTGAAGTCTTTTTTCTTTTCTTTTTTTTTTTATCGTTTGCTTGTTTGTTTTCTTACCAAAACATTAGGGCAAGAACCCAGTAGTGGACTTGCGTTGCCGTGGTAGTATTTATTTTGAATTAAATTAAAAGAAATACATTTCAGGGTTTCTGCTGTCGGGACTCGTTTTATTTAAAAAAACAACAAACAAAAACAAGATTGAAGGTCGATGTTGTATCCGGAGGAACAGAAATGAGTATTTTACCAACATAACATTCCTGTGAGCTTTGATTGTTTTGAATACTTTACTCTGAAGGAAAAGAGAAGTTCTGTTCAACGTTAACGAATCACAATCCAGCGTTCAGGAACTCTAATAATCTGAAACTGGCATTAAA
>CM042219.1:26798303-26873303 GCA_023566465.1 Cottus gobio | reverse complement strand
TGCGTGTGTGTATGTGTGTGTATGTGCGTGTGTGTGTGTGCGTGTGTGTGTGTGTGTGTATGTGTGTATGTGTGTGTGTGTATGTGCGTGTGTGTGTGTGTGTGTGCGTGTGTGTATGTGTGTGTATGTGCGTGTGTGTGTGTGCGTGTGTGTATGTGTGTATGTGTGTGTGTGTATGTGCGTGTGCGTGTGTGTGTGTGTGCGTGTATGTGTGTGTATGTGCGTGTGTGTATGTGTGTGTGTGTGTATGTGTGTGTATGTGCGTGTATGTGTATGTGTGTGTGTGTGTGTGTGTGTTGCGATACCTGCGATGAAGACGGACACGTGGAGGCACTGGACGTCCTGAGGGCTGCAGCTGCTGCTCGGCGGCGCTGGTGGAGAAGTGTAATATCTGAAAGAAAAGAGCAACGATCAATTCTAATTTTTTTATTTTTTTAATTGAACTGAGAGATGAAGGCGATGCTCACTTTAGGAATACGGCGTCGGATATCTTTTCCAGAGCTTTGACCACCGCCATCCTGGTGAACACCGACTGCACACAGAGGAAGAAAGAAAAGAGAAAGAATCAATGTTGTTGGCATAAATATTATAATAACCAGAGTTCAGCAGACGTGTCATGATGACATCACCGAGGCTCACCTGCTTGTTCTTGGTGGGTCTGAAGCAGTCGCCGCACGTCGTCGCTCTGAGAGACAGAAGAAGAACCGGAGCGTTCACGCCTCACACACTCATCTACGACCTTTTCACCTCTGTTTTTTTGTTTTAGAAGGTGATGATCCATAACTTGAATTCTGCTTGTACGACCGCCTAAAGTCATAAACGTGACCTCTTCACAGATATCGGGCGACTCACAGGAAGTGGCAGTCAGCGTCCGTCTCCGGGTGCGTGAACTCCACGCCGACCTCGAACAAACTCTGAAACCAAAAAGAAAGAAATTATACGTCAAAGGAGAAATTAAAGGAAATTTAAAACACAAAAAAAAAAAGTTAAACGTAAGCTGAGAAACAACTGAGTCTAAATAAAAATCTAAACTCATGAAGTAAACCTCGCCTACCCTGGCAACCACGGCGACGCCGCCCAGCTCCTTGGCGACCAGGCCCTGCATGATCCACTTGAAGGCCTCCTTCACCTGGACCAGGTCGTCCTTGTCGACCGCCATGCTCTTCTCCCTGAGGGGGCGAGCGAGACTTTAGAGCGAGCCACTCGGCGGGGCGGTAAAAAAAACACAGAAGTGACACGAATGTATTTTATTTACCTCAATTCCTTCTTCACGTGAAGCCAGCAGGAGTGCTGCAGGATCAAAGATTAAAAATAAAAACACTCATCAACAGACACAATGAGACCGCGTCATGTGACCAAACTCTAAAGATGCATTTTGTTATTGTCGATAAAGCTGTGAATAATCCTCTGAGCGCCATTAGAAACACATCAGTGTTGTTCCTTCATCACCACACACACACACACACACACACACACACACACACACACACACACACACACACACACACACACACACACACACACACACACACACACACACACACACACACACACACACACACACACACACACACACACACACACACACACACACACACACACACACACACACACACACACACACACACACACACACACACACACACACACACTGACCTCGCGGACACACAGCTGAGCAGGCAGAGACACCGACAGCACCAGAGTGTCCAACTCATACTTCTCCGCCTTGACTCTCTCTGCTATCTGTGGACACGGAACAAAGAACCATGAAGCTCTGCACACCACACACACCACACACACACCACACACACACAGACACACACACACACACCTTTACAGCCTCAGTCGAGCTACAGAGTTCCTGGAGGATCCCCAGACACGCCACACACACACTCGGCTCTTCGTCCTTCGGTTCGTCTTCCTCCAGTTTCGCCCTTTTAGTCGGCGGCGCTCCAGGTGGGTCTGACACTGTTGCATCATGGGATTCTCCGTTTCCTTCTGCCGATTCCCAGGGGTTGCTGGTCTCCGTGTCGCAGACGAACGCTTGGAGTTCCTCCAGTGTGTCCTGGGGAGGAGGACATGGATCGGTGAGCGACTGGCGTTGAGGGTGAGGTTTTCAGACGCTCAGGTGAGCCTCACCTGAGGAGGTTTTCTGTAGGCCGCCTGCACGCTCACGCAGCAGAACCGGAGCACGCAGCGAGCGCAGCAGCCGGACGCCAGCAGCTTCCGGACGACGGGTTTATCCTTTTCCTTCAGCGGCAGCATGACTGCAGGCTGCAGGAGGGTTTGTTAGGAAAACAATGTTTTTATGAAAACAAAGAAAACATGGTGGTTTCACTTTCTTAAACGTGAAGAATTAGAGATGTTCTCATTGTTTTAAATAAAGGAGTGTGACTTTTTGCCAGACAAAGTGAAGTAACAAAGTCTGACATCATTTTGTGTTCTTGGAACTTGATGAACTTGAAATGAAGTCAGTTTTTAATTTAATTTATTCACAACATCCTCGTATAGCAAACACATAATTACTAATAATCGGATTATTTTGCCCCAAAGTACTTTTCATTTGTCACATATTTAATTCACACTAGAGTAAACAAAACCACGGGTTTATTTCCTCTGAGTATTTATTCATTAATTCACCAGAAGACTATATCCTGATTTCCCCATTGAGATATGAAATTACCCAAATCATGATGGAATATTTTGGACATGTCGCCCAGCTCTGCGTACAGCTGGATGGTTCCAGCTTCACACTGATATACTAACATATTTATATTGTGAAGTTTGAAAAATTACTTATTGTGAAACACTTGACACTGAAAACAGGAAACTGTTCCCATCTTAAATCTTCACACATTTTGATTTTCTGGTGATGTATTATTTATTCTCATGCGTCAGTCTGATTGAACCTTAGTGCAGCGTTGTGTTCTCCATCTGCTAAACAAGTAATAAAACACACAATAATAACTTGTAATGTGTGAAGAGGACTCTCATGAACAACCATCACCTGACTGTCTGCACCCAAACCGATCACGCATCTGTGAGTCAGCAGATCCATAACTGTTGAACAGCATGAAGCAGCTGTTTAATCTGCACAAGAGGTTCAAAACAACAGCTACAGCATGTCGCTCCACACTGTGCTAAGCTAACGTAGCTAACGCTGCTCTTTTAAGGGAGGATGAGAACAAACAGCAACAACGAGCAGCTGCTAAACGGTCGACATGAACCTACCGGACACGGAGGATTAACGGAGTAGAGGTAGAAGAAATAAACAGTAAACAGGGCTCAGTTACTTGTTAACATGCTTCATCTAAAAATGCGTCTTTCCTGCGAGGTCAGACAAAACAGACCAAACTAATTGACCCCAGATCGGTTTTTAAAACCACTCAATGTGAACGTTTAGTCTTTTAAAAACGTAGCAGAGGCAACAACCAATCCGTGTTTAATAATTTAGTATATACTGTATAATCTGGAAGTAAAATTGAATCGTTTTAAAATGTAAATCAGCGTGCGACGGATTCAGCCACATCGGTGGTTGATGCCTAATGTCTGAAAACGTCATCTCCGGGCCGTATAACATCCGGGTCCTTCCTCTCTACGCAGCAGCCGGTTCTTTCTAGAAGTTTCTGATCGAGACCCGGTGGAGATACTTCCCATCCGAGTCCATCCGAAGCCGAACCGCAGTCCTTCAGCTCCAGGACCTCGTTCGTCCTGTTCTGAAAACCCCCCTCAACATTCTCCATCGATTCTCGAGTATAGATGCCGGACATTATGGCGGGACCGAGAGCCTCTAACATGGGCAGACACAAAGGAGGGGCGTATGTGGACCGCGACAAGCCGGCCCAGATTCGGTTCAGCAACATCTCTGCTTCCAAAGGTAGGTTCAATATTTAGAGGCTTTTAGAGATTTAACCGGCAAATATCTTCACCAAAACCTCGCCTCTCAGTCCGGTGTCATGGCTGTGGGCAGGGCAGGGCTGCGCACCGTTATTCAGGCGTTAGCTTATACCTGGTCCGACATCTAATTCAGAAAAGTACCATTTTTACAGTCCGTGATAAAACTACGCACCACAAAGGCTACCAATCCAAAGAGTTAAAGTAATTATTAATTCAAAATAGGCCCCTTTTCCATTCGGCACATGTCACATGCATCAGAAACCTCTTGATCTCCTGACAGTCGCGTTGGGGTGCTCCCTTATAGCTGCATCACTGCGCAGCACGAGACGGCGAAGCCCCTGAAGATGCTCATGACTCGACACAATCTCAGCTGCAGCTCAGTGGCCTCGGTGCTGCACACTCACTGTACATGGCCAGGAGCTACATGCAAAAGGTTGATTACTAAAATATGTTTAAACTAAAGTCGTAGTCTTCAGGTTTGGAGTATGGAGTAACACCAGTTTCCTCAACAGACAATAATTATGCAGAGACAGAGGAGACTTGTGCATATAGTTAGAATAAGGTCACAGAGATATTTTATAGAAGTGCAAACAAACAGGAAATTTGCCAACACGAGCAGACTATAAACTAACAATAAATATATGTAAGCCAGTCACCCTTTCAAATAGCTAGCTCACTATGAGAAAATCATTTATAATGCCCCCCCACCCCTCGAATAGCATCAGATTTATTGCATAAACTCAGACTGGTATGAGAGCAGGTCCATATGAGATGTCTAGGGATGTAAAGACTGATGTCCGTGTGTTAAACTAGATTTTGACAGCTTGATTTCCCTCTTTGCTGTGACTTTGCTCATGAATTATTCATGTGCTTTGTTCCCTTTAGTATCCTGAAAATCTTATTTTGTGTCCGCTAGTTGTAGGACCCTAAAATCCTTTTCATGGATGTTTTTGGTTCCCCAGTACTTGAATATTGAGTTGATTGATTTTCTTTCCACCCACTGACCCTTCCTCACCTTCCTTGTTTGACAGCTGTTGCCGATGCCATCAGAACCAGCCTGGGACCTAAAGGCATGGACAAGATGGTGAGTGATCAGCCCTTTGGCTTCATGCCAGCATCACCCAGCTCCTGTGTCACACACGTGAGTCTAAAGCGAGTGCTGTTTGTTTCAGATCCAGGATGAGAAAGGTGACGTGACCATCACCAACGACGGCGCCACCATCCTGAAGCAGATGCAGGTGCTCCACCCCGCAGCCAAAATGGTATGGGCCGCTTCTTCTGCATCCCGATCCTGGGCGCTGAAAGCAGAATTGAGTTTCATTATTCTGTATCCCGACATGATCAGCTGTAACCTCGACAATGTGTGTCTCGTTCAGCTGGTGGAACTGTCCAAAGCCCAGGACATTGAGGCCGGAGACGGCACCACCTCCGTGGTGGTGATCGCTGGAGCGCTGCTGGACGCCTGCGCCAAGCTGCTGCAGAGAGGTAAGAGCTGCAGAGGAACAACAACAAACAATGGCATTATTGTAAATGCTTATCTTGGTGTGTGTGTGTGTGTGTGAAGAATGATGAAGGTTTTGATGTGAAAATTTCAGGAGAATTAATATTTTTTTCTGGGGAGTATCCACCTGATATTTATTCACAAGTTTAAAAAAGGAAACACTGGAGGTGGAAAGGATGTATACTGAAAATGAGAGGATGCAACTGTTGGCGATCTTGAGCAGATTTTTTTTTTTGTTCAATTCAAAAATCCAGACACTGTCCTTTTTACTTTATAACTACTTGGTGATTTAATCAGCGGCACATCTCCATTTCTGAATAAAATAATTTTAAGCCAACCGTTCAATGGGTCGTAGTCAGTGAGGACGTGAGAGGAAGAACTCTCTGTCAATGAATTTAGAGCGTTGAATCCCAATTTTACAGATTTCAAATTGACATATTTTACATTGCTTGTGTTTCACTAGCAGTCTAAAGAACAAGAAAATATCCTTTTTAAAATTATATTAAAAGTCCGCAAATCCTTTGTAGCCAGACCCAAAGAACACTTTTAATCCTGTTAAATGACGATCAAGCGGGTAAACCCTGAGTTTAGTTGAGTTTTCTGCACACAGACTTCCCTGTCGGGGAAACGGTTTCATCACTAATGTTCCCGCGTTGTCCCGCCTCCAGGCATCCACCCCACCACCATCTCCGAGTCGTTCCAGAAGGCCGTGGAGAAGGGCGTGGAGGTGCTGACGGCCATGAGCCGGCCGGTGCAGCTGAGCGACCGCGAGACGCTGCTCAACAGCGCCACCACGTCGCTGTGCTCCAAGGTCGTGTCCCAGTACTCCAGCCTGCTGGCGCCCATGAGCGTGGACGCCGTCATGCGCGTCATCGACCCGGCCACCGCCACGGGCGTCGACCTGCACGACATCAAAATCATCAAGAAGCTCGGGTGAGAGCGGGCGCCGGAGTCCAGATCGCTTGAGGCTCTTTTTTTTTTTTTTTTTGTATTTCGTGGATTTTCAGATCCGGTTCCCGCCAAGTTCTGATCAGGATTTCCCTCCCGTCCTTGTGTTGTGTTTCCAGAGGGACCATTGACGACTGTGAGCTGGTGGACGGGCTGGTGCTGACCCAGCGGGTCGCCAACAGCAGCGTGTCCCGTGTGGAGAAGGCCAAGATCGGCCTCATCCAGTTCTGCCTGTCCCCGCCCAAAACCGATGTGAGCTCTTCTCCGTTCTGTCTTTATGTTGGACTCTGTTTATTAAAGGAAATGCGTCTTTGCACCAAAGAGATCCGGAACATGAAGGCAAACATCCCATAATGATCTTTGGTGCAATGACATTAGTTCCCCTGTGATTGCAAAAACAATCACATGATGTGATCGCACTGTCAGTCGGCTTCCGCTGAAAGATGAGCAGCACAAGTGGAGGCTTCTCATCACGTTTGATGTTCTGGATTTATTTCCACTAAATGTCGAGAATCTGAACGGTTTATTTCCAAGTGCGTTGCTCTTACACGGACTCTGAATGGTGCAATTTATTTTAAATAGCTGTCAACCTCCTTCTTGCTCCTTTTCCTCTGCTGACCGGCGGTGTGTTCCTTCCTCGCCGTGCAGATGGACAACCAGATCGTGGTGTCGGACTACGCCCAGATGGACCGCGTGCTGCGGGAGGAGCGCGCCTACATCCTCAACATGGTGAAGCAGGTGAAGAAGGCCGGCTGCAACGTGCTGCTCATCCAGAAGTCCATCCTCAGGTGAAACACGACGCCGGTGTCCAAGTCCTGCTGAACTTCCTGCAGGCGCGGAGGAGCCAACGAGCTAACGTGCTAACGAGCTGTTTGTTTCCACAGAGACGCGCTGAGCGACCTCGCCCTGCACTTCCTCAACAAGATGAAGATCATGGTGGTGAAGGAGATCGAGAGAGAGGACATTGAGTTCATCTGCAAGGTGAGGAGGGGTTTACTGGAGAGAAGTTTATTTATTACACAGATGTCGTGTTTGGTTCAGTCACTTTTTCATGGACACGCCCAGATTTCACTAAATGTTTGGTCATGGGAATTTGGTTTAAAGTCCTGGACCTCCATTGGTCAACATGTGTATGAACTCTGCACTATTATTCAAAGTTAAACCAATAAAAACATTTAACCGTTTAACTCCGGCATGCAACACTCTTTGTAGTATAATAATAATAATAATAATCCATCTCTGCTAATAAACCCAACATGTGGCAGTGAAGTAAACCAAAGTCTCCTCCCCTCCAGACTCTTGGCACCAAGCCCATCGCCCACATCGACCACTTCACTCCAGAGATGCTCGGCACAGCGGAGCTGGCCGAGGAGGTCAACCTGGACGGCTCCGGCAAGATGATCAAGGTAGGAGGTCTCTGAGGGGCTGGTCTCTGAGGGGCTGGTCTCTGAGGGGCTGGTCTCTGAGGGGCTGGTCTCTGAGGGGCTGGTCTCTGAGGGGCTGGTCTCTGAGGGGCTGGTCTCTGAGGGGCTGGTCTCTGAGGAGCTGGTCTCGGATCAGTGCCGCGCCTCATTTCGCTCGTGTAAATGTTTGCCGTCGCTCCCTCTCCAGATCACAGGATGCGCCAGCCCCGGGAAGACGGTGTGCATCGTGGTCCGCGGCTCCAACAAGCTGGTGATCGAGGAGGCGGAGCGCTCCATCCACGACGCGCTGTGTGTCATCCGCTGCCTGGTCAAGAAGAGGTCGGCCTCTCTTATTCTCTGCAGAGTTTATTTCACCAAAGCGAAGACGAAACACTGTATTCCTCCGCGGTGATTCTTGTAAAATCAAATAGTTCCCTGGATGTTGAGCCTTCGGGTCCAGATCCTCTTACAAAGGCGCTCTTGCATTTCTTCCTCCTGCAGGAGCGTAAGAAACAGAGGAACAGAACCTTGGATAGCTCCCGTTAGTTTGCTCCGGGTTGTCTCGGCAACTTGGACAGGGAGCGTTCACACATGTATTGATTGATTGATGGGGAATGATTTCAGAACATGAAATGTACAATACAGATGTCAATGTTCTCTGTGTAACAGTATCATCGAGGGTTCGGCCTTATTGAAGCGATGTCGCCATCTTCCCAGGTTTTAGACGAAACACTGCAGTGTGCTGTATTGTATGATTATTGATTTATTTTCATTAACCTCTTCACGCTCTTCCTCAGGGCTCTGATAGCCGGCGGCGGCGCTCCAGAGATCGAGCTGGCCGTGCGCCTCGCCGAGTACTCCCGTACTCTTGCCGGCATGGAGGCGTACTGCGTGCGGGCGTACGCCGACGCCCTCGAGGTGATCCCCTCCACGCTGGCTGAGAACGCCGGCCTGAACCCCATCTCCACGGTGACGGAGCTCCGCAACCGGCACGCCCAGGGAGACAAGATGGCCGGCATCAACGTCCGCAAGGTCCGCGCTCTCCTTCTCTCCATGTTGATGCTCATGAGGGTTACAGAGACTACAAGTAGATTAATATCCTATAGGTCTTGTTTTTTAGCTTGCTATCATAATACATGTTATATATTTAAAACAAGCGATTTAAGACGCTGCTCTTGATCCAGCAGTTCATTATTTAAATCCCTATTTAATAGGGATGCACCCAGTGTCGATACTGCGTTAAATACTCGTACTCGCATCGGTTTCAATGGCCGATACCAAGAACCGATACTCACTCAACAGTATTTCACTACAACAAACTGGTCGCGCTTTGTGGAGAAGCAACCCCGTGGCGGAGCCGGAGACACTCTTCTCTGTCTCAACTGTCTCAACAGTCTCAACTTCTGAGCAGCCAATCACGCTATCCAAGTTGTTTTGCCGTCCAATCAGATGGCCAGTTTGTCTCAACAGCAGAATCTGGAGCCGCCATCTTGGATCCTCGCTACGCAGCGCTCACTTCTTTCAATAGACAGGAGAAAAGTGAGACGCGAGTACAATACAAGACTTTATCGATATTGTGCTTATTAACCGGTGTTGCATACGTGTGTATGACATATTAGTGCTCTTGTTAGTGGCTGACAGCCCCGGAGTTACTTGTAATCAGTCCGTCCCAACGCGACGCAAATGTTTCGCGCGACCAGATTACATGTAAAGTCTATGCACAGACGCGTGTGGTTGCGACAGACGCAAATTTACGCCGGCGGCACGTTAGACGCGAGAGTTGAAATTTTCCATATTTAATACATCTATAATTGAGAAGCTCTGCGCGTCATCACCGCCGTCCTGCCGGTTTGAATCAAACTGTTGCTGATCCACCTGAAGTAGCGCTGGCAGCGGCCTCATTCAGACGCTGTTGTGCGGCTACGGATGATATTATTGTAGCCGAGTGTCTGTTGTGTGTCTATATTTGTAATTCTAATAAAATGAAAACACGCTGCAGGGTAACTTGAACCACTTTTTTATCTCCTTCACACACGTATATCCCACAATTCCACTCTTTTCCTTTCCGTTTCTCCCTCCACAATAAAAGCACCGGAAACATAACTTGGAACACAGCTTCCTATATAATTGCTCATCCCTAATATTATCGCTTACATTATGAACCCGGACACGGGGCGTTTTATGGTCCGACATTAGAGGGACTTCCACAAGAAGTTTAAAGCTTGGGATAGCCTTCTGTTAATTTTGTACTACAGGCTTGACATAATCTGCAGAGGATAAAATAAAATCTGCCTCCAAATTAATTGCACTTTCATGGAGACCAAATCTAAGAAGTATCGGTATCGGTACTCGGTATCGGCAAGTACACAAATAAAAATATCGGTTTGTAAAAAATGGTATCGTTGCATCCCTACTATTTAATGACATTCACAGCCCAACTTTGTATCAACGGATAGGAACAATACATGATCGATCATAATTATTTGCAGCGATGTCACATTAAATAATAATACTGTATTGATGTAGCACACACGCTCCAACAGGCGGTTCATCCTCGTGCTACGTTTCTCTTTGTGTGGAGGATGTGACTGACTGGTTTCCTGTGTCTGTTAATGTGCGACAGGGAGGGATCTCCAACATCCTGGAGGAGCTGGTGGTGCAGCCTCTACTGGTCTCCATCAGCGCTCTGACCCTGTCCACCGAGACGGTCCGCAGCATCCTCAAGATCGACGACATTGTAAGACTCTGCATTTACAAACTGTGGATGAAATGGTTTAAAGAGTTTTAGTCACGATTGATTCTGAAGAGAGATTTGTTTTGTTTTTCCAGGTGAACTGCCGATAGAGAGATTTGAGTCTGTCCAGTGAGTTTTGTCCACTTCTCTGCTCGTACTGCGATGGATCGGAGGACTCTTTAAACGTCTGTCTGTTCAGATTTCCGCTGTAGTTGTTACGTTGCGTAATTTAATAAAAAAAAGGCTTCCTTTTTTTTGTTGACACTCCAGCTGTTGCCCGTGTTATTTATTTGCTACACAATGAGGTAAGCACTGGGTCTCAACCTCTGGGTCGTGGCCCAGTGATGGTATGTAAATAGTGTACAAGTAATGGGACTTTTTAATTATGGCTGAATTTAAAGTTAAATTAATTAGGATAATTTAAAAATAGTTTGTTTCCACTATAAATCTGAAATGATTCCACGTATGTTTTCCACATGGATGAACTTTGCTTTTAGCAAGAAAAACAATCCTTGTTTATTCAATATCTTTTAGACGTTCACATATTGTTGAACAATGAATTGCTCAACAAGGCAGTGTGTCCATATTACAAAAGCTGAATTTAACAAAACATGTAATTTTTATTAATACATTTATCAGATACTCGGACAGCTTTTGATACTTTCCAGTTTGCAGATCTTCCTCCCTTTCCTGTCCAGTGAAAATCATGCATCTCCAGGTTTTGTGACTGAAGAATTAAGTGTTTCCTATATGTTGAGAAAGCTCCCCTATTTCTTAAGCTAAATTATTAATTATATTTATTTAATATTTTCTGATTAGTTCTTCCACCACGAGGTGATTCGGCTATCGTTAATTTGTCACACTGATGCTCTTATTTTGTTGTGAACTCGCCTCTACTTCCTGTCACGCTGCGTCACTTCCGTCCCAACCGACCATCCGCTCCGTTGCTAAGGAACCAACCTGCTGCAGCCTGGATACTTGCTCTCGTGCACGCAGCACGGCGGCTCCTGATACCGTGACACGGTATTTAATGTATAGTTTACATGTTTTTAAATATATATTTATACATAAAAAAACTGGAAAAAATACTACGACGTCATGGCGAACGCCCACCGGACAAACGTGCTGGTCACGTCGTGTCTGAAGACGCCGGTGGACCCGCGCACCAGAGCGCCGCTAGCGTCCTACGAGCGGGAGACGGTGCTGCCGCGCGCGGCCACGTGCCACCGGGACCACCGGGACCACCGGGACCACCGGCACCGCGAGGAGGAGGTAACGGGGACAGTTACTTCACTCAAGGGGCTGCACTTGTTTGTTTTTTACTTCACTAGGGTCATATTCATTCCCTTAACCAGGGAAAATATTTAATAATATAATATTGTTTTTACTTCACTAGGGTTATATTGATTCCCCTAACCAGGAAACATTATTTTTTATATATGTAATATAATATATTGTTTTTATTTAACTCGAGTTATATTGATTCCCTTAACCAGGGAAACTATTTAAATATTGCAATATATTTAATATTATAATATATTGTTTTTACTTCAATGGTTATATTGATTGCCTTAACCAGGGTTAATATTGTAATATATTTAATAATATTGTTTTTACTTCACTAGGGTTATATTGATTCAATAATATTTACAGTTTACATAAATAAAATAAATATTGTAATATGATATGAATACTGTACTAATCCAGCCACTAGTACATACAGTATCCAAAGAAATAATAAATAAACTGAATATGTTATTGCATAGTAGTCTATAATATAACACTTTGATATGAACTGTTCTAAATAATGTGTACTTTTACTTTTGATACTTTAAGTATATTATGCTGATAATCTGTAAATACAATTGTACAAGTTAGCCCGAACTAAGACAGCTGGAATTAAAAGTCTGCAAACTTAAAATATAACATAATACTTTAAATGTTTCCTTGCTGGTGGTGGTGTACAGCAATTACATCTAAAATGTCTAAATCAATGTAATTAATTAAATCCCATTGTCTTTTAAAACAACAATAAAGGGAGCAATGCCTTGGACATTTTTCATTATTGTGCCTGCAAACATGGACAAGATATATGTGACAAAACTATAATTATCCTGCCAAGTGCCTCCGAGGAAACAAAGAGTATTAAGGTAGTTATTAAGGTACCTGGAAGCTAATCTGACGCATTGCTGATGTCAACTATTTTATAACCTGGGATTTAAGGTCATAAAGATCCAATTTGTTAAATTTATGGATTAATTTTCCTACAGAAAAAGTGATCCCTTGTATTTATTCCAAGAGCTTTCATGGCAAATTGCTCCAGTCCTAATATTTTGTTATATATTCATAAAAGCATATAATAATGGCATCATCATGTGAGAGTGACAAACCAATACATTCAAGAGGAAAATGAAGAATAGCACACAAGAAAGTTAGAAGCAACAATTGATTGTTAGTTAAATCCCAACACTATCTCCTTATATGACAATCCTGACTTCATAGTCGTGATACTGAACCAGAACTTGTCCAGTCAACAGGTAGGTGACAGTTTCAGGTCAGTCCGTGTGGTGGACAGGATTTGAACCGTATAACTTGCTGTCCTGACTATTTTTAGCCATCCGTGTTGACTAGATTACCCAGACGGCCACGTTCAGTTCTAATCCCAAACACCTAAGAGCCTCCTGCGGCGGGGTCCCCTTCCCGTGAGGACGAACGCCTCACCGCAATCAATGTGAGAACCAACAGAGCCAGACACCTGGCGCAGGGCGGGGCTGAGCGGCGGGTTCACTCGTGGTAAGCTGCCCTTTGTGCTCCACCATATGGCCCTCGGCGCTGCCGCTAATAGGCTTAGTCCCGGAGGAGGCCGAGCAGGGCGGCTCTGCTCCGGGGGGCCTGCTGCTTACCAGCAATGTCCTGCAGACGGCATCCAATGGAATAGTCTGGAAGCCTCAGGCTACGTTTCACATCATGATATATGAAAAATATAACAACATGTATTGGTTTCCCACGGATAGATTCATAGAAAACCGCCACTGATAAATGTGACTTCTGACCTTTCCAGCTGGAGTACGAGGACTCAGGCTCTGATTCCTGTGACGATGACCACGTGGGGAAGGGCGGTCCTCTCACGGCGGCGGACCACAGAGCGGCGGGAGACCGCCTCGACCTGAGCGAAATCTTCTTCTCCAACGAGGAGTACTACAGCAAGCTGGAGGAGCTGAAGAAGGCCCACCTGCGCACCATGGCGGAGCTGGAGAGCATGTACCGGCAGAAGCTGCAGCTCAAGGCCATGGCGCCTCTGGACGCCACGCTGCTGGACACGGGCGGCCACAGGTGGGTGGCTGGAGCTCCAGGTTATGCTTCGTGGGACTCAAAGTTAAGGGTGTTGAGTTTCTCATGTGTGGACGTTTGACTTTTACTGTACTAAATAGACACAAATGTTCTTTTGGCCTGAGGAGCTACAGCAACAGTTTATAGCACGACAAGGATCTGTTTTAACCACTAAACTCACTCAGACACTCTCTGTGGTCAGACCACTTGTTTTGTGTGTCCTGGATTTTAAGATATCCACCTTTTGAAATGTCTGCCACACACACACACAATCATGGAGGTCAGTGGTTGTGTGTCTTTGCTAATGCATTTTAAAAACAAGAACGACTGAAGCACATCTTTTAATGAATAAATTATCCTGTTACTTCGAAAGTAAAGATTAAAGTATTAAACTGTTTCACCTCGCTGTCAAATTAAATCTCAATGATTGATACATTTATTAAAAAAATATATATATATATGCATGGGAAAAAAGAAAGTATTGCTCTTATTAAATGAGATAATTAGTTTTTGTGGAATTTGGGTAAACTGATCCTTTAAATCGTCATCACACATATCAGATATATTATGTTTGACTTTTCAATACAAAATGTCAATAATATCCATAAACACATTTATAGCTTGTGTGTGTTGAACAAAATAAGTAATTTGAATAATGTCACTTTGGGCTATGGGAATTAGTGAGGGACACTCTTTTTTTCTTTTTTTTTGAGTGATGTGAGTAATTCGTGCCTTTGATTTCTTCTTCCTGTGAGGCTCCTGTGGTCGAGCAGCAGCCCGGCGGCCTCACGGCGTTTGAGGAAGTCTCACTCTGCTGTTGAACTGAGGAGGAGCGCCGGACTGTCGGACTCTTCAGACGAAGACGAAGATGCCACTAACGACGTGGAGAAATATCTTTTTTCCCCCAAAGAGCACATCAAGAACATGTGGCGCGACTTCAAGCTGTCCCCTCACAACCGCCAGCTGTCGTCCTCCTCGGTGCACAGCCTGCCGGCGGGCCAGACGACGCCGCGAGGGGGAAAAGGGAGGAAGAGGCGGGACCAGGAAGACGGAGAGCTTTGGAGGCACAGACTGACCGTCCCGAAACCTTTCCAGATGATGCTGCGCGAGGCGGAGAGGCAGAAGCGCGGCGTGAAGACTCGCGCGGAGATCGAATACGAGAACGCGGAGCTGCGCCGGCAGCTGGAGGAACTGACGGAGTGCCAGAAGAAGTTCCGCGCCGGCACCGTGCCGGCTCACGTTCACCTCCCGCTCTACGAGGAGCTGCAGGAGCGCAAAGAGGACCGGCGGCGAAGCAGAGAGCGGGAAGATCAGCACCCTCGCCCCGCCCAGAAGCCCTTCAGCTTCCTGGAGAGGGAGCGACTGAAGAAGGAGCAGAAGCAGCTGCACCCTCACCAGCCCCCCGACCAGGAGAAGGTCAAACCCTTCAAGGCCAAGCCCGTGCCCAAGGCCGTGTACGCCGCCGCCTCCGGGGAGCAGATGAAGGAGGAGCAGCTGTATCGGTCCATCAAGATCCAGATGAGAGCGCAGGAGATGCTGCACAGCGCCTCCATGCCTCCCAGCATGCTCGCGCGGCGCCTCGCCGACCGCAAGAAGACCGGCGACGACGGCGCCGCGGCCTCGGGGGACGACAGCTTCTCCCACAGGCCCCACATCAATGCGGAGGTGCCCGACTTCAACGCCAGCTACCGGCGCTTCCAGAGACACCTGGAGAAACAGAAAGGGGCGAAGCCCACCACGGCGTGCGAGCCCTTCGAGTTGAGGACGTCGCGCATCACTTCGCACCGCGAGCGCATCCTGGCCGACATCGAGAAGGAGCAGAGCAGCCCTCGGGTGACGCGCTGGCCCTACGTCAGCCCCGGGCCGTCCCGCAGGGCGACCTCCAGCCGCTGTTCGTCCCTCTCCGGCAGCCTGGAGCTCCTGCCCACCAAAGACACAGACGCCAGCAAAAAGCGCGAGGAGGCCGTGAGGTACCACTGTAGATGAGACGGCCTCACAACTCCTGTGTTTGAAATCCCCAACAGGCTCAAATCTTGTGGAACTCCTTTCCCCATCGTCCCAAAACCACTTTTCCCCGCCCCCATAGCCGATTGTTGCACCTCCCCATCCTCCTGAAGTCCCCCCTCCCAAAACCAAACCTTCCTACGTCTGTGACCGGACTGTCTCCCTGAGCAGAAAGGTGCTGGAGCAGAGGAAGAAGGCCGATGAGGAGGAGGAGCGCTGGAAGGAAAGGCAGAAGCGGCGGGAGAAGACGCTGCAGAGGGTGGTGCTGAGGCGCGCCCAGGCCAACGACCCCCACCTGGCGCTGTCGCAGACGCACCCGACCAAACTCAAAGAATTCAGGTACCAGCGCCGGCCGCAGCGCGCCGAGCCGCCGGCCAGCGACGATCCTCAATGTCCGTGTCCTCCGCAGGAAACAAGAGCTTCAGCGCAAGAAGGAGTACCAGCAGGAGATTAAAGAGATGCAGCAGAGGGTGAAGGGGAGGCCGCTGCTGCTGGAGCAGGTGGCACAGGTACAGCAGCCGGGGGGGGGACGGACCCCAAGACCTGTAGGCCATATCCTAACATGCGAGGTGGACTCCTGCAGGACCCCCTCCACCTTTAGAGCCACAAACACAAACAGGGTTATGTACCCAATCCCCTGTTTGTTAAGGCCCAATTTCACCGTTTTTAGGATGCACAACATACATATATTTGATTTTAATTACAGAACGCATACATTCAGGTACGTTCAGATGACGGAGGTAAAGACATAAGATCAAGTAATTGCATTAATTGGTCGCACAGAGCAAGAGGAAAGTGAAACAATTTAAAAAATAATCAATAGAATAAAATGAAAGAGAAAAAGAAGAAAGAGAAAAATAAAAATATTAAGGCCCATTTCTGATTGTTAAAAAAAACACCTGCCCAAATAAATGAGAAAAGAAAAACACAAAAGGAGTTAAAAATAAACTGTAATCATGTGTTAGTTGTGTCACAGTCAGCTGTCATGACAAACATAAATATTCCGCTTCACCGTCACCCATCACCGCCTGACATTATGAACCCAAACGTAAGATATTCATCCTCATATTTCCTCACCACACTCTCCCACCTCCCTCTTTAAAATGCCTCTGCATCCCAGTGAAGCGCTGCATGCTGACGTTACCTGATAGCTCTGATTCACGGTGTCGTGGTTTTCACTGACTCTCTGAACTGTGACGACAGAGGAACGCCAAGCAGGCGGCGGAGAAGCGCTACACGGACGCCCTGCACGGCTGTGACCTCACCGAGGACTTCATCAGCAGCACGGCGGCACAACAAGGCTCCGCCTCCAGCGACAACAAACACAGGTGAGTCTGTGAGAGCGGCAGGTTACCACCCCCTCCAGGAAAAGACACCGAAAGGTGACGACGGAGATGAAGCGCCTGGGAGGGACGGCAGGGATTTGGGCCAGCAAATGTCAAAAATAAACTCATGGTTTTAAGTTTTTCAAGTTATTTAAATTGTCATATGCACAACAGTGTCATTGACAATGAAAATCTTGGATCCAAGGATGCAACAAACAAAACATTCAAGAAAAAAAATTGAAATAATAGAAATAAATGAGTGCAAAGTTATATTATATTATAAAATATAACATGTAAAATGTGAAATATTGCTACAGAAGTGGCAAAATGATTCATAAACTGTTGTGTAAACATGAATGTAGTAATGTGTGTGTAGTCACGAGTGATGGATGATGAATGTCAATCATCGAAGATTTTAAATCTCAAGTTTGAACGTGTCGATTTCTAGAAGCGATCTCATGAAATCATATTTTATGGGTTTATGAGGCCGAGTTGTTGTTATTTTGTGTTAAATTGTTGTTTCGTTGGTTGTGAAGCACCACAGACATGAGACGCTCTTCTGTTTCCTAGCGACCAAGAGGAGCCGGACATGGGCTACAAGCCGGTCCACTACAGGAAGGTCTTCCTGGATGACGGAGGGAGCGGCGCCGCCTCCCCGACCCGCCGCGACGGAGGGGACGCCGGCGGCCGGCGCTCCAGTCGGGGTCACCGCGCCGACGATGACGATGATGATGACGGCCACGACTCGGATGAAAGTTACCGGTACTCAGACGATCACGAGAACTACTCGGACGACAGCGACCACGACGCCGGACAGCAGGGGGCGGGGGAGTGATGTCATCATGTGAAACAGGATCAAGTGAGGAAGACCACCGAGGAAGAGGCTTGTTACTCCTTAAATGATGCAATGTTGAATCTTTATTGAAAAATCTTTAACCGGAGGTCCATATTACACTCATTACTTTTGAATAATCATCATCGTTTTGCATCATTACTGACATTTATCATTTTGCACAAGTTTAATTTAACCATCCGTCAAATTATCCATTTATTTGCAGATTCTAAGAGATATTTTTTAGATTAGAATGTAATCTTAATAAGAAAGCTATTATCTTGTGTATATAAAGAACATTTAATATCATTGATTTAACTATCAGAACCATTTGCTGCTGCGTATGTTTTCACGTACTAGGAAGTTGTCTTGGCAGGTGGCGCATAACAATAAACAATAAACAGTGCAAAAAGAAATAGGAGCATGACATTTACAATTTCAATTTACAATAGAATATCAAATTATAATAAAGTGCACAGACAAACAGATAGCAGTACTTTAGACAAGAGACATGTGAGTGTAATGTGAATGTCTATGAAGCCTTTTGTAAAATATTATGATAACTTAATGAATGACTTAATCTCTGGATTAAACTAGACTACAGGATACGAAGGAGTTAAAAACATCCGCAGCAGTAAAATGCCACATTAATGCAGCAGTGATATTAATCCACAAACATCGTATATGATAGTGAAACACTTCAGGGAACATTTCACTGCACAACTTTCACACTTCAACTACATTTTGCTGATAATATTTTGACTTAAGTATGTTTAGAATGCAGGATTTAAACCTTTAGTGGATAATCTCACAATGTGTTATTAGTACAAAAGATCTGAAAACGTCTTCCACGTTGTTTAAGACACAATGCAGGACTGTTTTAAACAGAAGCAGCTAAATGGAATTTGTTTGTATCACGTTTTTTATTATTTACAGCTGTACTTTCACTCCTGTGACAAAATGTCTGGAATAAAAAGGAGTTTATAAGACATATAAACATTATAAAACAACTCTTCTGTGGACAGTTTATCGTCATACAGGGTTGATACAGCAATAATGTTTGTGTAATGTTTATGGCTCAGTTTTTGATTTGGGGATAATAAATAATTGTGTAACTGGACGTCACTTTAGATTAAAGACTATCAAATGACATATGTGACTTCCCAGAAATTAAGTAACATTTATTGTTGTTTTTTTTGTCATCATAACCTTGTTTATGTCACGATGGACAATCTGCAATAAAGCCACTTGTTCAAAAGCATCAACTTTGACGTTTTATTTTTGTTCGGGTATGTGAATGCACTGTGAAATAACAAGTAAAGGTCCTGCATTTAAACTGTACTCATGTAAAAGTACTCATTCAAGTGTCAAGGGTTTTACTATTATATGATGTATTTGGATTAACAGCTTTGTGACTATGCATTTTCCAGCTGAGAGGGTTTTAAAAAGTGTATTTAAGCTTAATAAAGTGGGTTAATATTCTAAGTAAAAAATACCCTACTTACCTCTAAGATGTAGTGGAGTAGAAGTATAAAGTGGCACAACAATGGTAATACTCAAATAACTCCAAATAAGTGCTTGAGTGCAGTACTTGAGTGAATCATCGTCTCGTTGTTACCAAGAGGTCAGACCCACAAGAGGGGGGAGGGAGGCTGAGCTAGATTGACAGCTCCACCCAGCCTATGACAGCCCAGTGACGCAGACGCCGGCGCGACCAATCGCGTGCCGAAATGGGCGGGTACATAGTCCAAATTTTTACGCGGCGCTCGACGGGGCCGAAACACCCGAGAATGAATATCCCGGTCTCAACCGGTTTCAACCGGTCCGCGGTTGGAAGCATGAGCTTAGAGGAAGAGCACACTTGCACGCATTAAAACGTCTCCCGTGCGAAGCAGAGCCAGAAATAAAAACGAGACTCTTTATTTATATTTTTTTTGTTACGTGATTATGACCCGGACTACCGCTCAAAAAGGTACTCTCTGTGAACGTTGACTTTTCCATTTAGCGGTTGCTCCTTTAGCGTGCTGGGAGTCGGCTGTAATCACTGGTAGCTCCAAGAAAAGAGAGATGTGTCTAAACTGGCGGAAGACGAGAAACAATAAGGCAGCGGGGAGCTTTTAAAACGTCGCCGAGAGCCGATAACAATCAGCGGTAACGGTTCCTTTTTTTTTTTTTTAAATTAGCTCCGTCGGTTTCATCGGGGAGGAGTTAGCTTGTTGCTATCGAAGGTTAAGGAGCCGTCTAAGCGCGTGCAATGCGATAACGTGACGCCGTTTTTTCACAATAATCCGGGTTTTTTCCAAAGCGCACAAGTCAACATCCGGGTATCCGATACTTTTTTTTTTCCACGAGTGGGACGGGGGACACTAAAGGTGAGTTAAAACCTGATCAACTATCCGCCTGTTAAAAAAAAAAAGAAAAAAGTATTGTCTTGTTTTGCCCGGTTCGCCGCGTGGCGGCGCTGTTTCCATCTTTTACTGGTTCCAATGGGTGTCGTGGTTTGGACCACGAGGGCTGACAGTCCTGACACATTTTTATTTAGAACAAGAATAACTTGTTTCTGATTAAACGCTGCGCAGCGTGTCGCGAGCACGTTTACCCTAAATTCATACTTTAGTTTTGTATATTATATGTATGCATCTGTTAAATGCAGTGGTGGAAGTATTACATGTATTATGTAGTTAGATTGATACGAAAGCAGTAATGTGCTTTAAACTGATGATCCTGTGTTTTTACAGTTACATTTTGACCTGAGAGTATAAGTACATGGTAAAATAAAATGGAAATAGTTATGGGTATAAGTATATATAAGTACCTCAAACATTGTACTAGATTAAATGCACTTTGCTACATTCCACCACAGATTAAATGCCGTGTTTGAGTTCACTAGATTGACTCACAGTATTTAAAATTTTAATGAAATGTGTTCTCAAGAAAATAAATGAGAATCTAAGACGAACAATAGTTCAAATATAGGATAAAATATCACATATGAAATAGTTGTGGTAGAAAAGTGTACACTGATTAAAAAATAAACTGTAATGTAAATGAGAATGTTGTATATGTGAATGAGAAGTTGTGTGTTTATACAGGTAAAGTAATATCAAAGCTTTAGATCTGACCCCCGTGTGTGTAGAGGTGTGTGTATATGTTGTGTTTGTCAGTCATTCCTTAGTAACTGGGGTTGAAGTCTTTCCCATGCCTCCCACCAGAAGCTCTATGCCAGCAGAAATGACGATGTTGGCCGACCACCCAGCCAGACAGCTGCTGGACTTCAGTCAGAAACTGGACATCAACCTGTTGGACAATGTTGTCAACTCCATGTACCACGACATCGGATCGCAGGTGACGACGCGTAGTCAATGCAAGCGCGTCACATGAGATTATGAACGTGGTCATATGTGTATGTGCAATCGGAGGAGGTCAAACATGGCGTGTAAGCGTAGGGGAAATAAATAAAGTTGATCTTTTTAGATCCACTGCTTATGGAGGTTTTCGTTGCTCTCTTGCAGCAACGAGTGGCCCAGGAGGTCCTCACCAACCTGAAGGACCACCCGGACGCCTGGACCAGGGTGGACACCATCCTGGAGTTCTCTCAGAACATGAAGACTAAAGTACGTACCCGACGCCGAGAGAGAAGCCACGAGCTCGGCGGCTGTAATACTGTGAGCTGATGTTGATCCGCATCAGGCCGCGGCTTTCAGGGCAGTCGGGTTTTTAATATGTGGTTATCAGCCGCAAAGTTATTTATATTTTTGCTGCGTCTTTGGTGTCGGGCACCAGTACTGATTTCCTGTTGAAGTTTTTTTTTTCGTTTTTTTTTTTTTTTTCAAGCATCTGTTGTTGCTGTTTTCGTTTGCTCCGTTTTGATGGCTTTCAAATCTTATGCTGACTATTCACATGTCTTCAACACTGCCGGTGCTGTTATAAATATTTATTTACTTTCAAAGGCTTGATATCAGGTTTCCACACGGTGGAGTAGAAAGAGATATTACAAATTTACAAATGTTCATTTATTATAATAACATTTTTGTGGCTCTCTTTTTCCTAATATCTGCATGCACAAACATGCCTGCAGATCATTTCCAGTGTGTCTGGTTGATGCCGACAGGTTTCCCGTGGACCCTTAAAAGGTCTTAAGGCATTGAATTAATTATCTAAAAATAAAGCCTTAAATGGTTTAAAATGGTCTTAAATTGATCTCTCAAAGAGGCAAAGACATGAGAAGTAGGATTTTGTTAATCGTTTTTTTTCTCTCATTGCAATTTATAATCTCAAAATAATTGGTAACCCGTATTTTTAAAGTAATTTACAGAATGTCTCTCGCGTTAACGGCCCTCAGGTCGGCCTAACGGGGCCACCTTCACTTTGTCTGTAGCCAGAGGGCTCCGGGCGAATGCAGCGTCTCTCAAACTAAGACTTCGTGGCTGAAACCGGTGCCGGGCAACGTATACGAGGCACCGTGCACAGGGCGGGTTTCAAACTCGACGGGAATCGAGGCAGCGGATCCCACACGGCGAGTGAGAAACGCAAAACTGCCAGGCAACCCGTCAGCAGGCGGATATTTTGGTTGTTGTTGTTCTAAAATACGTCTTAAATCTACTTTTGCCAGAAGCTGTAGAAACCCGGCTGCAGTCTTTTGAGTCCTAATCCAAGTTTGTGTGTAGCGTCACCGGAGAGACGAATCAAAAAGTAACTTGTGGATATTCTTACATTGTTGTTGATCGTCTCTTGATGTCTGACGCGTCCGCTCTTCCTCTCAGTATTATGCACTGCAGATCCTGGAGACAGTCATCAAAACACGCTGGAAGATTCTCCCCAGAAATCAGTGCGAAGGTCAGTGTACCGACACGAAGTGAGCGCGTCATAACGAGGTCTCCCGTCCTCTAACGTGTCTTAATGCGTCTTCAGGCATCAAGAAGTATGTCGTCGGCTTGATCATCAAGACTTCTTCAGATCCCACGAACATGGAGGTGAGGTCACGCCGATCACGGCTTTGTACATGAACGTTTTCTACCGCCCCGATGCTGATGGCGCTCCTCTCCATGTCCCTTTGCAGAAAGAGGGCGTGTACATTTCAAAGCTCAACATGATCCTCGTACAGGTAAATACACTTTGGTTCGACGCGCGGCGCAAGAGAGCGGCGGTGACGCGACGCAGGCCGCTGACACGCCTTCCCCTCTGAAACGCTCTAGATCCTGAAGCAGGAGTGGCCCAAGCACTGGCCCACCTTCATCAGCGACATCGTGGGCGCGAGCCGGACCAGCGAGAGCCTCTGCCAGAACAACATGATCATCCTCAAGCTGCTCAGCGAGGAGGTGTTCGACTTCTCCAGCGGACAGATGACCCAGGTGAAGGCCAAGCACCTCAAGGACAGGTGAGCGGGGAAGATGGCGTGCGTGTGTGTGTCCGTGTCCGTGTCCTTTGCAGTCCTGAAAGAGGACATTCCCAACTGTGGTAAAGTTAAAATGGGCAGATTTTCTTAATCTTTTTTTATCCCCAGAAGGTTTAAAACAAACAGGAAGCTCTGCTTTGTGAAAGTCCACTCTGGATGGCGGAGTTGTGTTCAGGATCATATTCACGTTCAGTATTGTTTTAAGTGTGCTGCTCTCGGTTATGGTTTGGAAACGCTGTGAACAAACGCATCCCGCTCACATGCGGCGCTGCTGTCTTCCAGCTGGTTTCAAGCGGGTGAGGTCTCACTGGGTCGTCTGTTCGTACGGAGGCACAAATAATCAAATCAAATTTGACTGTGATTTTCAAATTGCAGGAGGCGCAATACAAGTTTTTTCGCAGTAAAAATAATTGACTATATGTTTTAGTATTTTTTTTTTTTAGTTCCATCAGACTTCCACAAAGAGGAACATTCTGGTGTTTGTCCCGATCCGGTCCGTCACATCAGCTGGATTGTCACTGACAACGGGACACCAAGAGCAGAACCCCGTTTAATGAAGCCGTGACTCCGCCCCCTCTGATGCCCTTCTCTTTGTCTTGCAGCATGTGCAACGAGTTCTCCCAAATATTCCAGCTGTGCCAGTTTGTGATGGTAAGTCGATGCCGGACCGACCGGTTCTCAGCATCCGGTGTTTAAAAAAATTAATAATAATACAGCAGTCCATGCTCATGTGCACTGTTCCCTCCTCTGTGTAGGAAAACTCCCAGAATGCCCCTCTGGTCCACGCCACGCTGGAGACGCTGCTCCGCTTCCTGAACTGGATCCCTTTAGGCTACATCTTCGAGACCAAGCTCATCAGCACGCTGGTCTACAAGGTGAACCCACGGCTGGTCTTCATCACGGCTTCGTCCTCAACGTGTTTTCTATAAATTACATATCACAGAACCGCGTTAATTATGGAAGTCGAGTCTCAAGCTGAAACGATTAGTCGCTTAATTGGATTGATTTTGGTAATTGATTAGCCGTTTAATTAATTTATGAAGTTTCTCATATCTGTCATCTGAGTATAATGTTTTTTAGCTCTCCGAAATTGTTGTGGATTATTGTTCTTACAATTGTGTTGAGCAGCAAAAGCATGATGCGTGTTTTAAGTTGGTCCGTCTCACGTTGCTCGTGTTGCAGTTCTTGAACGTCCCCATGTTCCGCAACGTGACGCTCAAGTGTCTGACGGAGATCGCCGGCGTGAGCGTCAACCAGTACGAGGAGCAGTTTGTCAACCTGTTCACCCTCACCATGTGCCAGCTCAAACAGGTACACACACACACACACACACACACACACACACACACACTCTGCAAGCTACACTCTGTGTCAGAAGTCCTTCTGGACGATGATCTGACTCAATTTGAGTTTTGCTACATTGAACCCGTTTGTTTCTGAGAGACGTTGATCCTCTGGTGGATCAATGCTGGAGACACCGGGACACACACACACACACACACACACACACACACACACACACACACACACACAAAATCATTTTGAGTGGTGCTCAAGTTAATTGCACTCTGTATGATTACACACAAGCACAATTACATGAGCCCACTCTGTGTGTTTGTGTGTAATAATAACAACAGTTTGTGCAAACCTCCTCAGTTTCCTGCCCCCACACACACACACACACACACACACACACACACACACACACACACTTGTCAGCAGTGTTCTGTTGTTCACTGTCATTACACGTAAACACTAATTAGTGTTCTGAGGGGACGACACAGTCGAAAGCTGCAGAGGAAAACTCCCAAAACAAAAAGGCCGAGCGGCCCGCTGCAGTGTAGTTTGTTTGTTTGTTTGTTTGTTTGCTCGTCGACCTTCCTCCAGCAGCACAGAGGGAACGTGACATGCAGGCGGCTGTATACACTCAACCACACCTGACACAGGTGTGACTGCCTCTGCAGCCCGTGTCATCAAAGCGTTCCTGAATCAACAATACGTTTCTACGAGACTGAGAATCATTTAATGTCATAATTTAAACGTTTGATCAGGCCGACGAGAGCAAACCTCATTCATGTTGCACTTTACAGAGGTGAAGAGTGCTTTAGAGGAACTGGTGCAAAAGAGTGAGGGACAAAAACAACGTGATGAAGTCCACAAATGCACAATATAGTGATAAAATCAACGTTTTCTACAGATTTGAGTGGGTTTGGCTGTAATATTACTTTTGTTGTTGCACAGTCATTATTTTTATACATAACATTATATTTATACATTATGTATATGTAACAAATGTTGCTATATTTGATATTTTGTACACTCTGCACCAGGTGGCTGTAAACAGCTCCACCTGCCTGCAGACGGTGGAAGAGGGCGTCGATCTCGGCTTCATCAGGATGTTTTCTGGGGCGCGAGTGAGGCGGTCGGGTCTAAACCGCCACGTTCCCCGATAACAAGCGCTCCCCGATAACAAGCGCTCCCCGATAACAAGTGCTCTCAAAGATGACACATCGAGCTGCTTTATGATATTTAGGTCGGTGGCTTTGAGGTTGACCCCGTAAATGTCTGGTAAGAGTAGAGCAGAAACCAACCTTTATTTTATTTTGTTTCAATCTTAAGATTTGTCTTTCATCTTTATTTATATGCTTTATAGATGATTTACCTACATGACATGTTTTTAATTCACTCGTGGTTAGTGAAACGTATTAAAGCTATAACTAATACACAAAGGGTCGTGGTTATGCTTAAAGATGTTTTCCCAAAGCTTCAGTGCTCATACTGAGTGTTTCATTGTGATGAAGCATCTAAACTCTGTTTACTTCCTGAAGCCTCTGACCCGCCTCCAGGTCTCTGTTATTGTCTGTAGGTTCAGATGAACAGGGTTCTGGGTGGTCTGGAGTCCTGTTTACAGTCCAGTCAAACAAAACCCTGCGGACGGGGTTTATAAGTGAGGCGAAGAAAAGTTAAATGAAGGTTAGTTCATGGACGTCGTGTTTCTTATTTCTTTTGCCCCCTCGTGTAATCAGATGCTGCCTTTGAACACGAACATCCGACTGGCGTACTCCAACGGGAAGGACGACGAGCAGAACTTCATCCAGAACCTCAGCCTGTTCCTGTGCACGTTCCTCAAAGAACACGGCCAGCTCATCGAGAAGAAGCCCAACCTGCGGGAGTCGCTCATGGAGGTAGGACCCCCTTCACTGCATGGAGGGGAGGGTCCGGCTCCATGAACAAACCCGGCTCTCAGCCTCTGCTTCAGGCCTGTTGAGAGGGAAACCTCCCCCGACCTCCGTCCCTGTTTGTCCACTTCTTATACGAACTGGCTCAGATTTATTTTACCTTTATTTAACCAGGCAGATCATTAAGAACAATGTCTTATTTACAGTGATGGCCTGACAAAAAAAAAAACGACACAAACATGTGACGACATAAAAACAGGGTTAAAAAACAAGGATTGAATATTTAAAAAAATCATTAAATCCAATCTAAGAGATGATCATTTCAGGAGTGGTGATGTTTTAGAGCAGAGGAGGAAAGACCTGAAGGAGGTTACAGAGATATAATAATCCCAGATGTAACAACAATGTGGTCTAACGTTAAATTACATTTTTTGCTCTAAATGAAGAAACTGATGTTTAACCTGAACCCTTCTTTGTAACAGAAGAATTAAACTGCTTGTTCCCGTGACCCTGCAGGCCCTGCACTTCATGCTGCTGGTGTCGGAGGTGGAGGAGACGGAGATCTTTAAGATCTGCTTGGAGTACTGGAACCACCTGGCAGCAGAGCTCTACCGGGAGAGTCCGTTCTCCACCTCCAGCACGCCGCTGCTCTCAGACGTGCCGCCTCGCCGACACCTCTACCTGCCCGTCCTCTCCCAGGTAGGCCGGCCCCCCAACACTCAGATACTAAACCACGACCACCCACACTTTGACCCCCGGAGACGGACACAAATGTATAGAATTGTGGGGGGGAAATCCCCGTTTTTGGGGTCAAACCTAAAGTACAGAACCCAAAGATGCAGCATTTACCGTCTTGTCTGGATTACACCACACCTCGTCATCCTCCTCTTCCTCCTCCTCCTCTTCCTGAAGGTGCGCCTGCTGATGGTGAGCCGCATGGCCAAACCAGAGGAGGTGCTGGTGGTGGAGAACGACCAGGGCGAGGTGGTCCGGGAGTTCATGAAGGACACCGACGCCATCAACCTGTACAAGAACATGAGGGAGACTCTGGGTGAGTCCACGCCCCCAAAACTAGACTCTCTGTGAGGTTTGAAGTGGGACTCTCTCGTTTCCGGCGGTGTAGATTTATTTTTGGTGCACTGAATTTCTTTAATCTCTTCCTGGTTAATCGTAAATTGCATAACTTGGTCAAGAAAATTGTAATTTCTGTAAGTTGTCTGGTTTATTCCTGCATCAGGCAGAAGTGATGCACGTCTCTGTTTATAGTTTTTCTTCCCACACTGATGACTCATCAGTTTGTTAAATGGTCAACCAAGATAACTAGAATGGCGTGGACGCGGCAGACCTGACGAGTCATTGCGTGACTCATTCGTTTCTGCAGTGTACCTGACCCATCTGGACTACGCCGACACTGAACGCATCATGACGGAGAAGCTGCACAACCAGGTGAACGGCACCGAGTGGTCGTGGAGGAACCTGAACATGCTCTGCTGGGCCATCGGCTCCATCAGCGGGGCGATGCACGAGGAGGACGAGAAGAGGTTCCTGGTCACCGTCATCAAGGTGGGAAGAAGAATACATATTATATTATATCCTTTTGTGTGGCCCTGTAGCTAAGATTAACGGTGTGTGTGTGTGCGCTCAGGACCTGCTCGGCTTGTGCGAGCAGAAACGAGGGAAGGACAACAAGGCCATCATAGCGTCCAACATCATGTACATTGTGGGCCAGTATCCTCGCTTCCTTCGAGCCCACTGGAAGTTCCTGAAGACCGTCGTCAACAAGCTGTTTGAGTTCATGCATGGTGAGAAGATCACAAAATCAGATCCGATAAATGTTTGAATCAAAGCTCCCGCTGCTGTTTGAAAGAGCCTCCTGATGAGACGGAAGCAGCCTCGTGCGACGAGAGGGAGGCGTCTTTGTTGGCGTCTCTCGTTTTTACAGGAGTGCCCTGAACGCCTCTGGTTGAAAAATACGTCGACGCAGAGCGGAAAAGCCATTTTTTATTTTAATTTTTTCACTTTTGCTGCATACTTAAGTGACTCAAAGGTTCCACTGCCGGCTCGATGTCAACGCTTTCGTGTTTCTTCTCCATGACTCAGAGACCCACGACGGGGTGCAGGACATGGCGTGCGACACCTTCATCAAGATCGCCCAGAAGTGCCGGCGTCACTTCGTCCAGGTGCAGGTGGGCGAGGTGATGCCCTTCATCGACGAGATCCTCAACAACATCAACACCATCATCTGCGACCTGCAGCCGCAGCAGGTCTGCCCTCGTCTCCGGGCGTTTTCCTTTTTCTTACGTTGCATTTCTGCCATTTTAAAAAAAGTCCCTTTTTAAACGCCCGTCTCTGCAGGTGCACACGTTTTATGAGGCCGTCGGCTACATGATCGCAGCGCAGACGGACCAGGCGGTCCAGGAGCGCCTGATCGAGAAGTACATGCTGCTGCCCAACCAGGTGTGGGACAGCATCATCCAGCAGGCCACCAAGGTGAGCGCCGATACCGCCTGCAGTCCACAGCTGTGGGAAAATCCGCCCCTTTTGCTGACTTGTGGACTCTCTCCTGCAGAACGTGGACATCCTGAAGGACGCGGAGACGGTGCGCCAGCTGGGCAGCATCCTGAAGACTAACGTCAGGGCCTGCAAGGCCGTGGGCCACCCCTTCGTGGTCCAGCTGGGGAGGATCTACCTGGACATGCTCAACGTCTACAAGTGTCTGAGCGAAAACATCTCCTCTGCAGTGCAGACCAACGGTGAGTGTGTGTTTTTTATTTATTTATTTTTTTTTTTTTTATAAAGAAAACATGATTTCGGAGACTAAATCAGAGAAACCAAAGCCCAGGAGTGAAAGGAGAGTGAGACATCATAATTATAATAACCCGTCAGGGCGAGACATATTTCATTAATACAAGATTTTCTAATCATAATATTCATTTAATTGATTCAGGCTCGCCTGTAATGAATGCGGTTGGATTCACATCTATTATTTAACATTATTCACACTCTTTATTGTATAAATCAAAGTGTAAAATGTTGACAAACAAAACGACTAGACTTGTTATATATTTTCTTTTGTTGTGTACTTATATTATCTCTGTTTCCAACAATTTTCTAACCCGAGAAATCCATCATATAAATCAATCTAAATTTACATTTTTCCAGTTTTAATTAATTTTTCTGCAGACATGTCAAAGTGGAAAAACCCTCCCCGTCCACATTGTCATGGTTACCCACAAAATAGATGAAACATAATTTAAATAGAAGAATATTCATTATTATTACTTTTATTACATTACATTTAGCTGACGCTTTTATCCAAAGCGACTTACATGATATACAGTAGACCGTAGACACAGCAACAGTGAGCAATGAGGGTTAAGTGTCTTGCTCAAGGACACAACGACATGGACTAGTGGAGCCTGGGTTTGAACCACCAACCCTCTGATTGAAAGACTGACTTGCTAACCACTGAGCTGTGCGGCGACTTAATAAGTGAATGAGGTATATTAAGTGAAAATAAAATGGTAATTATCATAATAATCTGTCTTTTGTTTCCATTGAGATGAAATGCATGTTGTGCGTGTTAAACATTTAATTATTTAATACTTTTATACAAAATGCTGTTTTCTTCAGCACTTATTTAAAACTTCAAATGAGAATTAATCGATCACATCTTTGGATCCAGTTGGAGACACAGTGAGGGTCGAAATGAATGAACGGTTCACTGTCACCTGGTTACCTGGTTAACCCGTTAATCTCTGTGCAGGTGAGATGGTGACCAAACAGCCTCTGATCCGGAGTATGAGGACCGTGAAGAGAGAGACGCTGAAGCTGATCTCAGGCTGGGTCAGTCGCTCCAACGACCCCCAGATGGTGAGTCGGCCTTTTCTTTATACTGGGATCATCCGGTCGTGGAAAACCTGGAAAAGTCATGGAATCTTAAAATGGTTATTTCCAGGCCTGGAAAAGTCCTTGAAAAAACTAAAATCCCCAAAGTTTAGTAAAAGTCGTGTAAATGTGTTATATTCATGTGTTCATGTGGTTCATTTACGCTGAGTTTGAAATAATGAATATGCTTTTAAAAGAAAGACTCAAAATATAAGCAGGCATACGCTGAGTATATCTATAGATGTTTATTCTTTTAATCAAACTATTGTCTCTCATTCATTTGTGTCCTTTAAGGAATACTGTATGCTTTGGAATCCTCATTGTTAGTTTAAATACTACATTTTATCACTTTTTCATGGACACACCCAGATTTCACTAAATGTTTGCTCATGGGAATTTGGTTTAAAGTCCTGGAGCTCCATTGTTCCCAATGTGTCTGAACCTGTATCGATGACCCGACTCTGAGTCTTAACTGTCCCCGTTGTGCGGTCCAGGTGGGGGAGAACTTCGTGCCCCCCCTGCTGGAGGCGGTCCTCATCGACTATCAGAGGAACGTCCCGGCTGCCCGGGAGCCCGAGGTCCTCAGCACCATGGCGACTATCGTCAACAAGCTGGGCGTTCACATCACGGGAGAAATCCCCAAGATCTTCGACGCCGTCTTCGAGTGCACGTTGAACATGATCAACAAGGTGCGTCCGCGGCGGTCGGGCTCAGCCGGCGTTTCCACGGGGGAGCGGCTCTAACTTGTGGTTTTCCTCTCGTTGCCGTCAGGACTTTGAAGAATTCCCGGAGCACAGGACCCATTTCTTCTACCTCCTCCAAGCCGCCACCTCCCAGTGCTTCCCGGCCTTCCTGTCCATCGCCCCGGCCCAGTTCAAGCTGATCCTGGACTCCATCATCTGGGCTTTCAAGCACACCATGAGGAATGTGGCCGACACAGGTCTGTCTCACAATACATCACTAAAACGGGCTCGAAAGGGTTAAATAACAACCGCTCCGGGACCGGTTCTGTAGATTAGTTTCATGGTAACTTTAAACATTTAAAACATCTTAATGGAGTTTTAAATGATGCTTCAGTTGCAGCTGGAACATGTTCGACGCTCCTCTTCACCTGAACAATAACCAGATTATGATCGGTTATGTAATCGGTCATCAGTGAGGTTGGGGGTGTCTGACGGGTCCCCGTGTCCCCCCCAGGTCTGCAGATCCTCTACATCCTGCTGCAGAACGTGTCCGGGGAGGACGCGGCAGCTCAGAGCTTCTACCAGACGTACTTCTGCGACGTGCTGCAGCACATCTTCTCCGTGGTCACCGACACCTCTCACACTGCAGGTAAACACTGATGGGACGCCAGCTGGGCGGATTATTGTGTTACAAGATCAAAATATACAATGTCCATGTTTTAGTTTTCAAATAGGAAGTTTGCACGAATGTGTGCCGCCGCATTAAGGTCGTTGCAGGTAAATAAATAGATGCATTACAGAGCCGGGGTGAGGAGGTAATACTCCTCAAAGTGTATTCTCTGAGAATAATGTGGTAAAATAACCTTCAAGATTAAAGTGGTAAAATTATAAGAAGAAATACTTGAATAATGTCGTAAATTTACACGACAAATTCATGACGGGGGGCGACAACAACCGAGCTTCACTTTGCGAGATTAGATGGACCATCACGCCACAGACGCCACAGACATCAGATAGATAGATAGATAGATAGATAAGTACTTTATTGATCCCCTAAGGGAAATTCAAGATCCAGGTAGCTCCAGACATCATACAAACATAATATACACATACTGTTAAACTATTAAAAAGGATTATCAATAAAAATAAAAGTTAAAACACATTATTAAGAGGGGGGGGTTGTGCAAAGGGCCAAATAGCCAGTAGTCAGTGAAACATTGTGTAAACAGTGAGTAAGTTGAGGGCTGTGCAAAAGGCTAACATAGCCAGTAAACATGGCCCACTAGGAAACATCAGACGCTGGTCAGCAGGGAATACCGCATGCTTCTGTTGGCTGTCGTGCTCTTGTAGCCACACAGCGGACAGACGGACGCTGTCGCCTCACGCACACACCAGCATGTTGTTGTGACCGACTCACAGCAACGTCTCTAAAACGTCTGGATGCTTGTGATGTCCATCTGGTGCTTCTTGGATAAAACTGCCAGTATTTCCTTTATTATTGCTAAATCTGATTTTAATTTTAATTTATTGGGTCGTCCATTGATCTGTGGTGAGATGAGGTTGATCCAAGCTCCCAAAGCCGAGCAAATTGAAGTAATTTTTCTTTGAATTTGTGAATATTTTGCAAATCTTACATATTTGTAATTGTAAATATAGAAAGAAAGAAACAAATTGAATCTCGAACTATCTGAAATCTTTTATTTCTACACTATATTTTTTTTTTGCTGCACAGGACCATAATATACAGAATTTCAAGTATAAAGGCGGGGCTTCTTATATCTTTAACGACTTTATCAATATGTAAAATGGAATGCATTGCCTTGTGGGGTGTCAGCAGCTTTAATGATGATGATGATGATGCCTCTTCCTATCCAGGGCTGACCATGCACGCCACCATCTTGGCCTACATGTTCAACCTGGTGGAGGAAGGGAAGGTGAGCGTGGCGCTGAGCGCCGCCAGCCCGGCCAACAACCAGGCGCACGTCCAGGAGTACATCGCCAACCTGCTGAAGACGGCCTTCCCCCACCTGCAAGAGTACGTACACACACGAGGATCAGAGGATGAATACATATTTATTTATTTAACTATTAGAGAGTGTTTGTAATTTCTGCAGAAAATAAGGTCTGAGTTTGACAAACGACTGAGAGTCTTATGCTTCGCTCCACAAAACACATTCCACCCGTTCATATGTCTTAAAGCTGTTGTTGTTGGAAAGGTCATGTGACCCTTTCTAACGGGGGCCGTTGTCTTCAGTGCCCAGGTGAAGGTGTTCGTCACGGGGCTGTTCAGCCTGAACCAGGACATCCCGGCCTTCAAGGAGCACCTCAGGGACTTCCTGGTGCAGATCAAGGTGAGCGTCCAGGCTCCATTTCCACCACGTGATGACATCACTCCTTGTACAGACGATGTATAAAAGAGGACACGGCTTTATATCATTTAGTTTTTACTGTGCTGGAATATTGTGAGAATTGTAACGAAGCATATCGAGCAAAACATCCTCAATATGATTCTAACCTTCGATCAGAGTAAAGATGGAAAGGAGACGAGGCTTCATTCACCAAAGGGGCAACTCGTCGCCTCTGTAGGGACTTCATTTATTCACTCACTCACTCATTCATTCATTCACTCATTCATACACACATTCATTCATACACACATTCACTCATTCATTCACTCATTCATACACACATTCATTCATACACACATTCATTCATACACACATTCACTCATTCATACACACATTCATTCATACACACATTCATTCATACACACATTCATTCATACACACATTCATTCACTCATTCATTCATTCACACATCCATACATTCATACACACATTCATTCATTCACTCATTCATTCATTCATTCATACACACATTCATTCATTCACTCATTCATTCATTCATTCATACACACATTCATTCATACACACATTCACTCATTCATTCACTCATTCATTCACACATACATACATTCATACACACATTCATTCATTCATTCATTCACTCATTCATTCATTCACACATACATACATTCATACACACATTCATTCACTCATTCACTCATTCATTCACTCATTCATTCACTCATTCACTCATTCACTCATTCATTCATTCATTCACTCATTCACTCATTCATTCACTCATTCACTCATTCATTCACTCATTCATTCATTCACTCATTCATTCATTCATTCATTCACTCATTCATTCATTCATTCACTCATTCATTCATTCATTCACTCATTCATTCATTCACTCACTCATTCATTCACTCATTCATTCACTCATTCATTCACTCATTCATTCATTCATTCACTCATTCATTCACTCATTCACTCATTCATTCACTCATTCATTCATTCATTCACTCATTCATTCATTCACTCATTCATTCATTCACTCATTCATTCATTCACTCATTCACTCATTCATTCACTCATTCATTCATTCACTCATTCATTCACTCATTCATTCACTCATTCATTCATTCACACATACATACATTCATACACACATTCACTCATTCACTCATTCATTCATTCACACATACATACATTCATACACACATACATACATTCATACACACATTCACTCATTCACTCATTCACACATACATACATTCATACACACATACATACATTCATTCATTCATTCACACATACATACATTCATACACACATACATACATTCATACACACATACATACATTCATACACACATTCACTCATTCATTCATTCACACATACATACATTCATTCGCCACTTTCACACAACACTTGCATTCCATGCACATTATCTTATTTTTATATTCTACTCAACTGTAAATATTCATTCATTCCCATTTATTGCACTCTGTTAAGTGTTAAATGTTAGCACTAAACAGGACAAATTCCTCAAATGTGAAACCAAACATGCTGATAAACGGTTCTGATTCTGATGGTTCAATGAGATAAACTTTAAGTTGTACCCTCGGTGGAACACCTCTGCGCTGTGAAAGCGTCGGCGTTGTCCAGCTGACTCTGCCCGTCCCGGTGCTGATCCTCTGCTCGTGTGATCCTGCAGGAGTTTGCCGGCGAGGACACGACGGACCTGTTCCTGGAGGAGAGGGAGACGGCGCTCCGCCAAGCCCAGGAGGAGAAGCACAAGCTGCAGCTGTCGGTGCCGGGAATCCTCAACCCGCACGAGATCCCGGAGGAGATGTGCGACTGAAGGGGCGGCGTGTACAGGACAGCTGAGGGGGGAGGGGGGGAGCAAGGACGCTGACTGTTGATACATTTGTTTTCTTTTCAAGTGTGTTTGGATGCGTGTGTGTGTGTGTGTGTGTGTGTGTGTTTGAAAAGAGAATGAGGGGCCAGAGGAAAGACCCCAGCACTCGGTTGTACGTCGACCAAATAAATGTCAATATGTAAATGAGACTTGTCCCTCTGACCCTCCTCAACCCCGGTGCGGATTCTTTCCCTTTTTTTTCTTTTTTTTTTCCTACAAACTTATTTTATACAGCGATGTTTTTTTCTTTCTGTGTAACATGCCATGTTTTTGTTAATTCTGTTGCTAATTAAAGCTTTACGTTTTGGCCATACGGTTATTTTACACCTGCATGAAGTTGAAATAATTCCCGGTTATTTTAAATCCCTCGTCACCTCCTCTGCTCTTTGTTAATATGTAATATATAATGTTGAAACACTTGATGGCCAGGTGACAGACTGCTCTGGTTTCTGAAGTGCCACGTGCACGGGGCGGGACGAATGTGATGCTCATGGGGACGGCGTGTGCGTCCCGGCTTCCTTTTGTTGTCTGGTTTTGGTTTGTCGGTGTGTTTGTTTTCCCTGGCTCTGAGTCAGCTGGGCCGCTCTGCGTTTGGATGAGAAGGAAGGCTGTGTGCATATCATCCTGTTTGTAAAGCTGTCTCAGTACTCTGAGAATATAAAGTTGGCTATTTTTACAAAAAAAAAAAAAGAAGAAAACAAAAACAAGTCTGTGTGACTCTGCTTCTTTTCTCAAAGCCCTGAAGGTTACGTGGGAAAAACCTGGAAAAGAACCGTAACGTCACGGCTCTGCTTCAGGACTTGAGGAGTTATTGCAAGTGACAGGATGAAAAGGTTTTGGAAAGTTTGACTTTTGATGGATGACGTTACCGTTTGAGGAAACTGTTCCCAAACTGGGAGGGGAGGGGGGAGCATTTCATTACAGTAATTGATAGACATCATTTATTATTGGTTCCACTAACGGGACTAAATGTCTCCTGTAAAATAGAAAATAAATAAAGGTCTTTGGGTTAACCTTTATAGTAAGTTAAAGCCAAGATGAGCTCGTTGGTTCAGCTTTAACATTTTAAATAGTTTGGACTACAGCAGCGTGCAGACTTGGATACTTTGCAGATTAAGATTGCTACAAAATATAAAATCAACAAATAAATTATGATGTATTATTATACATTAAATAGTGCTGCAACATTAAAGTGATGAACACATTAATGCAGCAATGATTATAATCCAATGATAGATATTATTCTGAAAAGGGCTATTCTGCATAATGAGTACTTTAAGTATGTTTTGATGTTAATACTTGTGTACTTTTACTGAACTAAAACTTTGAACACAGGACTTTTTACTTTCTAAATATTTCTACATAGTGGTATTGCTACCTTTACAGTAAAAGATCCAAGTACTTCTTCCACTACTATTATACAGACAAGACAAACACTAAAATAAACAGACAAATGATAAACAAGTACATAAACCTTTTGCAGTCATACGTATGAGCCTACACAAATAACTATTTAAATAGGCATTTAAAAAAAATCATTACCATTTTAGAGGTTTCGTATGAATAGTTTAAAAGCTCATTTAAAGATAATATTTTTTAAAAGTTTAAATTGTTTTATTGTAAATCAACAGTAATATTTCAAATTAAACAATTATTGAAAAATAATAAAATATATTATTATGATATAATAATCATAAAACAACATGCCGACTATTATTCAAGTTCGACAAGAACAATTTTCTCTGCGGTTGCCCTTGAGATCGCAAGAAAAAGGTTGTACCTCATGACGAAGATATCGCGAGACTAACGAAGAAACCCGAACGGCGGCGATGGTATAGTAGTGTGTGTGTCGCTCTCATTGCAAAGATATCGCGAGACTAACGAAGAAACCCGAACGGGGGCTATGGTATAGTACGAAAAGTCCCGAACTATCGCCACTGTGTGTGTCGATCTCATTGCAAAGATATCGCGAGACTAACGAAGAAACCCGAACGGGGCGAAGGAGATAGCGCGAAAAGTCCCGAACTATGTCCACTGTGTGTCGCTCTCCCCCCCCCCCCCGCACGCCCGCACGCCCGCTCCCTCTCCCCTCCCCTCCCTTTCCATCATGGCTGCCGTGTCTACTCTCTCAAGTAACGCTCAGACTGGACACTGACTCGATTTCTACATTTCCCAGCGGCTCCCAACTTTTTTTTTTTGGCGCATGTCACCTTTCGCTTGGATGCAAATCCCGTTCGCCGCCTTGTCTCCACCTCCGGCTCCACTCAGCGGGATAACCTCCACCGATCACTCTCCTCCACTGGGCCCTTTTTTTTTTTTTTAACCCCAAAAAAACAACCAACTGCACAGCCAACCAAGCCGACGGGGGAAAAAAAAACAACCAGCTCCCCCAGTGCGATGGTTTGACTCCGTGTGAAAATGTGTGAAAACTGCGCCGAGCTGGTGGAGGTTTTAAATGAAAGTACGTATGAAAAATAATAATTTAAAATGTTGCTCTCCAAGACTGAAGCAGCTGGTCGGCGTTAGCTTCACGTTAGCTTCACGTTAGCTGGATATAACTTTGTGTGTTTTCGTGCGCGAGCCTCTTCCGTTGAGACTTTTAGTGGAAGTCGTGTGGGTTTTTTGACACGCATGTCCCCATTTATTTTAATGTACCCTTTCCCAAAATTGAGTAGTTGAGGTTATTTTTTGGGCCTGTCTGTCAAAACACTCAACAAGCTAGCTCCCTGAATCCGATAAAAAAAATTATAATAAATCATCGTATCGCCTCGATGACATCACGGCTGTGACTTTTAAATGATTCTCCGCCGTTTGAACGCGCCGGTGCTCGGGATCCATTTATTATTATTATGTTCTTCTTCTGTGGTGCTGAGAGATGCTGGAAGTTAGCAGAGCTAGCCGAGTTTAGCCCGACTTTGTTTGATGTGTTTGTCAGGTCAAGTCTGCCACCTTTTGTGTCGCGGAGTTGCGGTTAACTTGTCAATAACACCCCGTCTCGCGCTCTACTGCTGACACGAGGACGATGACGTGAAATGCTTGTGTTTTTATTTATTTTTTATAAATGTTAATATCTCGTAGTCGAAGCTAGCTAGGGGAATTAATGGCTGCAACGAGGCGCATATTTTGGGGACACAGCAATACCGTTAATCCTCGGTAGCTCTCGGTGTGTCTTTCGGACCGACGTCGCGTGCACGTTAGCCTCACTCCTCGCTGTTTTTTGGGGGCGAGGGGGGTTAAATCACCCCGCCGAGCCCCCGGTTCACCTGCAGCTCTCACGTCAACTTAAGCAAAACGTAAATACAGGGGAGGCTTTTATAGATGGAAGTTAGCCGTCCGTCCAGGCGTGCTAACCGGGGCCTTGCTGCACCTCCGGGATGTCCGTAAGACATGGAACAAAGCGTGTGTGTGTGCGTGTGTGTGTGTGTGTGTGTGTGTTATAACAATATCTGCAAAGCCGTTACTATGCAGCGATTGACGGTTTATTTGGTCGTTTTCCTGGTTGGGTCCAGCCCATTGTGTGTGTGTGTGTGTGTGTGTGTGTGTGTGTGTGTGTGTGTGTATGTGTGTGTGTGAGAGAGAAGGGGAAAGCTCCTCCTGCAGGGCTCCACTTTAACAGACAAATCCTGCACCTGACTGAAGCGTGGGCTCACTTATTCAAGCTTCAAAAGGTACCCCCACCCCCCCTTAAAAAAAAAAAAAAACATAGACAGCAATTTATTTTTGACCAGTTGCTAATAAGATAGACACCCTAGGAGAGTGTGTGTACACATATTTGATTGTGAGAGTAAGCTGTGGCCACCTGTTTTTAAAGTATACATTTTTTTGGAAAGGAATGTCATCCTCATTGTGCAGTTTATGGTGTAGAGCGTATGGACCTCCCCAACATTACGGACATGTGTGGTGCTACCTGAACATGGTGTTCACAAAACCTGGTTTTATCCTCAAGATTTTACAAACTTGGATGCGAGGATTCTGCAACAGGAGCCTCGTGCCGCTTTCACACGGGAGATGCAGGCCTGCCACGGTTCTACGGACATGCCTCAAACCGTTGCCGGACGTCTTCATGCGAGCGCATCCAGTACGATATCTGGTTGTCCTTTCTCTGCGTGGTAGTCGAATGCAACTCAAAAACCGCACAATGACACAGAACCGCATTATCACAAAATAAAAGCCTGTCTTGCCCGGGCCTGCACGCTTTCTGTTCGGCCCGTTCCCTCTTTGTCTCTCTCGTTATGGAGGCTGGCAAATGACATTTAAAGGTCAATATAATTAATGTTCCGTCCTGAACAGAGGCGGCTAATCACCGAAGCCGGGCAGCCGCATGTGTTGGTCCGAATGTGTTTTTTGTGAAGTCGACCACTGATATTGGCATCATCATGATGATGATGAGGCCCGGCTTATGGTTGATGTTCCAGTTCATCCCAAAGGTGTTGGAATGGGATCGAGGGTCGGAGCTCTGCGGTCCAGTCAAGTTCCTCCACACCAAACTGGGGGGAAACCATTCCTCTGTGGTTTATGGAGACATGTTGAAAGAGGAAATAAACAAACACACTGTTTACACGCAGCGAGAAAGCAGCGTTAAGATTTCCCTTAATTGGAACTGAGGGGTCGAGGCCAGATGTAGGATTCCCACATACCTTTTAGCTTTATTGTGTATTTTAAACAAATGATTTGTTTCAGTCTTGTGCTTTTGTCTGAGCGACGGTTCACCCATATTCTGTATTCTGTATTCATATACCTTCTTTTCTAGGTTTGGCTTAGGTTAGGTGTTTTTGTACAATATGTGGACAGAAAAATAACATTCTAGTAACTAGAGGGCTGTTTTCTCATACTGGTGTGTGTACTGGTCTACAGGTCAGGTTGTCTAATTGATTGTCACAAAGCATCATGTGTTTCGCTTCCTGTTGCATGGTGATCGGAAGTCAAACCGTATTGATTTTAACCTGCTTTATTAAGTATGCCGGAGGCGTCATTGTGTGGAAAATTGCAGTAATTGTCGTGATAAACAGAGTTGCTTTGTGTTCTGTCAGATTTTTTCTTTTACACTTTGCAGTTAAAGCTAGTTGTCATTTTAGAATAATTAATACCAGTGAGTTAGTGAATATACAATACCTGACTTTCAGTGCCCTAATTTGAGAAATATACAATTTTGTTTCTGCAAAAGATAAGATTTTGCCCTATCTTTAGGGCTGAGTATTGAACTTTAAAAAAAACATGAATGTCTGCGCCTCAGACTGAAGTTTGCGGTGTTGATGTGGTGTTGAGTTGGAGTTGGATCGAGGGTAAAGCTGTGCTGATGTGCTGCTTTCTCCTCACTGTAGTTTGGCTTGATTCAGACTCAAGTTACATGACAGCAAATCTGCTGCTGATGTGCTTTAAAAAAAAAAACCATCTCACCAGTCAACTATAAAATGATGAAACCATATGAAAGCTGGTTGTATTTCGGTGTCCGGCTACAAACCGTGTTGTGATGGCTGGTTCAGCAGCAGGGAGCTGTCAGCTGTGACAGCTCTGTTACAAGACTGGTGTGTGCGTGCGCGCGCGTGTGTGTGTGTGTGTGTGTGTGTGTGTATGTGTGTGTGTGTGTCCTTTTACAACGGGGCGCTGTGCTCAGCGGGTGTTTCCACGTGGTTTCTAAAAATGCAAGGATTTAGTTTCTTTTGTGTTTTTACGTATGGTAACTGAATAACTTTTGAATGTTGTCACCTCGGGTGGTGTATTCTGTAGTTTATTTTTCAGACCTTTTTCTAAATGAACCTGCATAAAGTCACGCCTGTACAATTGAGAATATCTATTGTCATTGTTTTTAGGGTCAGAGAGCACTGCATATATGATTTAACCCTTCTCCCTGTTTAAAACATCACACTCAAACTAAAATAAGTTGCTAAAATAAGATGATGCAACTTAAACAAAGAGTCGTCCCACTTAATGAGTAATCTAAAAAAAATATTGATGGAGGTAAATTACAATATAAGTGACGGCTGAATTCCATTTCTTTGACGATGCACAAGCTATTCAGTTTTCTGCCCTTATTGCAAAATAGACAATTTCCTAACTAAGCTGCTACCATGGCTAATGAACATATTTATTCCTCTAATATTCCCGTTTACGTTCAACAGTCTGACCGAGCAGCCGCCTGCAACATGTAAATGTCCTCTGTGGGGAAATAGGATATAGGAAATAATGAAATGCCATTATTTTGTATTTATTTTGGGAGAACTAATCCTGAAAGAAGTGAAATCACAAGGTCATGTTGACGTTGACCTCGGACTCCGAATGAAACAACAACAAGAAAGAAATGTGGTGAAAGTTCAGTCAGGGAGCAGCGGAAGCTTCTCACGTATCGATTTCACACTTCTTATGACATAAAGGATGTTCTAATTCATTAAATAACGAGAACTTTCTTTTGGATGTAAAGGTCTGCCGGATGTAAGGTTTACGGTGACTCGTATTTATTGTTATGCCTCTGAGCCGGAAGCCGTGTGTTTTTCTTTTCTGGGTTATTCGTTCTCGTTCTCGTGATATCTCAGGAACGCTGGAAGGAACTTTCTTCAGATTTGGCTAAATTTAAAAAAAAAAAAAAAAGCCTCCTGGACTCATAGATTCAGATTCTGATGAACCTTTTCATGCAGTCTCGTCTTTGTCTCCATCAAACACACACCGACCTCCTTGTGTTGACCTTCTGGTTCTCCAGCTCCTGATGAGAAGTTGAACTTAGGAACCTTTTTAATATAATGTCCACAAATATATTTTTTTTTTACTTCAAATGCCATTCAGTCACACTTTTAAAAAAAGGGAAAGGGATGGCTGTTTGTTTCAGACAGTCAGTTCCTTATTTTGACAATCATGCATCATTTTTCTTTTTTTTAATTGTCGGAAGATGCTGGTTTGGTTTAGGTGGAAACCCGAAACACAAACATGTGTTTACGAGGTCAGACAGGAAGCTGCTGTTGCCGTGGAGGGGTTGTTTACTTCCTGTCCAGAGGAGGCGTGGAGCCGATAACGGGACCTCGAGATGCCGATGAGTGTCAGGGCGACTGTTGCCACAGCAACGCGGCTGTCGGTGGATGATGTTCAGTCGACCACTTCGGTCCAGACTGAAATACCTCGAGGTTCATTTGTTGTCATTGTGCAACACGGAGTTGCTCAAGAAGGATTCATGAACCGCTCTCTGATCCATTGTAATGACTTTGATGATGTTCGTCCAGCATCATCACCCGGCTTAATTTCATATTTATCCAATATTTTTTGATAAGTACGTGCAAAACCGTTGCCATTCCCAGGGTGAACACGGTCAACGTTTTACCTGCTAATCCTCAACATGTTAGCATCCTCATTGTCTCCATTTTAGCATTTAGCTCAAAGAGCCACTGTGCTCTCGCAGGGCAACTATTGGATACAACTAATAAAAGTATCAGAGGGAATTGTTTAACTTTGAAAACGATGAATGGAAGCAGAGTAATGTACACATTGTAATCTTTACATTCTCCATGAAATAACAGTTTTCTGCTATTTTGCTTTAAACACGAGTTTGCCTGCAAAATACGAAACCCTTCAAACCAAAAGATGAAGGCCCAAACGCGTTGCTCTGACAATGAAGTTCTTTCTACCACAAGAGTTGCTGTGGTTAACTTCTCCTTATATTTACAAGTAGACTGTTACAGAAGATATCTGCCAGCTCTGATTGGTTGTTCCTTATCACCTGACCTGTGTTGTGCACTGCAGAGCTTCAGAAGTTGTGAACATCCCCTGCAGATGTTTTTTCCTTGTTGAAGTCTTTTATCTCGGCTGTAATTCTTTAAAAGAAAGAAATGCAGTGACACTTCAGCCTCTACTGAAGTTATTGTTTATTTGAACTCTGCTTCAGTCATTTTGAGCTCTTCAGATCTTCTGTGTTGGCCTTCAGAAACCCTTTCAGAGCCCCAGCTGCAGCGCTCACGTTGAACGCCTCCAGTCTGGCTGAACCTCTCGGTCAGCGTGCAGGTGTCCTCCCCCGCGTTGTATTTATACCCACGCCGAGCCGCAGCCGTAAACTGGGGTTTAACGCCGGCACCCGGGCGCTCGCTCCCAGATGCCACGGCCATCGCCACGGCGGCGAAAACGACATCCCTCGGCAGGAAAATGGCCAAAATCCCAGAGGCCTGAAGCCACAGAGGAGCTTCTCTAGCGCCGAAAGGGGCGTCGGTCCGGTTCCCGTGAGGAACGGCGTCCTGTCGCGCGGCACGCCGGTTCATTGAGTTCCTTTTGCCGCCGCTTTCCGTGTCCTGTGTGTCTCTGCCGTGAAATCCAGGTCAGCGACTCAATGCAGACACTTGATTCCTGTAAGCCGGGCGTGACCGGTGTGGCTCCGCCAACAGAAGAACTGTAACTGTAGACTCCAGGAGGCCGCTGCCAACATTTAATGTCTTTGTAGTTGGCAGCCTCCGACCTGACGGAGGCCTCCGAGGCCAGAAACATCCACCAAGGGTCGGCATACGTTTCGAATTTGTGTTTTTCCTTTTTTTAATTTATTCAGATATGTTTCCATCACTCCCAGTTTTTGTGAAACGTCTTCCACTTATTCCTCAGGGGAAGTTTTCTGCAGTTTTCCCATCCCGTGCGTGTTTCTTATTAGGGATGAGGCCACGTAGGACTTTAATACGGATTTAACGACTAAAATCAAGTCAAGAGAAAAATAGAGTGTGAGTTTGAAAAAAATAGCCTCCAGGAGTTAATAAAAATAATTGTGTTCATGCAGAGGGACCTTTTATGATTTATTGTTTCCTTATTTGAGATTGTTTGTGTGTTTTATGATGTGTTTTATCTGCGGTGATTCCAGGGTGTTTTTAGTGCTATTTTATGAAACAAGATAATTATGATATATCATTTTCACAGTATCCCAATGCTTATCTTGGTTCTTACTTATTTCAGTCAGCTAGTTGTGCTAAAAATAAGACGGCAGAATGTGCTCCCCAAAAGTAATATCAGACAACTCTGCATGTGTTTTGGTGCGTTTACTCTGGTTTTTAGTTTCAGCAAATTAAGTTGTTTGACTTTGGGGTGAAAGGTTTGCATCTTCCTTATTATGCTAATTCATAACTGAATAGTATTTGAATGACAAATGGATGTTTAAAACACTGACATTGGGTTTTGTTCCCAGATAATTGGATGTGAATAAAATGTAAAAGATGCGTCTCTAACGGTACCCCCTCTCTAACGGTACCCCCTCTCTCTAACGGTACCCCCTCTCTCTAACGGTACCCCCTCTCTCTAACGGTACCCCCTCTCTCTAACGGTACCCCCTCTCTCTAACGGTACCCCCTCTCTAACGGTACCCCCTCTCTCTAACGGTACCCCTCTCTCTAACGGTACCCCCTCTCTCTAACGGTACCCCCTCTCTCTAACGGTACCCCCCTCTCTCTAACGGTACCCCCTCTCTAACTGTACCCCCTCTCTAATGGTACCCTCTTTAACCCTAACCCCCTCTAACGATACCCTCTCTCCTCCTCAGTATCGGACACAGACGGCAGTGAAGGAGGCTTCCAGCTGAAGAAGGAACATGCCCTGCGAGTGCTGGGCTACATCAGCTCCTGGACCCAGAGGTCAGTGCTTCCTCCTCCTGTGACCTCTGTGACCTCACTGACATAATGAGGCTGAAGCTATGACGTCGCTCTCCTCCGTCCTGCAGGTTGAAGGTGTCGTGAACACCTGCAGCTTTTTATTTCATTTGTTTTGACCACATTTCATACAAGCAGCCCTCTTCCTTAAACAGGACCTTGTCACTATAAGTTGGTGTAGTCAGGTGTTCCTTGACCCCTCCCCCATTCAACTCGGAAACATGGCAGTGTGTCTTTGGAAAAAAAAAACATTACAAAAATGAGAAAATTACAAATCTAATTCCATACAAGCTTGAAAGCCGTCGTAAAAGTGACGTAAAGCCGTGAGTAAGTTGAGGAAATGAAGACAAACTCTGCCATGTTGGCCAGCTGGGAAACATGTGGTCACGGAAACCAATAACTTACAGAGACCGACGCCACGCGGGCGCTTCAGCACCGTTTTCTAAATGATCATCTTCTTGAGAACGCGTGTCACATGACCGTCCACGTACACCGGCATGCGGAGAACGGGAAGCAGATCGCACAACAGCAAGCTTGAAATTCGTCGTCCATGTTGAAATGAATCCCTGGTTTGTTTACTTCCGGTAAAGGGTCATGTGACGAGTTAGGGAAGGACGCGTTGTGACTGCTGAGACCCGATCGAGCAGCGAACGCCATCGTTTCCAAACTTCTCCGCTCACGCCCGTCCACACTAGGACGTAACCCCGAAGTAAACAACTAGGGCTGCAACTAACGATTATTTTAATAATCGATTAATCTGTCAATTATTTTTTTCGATTAATCGATGAATTGTATAAAAAGCATACTTTCCAAACCTTTATTCAAAAACAGTCTTCTGAAAAAATCTTCAGAAAGTGCACAAACAGGTTGCTCCTTGAACATCCCTGAGCTGTTAAAGTAATAATAAAAAATAAAATAATGGACTAACACAAACATACACATGTATGTTTATATCAGCCAAATATATAGGCTTTTATTAAATAAAGTGCACAAAACATTTTGCACAACATTTTGTTTAAAGGAACCTGAGCTGTCAGAACAATAAATAACTTATAAAAAATAAAGAAAAATACTAATCAGAAAACTTAGCAGGATTTGTTTGAACGTCAGAACTTGTTCTATACACTACATTCAGATACACACACTCAAACTCTCACAGACGCACACACATACAAACCCACACACGCTCACAGACGCGCGCACACACTCAAACACTAACAGACGCACATACATACAAACACACGCGCGCACACACACACACTCACAGACGCGCGCGCACACACACACACTCACTCACAGACGCGCACACACACACACACACAAACACTCACAGACGCGCGCGCGTTCTCTCTCTCTCTCTCTCTCTCTCTCTCTCTCTCTCTCTCTCTCTCTCTCTCTCTCTCTCTCTCTCTCTCTCTCTCTCTCTCTCTCTCTCTCTCTCTCTCTCTCTCTCTCTCTCTCTCTCTCTCTCTCTCTCTCTCTCTCTCTCTCTCTCTCTCTCTCTCTCTCTCTCTCTCTCTCTCTCTCTCTCTCTCTCTCTCTCTCTCTCTCTCTCTCTCTCTCTCTCTCTCTCTCTCTCTCCCTTTGTTCAGACACATTGTTCTTACGAGCTAACGCTAACTTGTCCAGCTAATAACGAGTAAACAGCAGAAAGCTGCTGGAGGGACGTTACGTCTTCACTTCAAACGGAACACAACCTGCCGACTAGCCGCAGCACCGGAGCCTCAACCGGAAGTGCTCTACTAGCTGCCTGTTGAACGGCCTTCCTCCACGATGTGTTTCAGTCAACGTTACGGTCTCAGCTGGTCTCTCCTCGACCTCCACGATGTGTTTCAGTCAACGTTACGGTCTCAGCTGGTCTCTCCTCGACCTCCGCGATGTGTTTCAGTCAACGTTACGGTCTCAGCTGGTCTCTCCTCGACCTCCGCGATGTGTTTCAGTCAACGTTACGGTCTCAGCTGGTCTCTCCTCGACCTCCGCGATGTGTTTCAGTCAACGTTACGGTCTCAGCTGGTCTCTCCTCGACCTCCGCGATGTGTTTCAGTCAACGTTACGGTCTCAGCTGGTCTCTCCTCGACCTCCGCTCTGCTCCGCGCTCAACTTTTCATTTCATACTCAAACATCTCCGTGACTTATTGAGTGGCGTAATAATCGCGCGACACAACGAATCGATAATGAAATTCGTTGCCAACGCTTTTAATAATCAAATTTTATCGATTCGTTGTTGCAGCCCTATAAACAACAAAATAAAATGACAGTATATACGATCAGGGTGACAGAACCTATACATAGTGAGCATGTCTGAAGAAAAGCAGCTTCCATATGTCACCAATCAGCTGATTTTCATGGCTTGTAAATGTGACCCGAAGCAATGTCACCAATGGCGTCAGTTTTCTGCAGCCGCGTTCCCCTGCATCGGGTTCCCCTGCATCGGGTTCCCCTGCATCGCGTTCCCCTGCATCGCGTTCCCCTGCATCGCGTTCCCCTGCATCGCGTTCCCCTGCATCGCGTTCCCCTGCATCGGGTTCCCCTGCATCGCGTTCCCCTGCATCGGGTTCCTCTCTAACGTCTCCTCCCCTCTGCGTTCTCAGACAATGTCTCTGCTGCTTCAAGGAGTACAAGCACCTGGAGGTCTTCAACCAGCTGGTCTACGCCCTCATCAACCTGGTCATCGCTCAGATCAGCAGCCTGAGGGACCGCCTCTGCAGCGTCCAGGACCGCCTCCATAAAGGGGGCGTGTCGGGGGCGGAGGGGGGGTCCGAATGGAGCGGGGGCGAGGCGGCGCCCGGGCCCCTCCCCCAGCCGCCCTCGCCCGGGGAGGACGAACCCGTGAACGTGGAGAGAGACTCAGCCGAAGAGGACGCCGAGGCCCCTGACCTCAACCAGAGCCAGGGGCCCGGCCAGCCGTGCGAGGCCCAGATGGAAGCCCTGGGGCCCGGGGAGAGCGGCGCTGGGTCCGGGGGCGCCGACGGCGGCGCTGGAGCGAGCAGCAGCAGCAGCAGCACCAGCAGCAGCAGCGACAGCAGCGACAGCCAAGACCCCTTCAGCTCCTGGAGCACCGAGGAGCGCGAGAAGCTGCTGCTGTGCGCCGCCAAGATCTTCCAGATCCAGTTCCCCCTCTACACGGCCTACAAACACAACACACACCCCACCATAGAGGTGAGGACACACACACACACGGCCTACAAACACAACACACACCCCACCATAGAGGTGAGGACACACACACACAGCCTACAAACACAACACACACCCCACCATAGAGGTGAGGACACACACACACACAGCCTACAAACACAACACACACCCCACCATAGAGGTGAGGACACACACACACAGCCTACAAACACAACACACACCCCACCATAGAGGTGAGGACACACACACGGCCTACAAACACAACACACACCCCACCATAGAGGTGAGGACACACACACACAGCCTACAAACACAACACACACCCCACCATAGAGGTGAGGACACACACACACACAGCCTACAAACACAACACACACCCCACCATAGAGGTGAGGACACACACACACAGCCTACAAACACAACACACACCCCACCATAGAGGTGAGGACACACACACACACAGCCTACAAACACAACACACACCCCACCATAGAGGTGAGGACACACACACACGGCCTACAAACACAACACACACCCCACCATAGAGGTGAGGACACACACACACAGCCTACAAACACAACACACACCCCACCATAGAGGTGAGGACACACACACACAGCCTACAAACACAACACACACCCCACCATAGAGGTGAGGACACACACACACACAGCCTACAAACACAACACACACCCCACCATAGAGGTGAGGACACACACACGGCCCTGGTTTTGTTTTTACCTAATAAAGCACATCAGGCGGATGCAGTGACTTCCTGGTCACTTCCTGGTCCTGCACTCACAAAGAGTTTCTTCCCCATAAAACCACAACTTCATGTTTTTACATTTTTGTTTGTGTATGGATCAAACAAACAAGATCTATTGTCTTAATTACGAGGCGATAGAGGTTTTTAAGGCAAATATAAAACCTGGAACAGTCCTGGATCCATTGGTCAACATGTGTCTGAACCTGCTTTGTGTGCGTTCCTTCCCTGCAGGACATATCTGCTCATGAAAGCAACATCCTCGGCTCCTTCTGCGACATGAATGTAAGAAATCATCAAATCTTTTCCCTTCTTTTCTTTCCCCCTGAGCCGAGTGTCCACTCTGCTTCCCGTCTAGATGTAGGACTAGATGTAGGACTTGATGTAGGACTAGATGTAGGACTTGATGTAGGACTAGATGTAGGACTAGATGTAGGACTAGATGTAGAACTAGATGTAGAACTAGATGAACTAGATGAACTAGATGTAGGACTAGATGTAGGACTAGATGTAGGACTAGATGTAGGACTAGATGTAGGACTAGATGTAGGACTAGATGTAGGACTAGATGTAGGACTAGATGTAGGGCTAGATGTAGGGCTAGATGTAGGACTAGATGTAGGACTAGATGTAGGGCTAGATGTAGGGCTAGATGAACTAGATGTAGGGCTAGATGTAGGGCTAGATGAACTAGATGTAGGGCTAGATGAACTAGATGTAGGGCTAGATGTAGGGCTAGATGTAGGGCTAGATGTAGGGCTAGATGTAGGGCTAGATGTAGGGCTAGATGTAGGGCTAGATGTAGGACTAGATGTAGGACTAGATGTAGGACTAGATGTAGGACTAGATGTAGGGCTAGATGTAGGACTAGATGTAGGACTAGATGTAGGACTAGATGAAGGACTAGATGAACTAGATGTAGGACTAGATGAACTAGATGTAGGGCTAGATGAACTAGATGTAGGGCTAGATGAACTAGATGTAGGACTAGATGAACTAGATGTAGGACTAGATGTAGGGCTAGATGAACTAGATGTAGAACTAGATGTAGGACTAGATGAACTAGATGTAGGACTAGATGAACTAGATGTAGAACTAGATGTAGAGCTAGATGAACTAGATGTAGGACTAGATGAACTAGATGTAGGACTAGATGTAGGACTAGATGAACTAGATGTAGGACTAGATGAGCTAGATGAACTAGATGTAGAGCTAGATGTAGGACTAACCGTCCCTCCTCTCGGCCACCAGGACGTGGAGGTGCCGCTGCACCTGCTGCGCTACGTCTGCCTGTTCTGTGGGAAGCACGGCCTCTCCCTGATGAAGGAGTGCTTCGAGACGGGCACGCCGGAGAGCCTCCCCTTCCCCATCGCACACGCCTTCATCACCATCGTCTCCAACGTGAGTCCAGCACACCTGCAGTCAGCTGGGATGGAGAGAACAGACCCTCCCTTCTTCATTCAGAGATGTTTCCAACATTTAACCCTCATTGAGACAAGCAGGGTGGGCTTAGTCCTAGCTACTCGCCTGCTGGTCCCACGTGTTGTTGTTGTGCGTTTGTTGTTGTTGTGCGTTGACGTGTTTTTTGGCCCACAGATCCGAATATGGTTGCACATTCCTGCAGTCATGCAGCACATCATACCGTTCCGCACCTACGTAATACGGTGAGTTCTGTGTGGGTGTGGGTGTGTGTGTGTGTGTGTGTGTGTAATACGGGGACTTCACTAGAGTGTGTGTGTGTGTGTGTGTGTGTGTGTGTGTGTGTGTGTGTGTGTGTGTGTGTGTAATATGGGGACTTCACTAGAGTGTGTGTGTGTAATACTGGGACTTCACTAGAGTGTGTGTGTGTAATACGGGGACTTCACTAGAGTGTGTGTGTGTGTGTAATACGGGGACTTCACTAGAGTGTGTGTGTGTGTGTAATACGGGGACTTCACTAGAGTGTGTGTGTGTGTAATACGGGGACTTCACTAGAGTGTGTGTGTGTGTAATACGGGGACTTCACTAGAGTGTGTGTGTGTGTGTAATACGGGGACTTCACTAAAGTGTGTGTGTGTGTTTTATATCTGGCTCTATTTTCTCCATAAATATTTATGCACTTCATATAAATTGTGATTATGTGTTTGTGTTCCTACTCTGGAGGATTTATATAGGAAATGATTTCCTCTCTCTGTGTGTGAGAGATGTTGATAAATAAATGATCTCGGGACAATTATTGATTTGTTCCCTCAAATTAGTAAATGATTTAAACGCATCAGGCTCCAGCAGGAGTGAGATGAGCATCCTGATTGGTTCTCCTCTGTAGTATCCAACAATTTGTGGAATACTTAGTTTGTTGGCTGTAATCCAGAGATGTTGACATGTGTGTTGGTGCAAAACACACAAACACACACTTCCAGGTGAATGTGTTGCACATGGATACAGCCGAGTAATCGACTAACTCTCCTGAAGGAGGGAAAGAAGAGGAGAGGCCTAGTGAGAGTTAAACTGTGGCTCAGTGGTTAGCAGGGCTGTCTTTCAATCAGAGCGTCGGTGGTTCGATCCCCGTGTCCTTGAGCAAGACACTTAACCCTCATTGATCACCGTTGCTGTGTTTACTGTATATCGTGTAAGTCTCTCTGGATAAAAGCCTCATAATAATATCTAAACCTCATCAGAGGACCTCCTCACATGGCTGGTGAATCAGTTGAAACATGGAGGTCTGGAGGGGCAGCAGCTGTGTTTAGAGGAACGAGAGAGGACGTTGTTCCCGTTGTTCCCGTTGTTCCCAGAGCTCCTGCTTGTGTTTGACAGTCGCTGCCATTTTGTCCAACTCTTCCTCTCTTTTCTGTCGCCGGCTGGAGGAAAGTTGAGCTTCTGCAGAGCAACACCTCCATGAGGCTGGACCCAGTCTGGTGACAACACACTGATGGCTTTAATGAGTAGGACATAAGAGAACGTATAGGGGGCGATGTCTGTGTCTCTCTCTCTCTCTCTCTCTCGCTCTGTGTCTCTCTCTCGCTCTGTGTCTCTCTATTTCTATGTCTCTCTCTGTCTCTCTCTTTCTCTGTGTGTCTCTCTCTCTCTGTCTCTCTCTCTCTCTCTGCCTCTCTCTCTTCCTCGTTGCTCCTCGTAGCTCACCTCCCTCATTCGTGCTCTCCCCTCCCCCCCCCCTCCCACCAAGTGCCACACATGTGTTGCTAGGAAGAGCCTCCGTCGCCATGGCAACAGTTGCCGGGGCCCTCTCCTCTCCTCACATGACCCCAGAGGAGGCAGACTCCTGTCATGTGACGCAGGCCGACGTCTCGCCGAGCAGACGCTTTCTGTTTGACATCCTCCAGCTCGCCGCTGACGCTACCGCAGATCTCTGAGCTTCATTATTTTAATGTTTGTTTGCACGACAGAAGATGGAGGGATGGTGTTTGTGAAGACCTGAAGCCCAAAACAACGTGCAGACAGGAAGACGTGGATACATGAGCTCATGGACTTTAACACTAACTCAAACACGGCCGATGGAAACTGTGACTTATTGTGTCCTAAACATAAGCAGTCAAACAAGGCTTTTCCTAAAATTAGATATATGAAAGAAAAGATGGCGTGTGGTTTGAATCAACTGGTCTGATCAAAGGGTTTTGTTGCTTTGCTTTATGGCCAAATGCCGTCAATGGTGACGACGTTCCCATCACAGAGCCCGGCTCTGGAGGAATCTCCCAACACACGATATAGACTGATAAATAGCACCAGAGGTAATAGAAGAAATATGTATTTAAAATCTAATTTATTTTATTACTGTTCAACACACATTTTTTAACAGCTCTTCCTCGCGAAAGCTAGACTTAAATCTTAATTGAAGAAATGATTGCAGACGAACTGGTGATATAAAAGTATAATTTAAAAAAATGACATAAGCTTCTCACCAAAGGTCTAGTTTAGGTTTGTCATATTTTTATTTATTTTTCGCTGCGCTCACAGTGGCGTCTGGATGAGTCAGCAGCCTCCAGGTCGCCCACACAGGGCTGAGAGGATGGGATTAAAACATGAACCTCAAAGGTCCAAACGAGGTCTTTAAGAGGTTTCAGAGGTGTGTGTGTGTGTGTGTGTGTGTGTGTGTGTGTGTGTGTGTGTGTGTGTGTGTGTGTGTGTGTGTGTGTGTGTGTGTGTGTGTGTGTGTGTGTGTGTGTGTGTGTGTGTGTGTGTGTGTGTGTGTGTCCGTCCGTGTGTCCGTGTGTGTGTGTGTCCGTCCGTGTGTCCGTGTGTGTGTGTGTCCGTGTGTGTGTGTGTCCGTGTGTGTGTCCGTGTGTCCGTCCTCAGGTGAATGTATATGGTCCTCACTTCAGGGTTTCTACAAGTGTGTGTGGCAACAAGCTGTTAATTAAGAAACCCACATACACAACACTACACTCGCCACTTTGACACAACACTTACATTCCATGCACTTTATCTTCTTTTTATTTTTATATTCTACTGTTCAATTGTAAATATTCATTCATTGCACTCTGTTTATTGTTAAATGTTGACATGTTGACAAATGTTGTGAAAACAAACATGCGACAAACGGTTCTGGTTCTGACCAGACGGGTCACAATGTATCGCTCCACGACCCTCTTTAGTCGAGGTCGTTTCCGTGACCTCGGGCTCACGGCCTCCCCGGTTCCCGGTCCTCAGGTACCTGTGCAAGCTGTCGGACCAGGAGCTGCGGCAGAGCGCGGCGCGCAACATGGCCGACCTGATGTGGAGCACGGTGAAGGAGCCGCTGGACAGCGCGCTGTGCTTCGACAAGGAGAGCCTGGACCTGGCCTTCAAGTACTTCATGTCCCCGACGCTCACCATGCGGCTGGCGGGCCTCAGCCAGATCACAGTGAGCGCAGAGGCTCCGCCCCTTTTTTAAATCAGGGACCTCCAGGGCAAAGCGAGTTGTGCGACTGTAGTGTTTCATAGTGTCTGTACAGAAGTACTGGTAGATTATAATGAATATACCTGCTGTGTGGTACGCCACCTGGATGTCTACAGGCAGTCAATAGTTAAGGTTAAAACAGACGTGCATAAAACATGCATAAAATGTGCATAGCACGTGCATAAAACGTGCATAGCACGTGCATAAAACGTGCATAGCACGTGCATAAAACGTGCATAAAACGTGCATAGCACGTGCATAAAATGTGCATAGCACGTGCATGAAACGTGCATGAAACAATGAGCTGTAGCTTACAAAGGCTGCTTCTCTATTTGATTTGATCCAATTTAGTTACGGATTTTATTTCCCTAGAAATTTTAAGGTATTTGTTGTATGGCGCTAATGGGAAACAACCTTTTCAAATGTGTGTTATTGTTATTGTTGTTATATGTCGTGTGTGTGTGTGCTTCCTCAGAACCAGCTGCACACCTTCAACGACGTCTGCAACAACGAGTCTCTGGTGTCCGACACAGAAACGTGAGTTATTTTAACGAATGTGATGAACACACATCGTGCTCTTTATGTCCAGCTTTAGTTGTGTGAACTTCCCTGAACGCCTCCCTCTGACCCCTCTGACCCTTCAGGTCCATAGCGAAGGAACTGGCCGACTGGCTGATCCACAACAACGTGGTGGAGCACATATTCGGACCAAATTTGCACATAGAGGTGAGACCTCTAGATCTGTAAATTAACATGTTGCATTTCTTTTTTTGGTCATTTTATGGTAAAGTGCTCAGGATGCATATCATTTTTCTGGATGTTTTTATTTTACGGAAGCACAGACGGTGTTGTAAGCGTGTTTGCGTTTGCTCTCCAGATCATTAAGCAGTGCCAGGTGATCCTGAACTTCCTGGCAGCAGAGGGCCGACTCAGCACGCAGCATGTGGACTGCATCTGGGCTGCAGCTCAGGTAAGAGGCACCCGGCAGCTTCACTGCGCAGCATCTATCACCATCAGGTCTGTCACGGTAACAAGCCCCAGGTGAAGGAATACTGAGCCTTTTATAACAGTTAATAATGTATAGGTATGATCATTTTAATGAGCCTCTGAGCTTTTGCTGCTTTAATTTGAGGTAGGGTCCACTAAATATTAAACACATAACACTTTTTATACTTGCCTGTGAATCATTATACATATTTCAATGTTTATTTGACCTGTATTTTACCAGGATAGTCCCATTGTGACTTGAAAATCTCTCTTTCGTGGGAGGAGCTCTGGCTAAGACACGGGCGTAAAGGTTTCACAGAGAAGCACAAAAACAATTAAACGAAGAAAGATTCACATTAAATAAACAATAAACAAACTTTAAAAATGAGCATCAACCAGTGAATTGACTCGGACAGATGAGGGAGAAAAACAACCTAAAAGCACTTTTACTTAAATCAGTGTTTGAGTTATAAAGGAGACGATGTGGTTGCATGGCTTAAGGCTGCAGCTCCTCCTGGTTTAGGGCGTCTCTAGAGAGGATGAAGTAGCATGCATTATGGATATAATTACATGTTGTTCTTATTATTTTAAAATGAGTTTTGCTATGTTAAAACATTGTACACAGACAGTAAATGATTAACTCTGCTTTCTTTGTTTTGCGGTTTAGCTGAAACACTGCAGCCGCTACATCCACGACCTCTTCCCCTCGCTCATCAAGAACCTGGACCCGGTGCCTCTCCGCCACGTCCTGAACCTGGTGTCAGGCCTGCACCCCAGCGCCCACACAGAGCAGGTACACACACACACACACATGCATGCATGCACAGCCGCACAAGTGGATGTAAAAGCCCTGTGCACGCCACCAGACTGTTGTTTTCTAAGCTCATGTGGCTCCGCCCCCCAGACGCTGTACCTGGCCTCCATGCTGATCAAGGCTCTGTGGAACAACGCGCTGGCCGCCAAGGCCCAGCTCTCCAAACAGAGCTCCTTCGCCTCGCTGCTCAACACCAACATCCCCATGGGAAACAAGAAAGGTCAGTCGGGTCCTCAGGCTGCAGGAAGTACTCGGTAGTACTCAGATCTTCTACTTAAAGTAGTAATACCACAGTGTAAAGTACAGAAAAAGTGTTATTTCAGGAAAAGTATTTGCATCAAAATATACTTAAAGTACTCATTTATGCAGAAGGACCCATTTCAAAATAATATATCATATTATTGATGCATTAATGTGTTTAAAGGTGGCGCAAATTCTAATCACTTTATATTTCTTAGTGTTTGGTGGCCTGTGAATTTCCCTCCAGGGAACAATAAAACCGTATCTTATGTTAACGTATAATAATACATTATTTGTTGATTTTCTTTTGTTAGATCAACCTGAATCTGCAGAGTAATTTAAGTTATGAATAAACGATGAAGTGGACAATAAAGGATAGTAATATTCCGGTTTAGGTGGAAACACTCACATAAAATACAAGTTCCTCAAAATTTTACTTTAATTTTCCGCTCTGTGGGATTTAGTGACACCTAGTGGTGAGAGCTGCTGTGGCCTTGAGGTAATGTAAACATGTGAAAGGCTTCAGATGTTACACTGATGGAAGCTCAGTTATGAATATTATATTCCATTTCTGCCAAAGGATCCCAATAAATCCAACACGCTGGCCCTTTAAGTGCAGTACTTGAGTAAATGACAGTGGCAAACAAAGACAAATCCTCCTGAAACGAGAGTGTGAGGTTCTGCAGCCGGTGGGCGTCCCGGTTCTCTGGTTCTCAGTCCCGGTTCTCTGGTTCTCAGTCCCGGTTCTCTGGTTCTCAGTCCCAGTTCTCTGGTTCTCAGTCCCGGTTCTCTGGTTCTCAGCCCCGGTTCTCTGGTTCTCAGCCCCGGTTCTCTGGTTCTCAGCCCCGGTTCTCTGGTTCTCAGCCCCGGTTCTCTGGTTCTCAGCCCCGGTTCTCTGGTTCTCAGTCTTGGTTCTCTGGTTCTCAGCCTCGGTTCTTTGGTTCTCAGCCTCGGTTCTGCTCGTCTGCTCTCAGGTTCACCAGCTGCCAGTCCAGACAGCAGCGACAACAGCGACACGCAACACAGCGGAGGCAGCGACATGGAGATGGACGACCAGATGATGACCGGCAGCAAGAGGAGCCAGCAGAGGCTGTCTGACACTGAGGTACACACACACACACACACACACACACACACACACACACACACACACGTTTTCACTGTCCCTTTAACTCACAGCGGCTGGTGAAAGGAGCTGTTTTTAAAATAGAATAGTGGGATCACGGTTGAACTTTAAAGAACACGGTTCTTTATGGTTATAAATTCTGAGATTTGACAGACATTTGCAGAATATACAGAGGAAATGTGTTTAAAAATGACGACATCTTGAGTATTTTAATTTGGTGGATGGTTGCAGCCATCAAGCATTGAGTCACAAGTTTAAATACTTAAGTGGATTTTCTTTTAATTTAAGATTTAATATTGAAAAGCACGTATTTAAGAGGTCAAAGAAATAAAAACATGGGAGACATTGTGTAACTGCACAGAAACGACTGAACTAGATTCTGAGCCTCTCCTCTGTCTTGACTGCCACACTGAGGTGATTTGAATAACTTTATTGATCCTCGTCTGCGTCCTGCAGGAGTCGATGCAGGGCAGCTCCGACGAGACGGCCAACAGCGTGGAGGAGGGCAGCAGCGGGCCGGGCAGCAGCAGCGGCCGCAGCGAGGCCTCCAGCAACGAGGCCGCCTCCAGCCGGGCCAGCCAGTCGGCCGGCAGCCCCGGCAGCGAGATGCACTCCGACGACATGGCGGACAGCGAGGCCCTGAAGGAGGAGGAGGACGATGAAGAGGAGGACGACGACGAGGACGACGACGAGGAGGACGAGGAGGACGAGGAGGACGAAGACAAGGGCAGCAGGTCGGCTGCTGAGGGCGGGCAGCAGAAGGAGCCCAGGGAGCAGCCCGAGTCCAGGAAACGGAAGGCGGGGGAGGCGCTCGGCGAGGGGGCGGGGCCCAGCGGTTCAGGGGGCGGGATCAAGTCCAAGGTTCTCCCCTTCAACCCGGACACTTCTGCTGTCATGGTAACTTCGGCGTCGTTGGAGAGCCGCATGAGGATGCTGGACGCCTGTTCGGCGTCGTCGTCCACCCGGCCCGAGGGGGCGGAGCCACAGCAGCAGCAGCAGCAGCAGCCGGACATCGGCCCCTCGCAGATGGTCCAGGGGCCCCAGGAGCCCCAGGAGCCCCCGTGTCTGCCACGGCCCGTGGACTTCCTGGGTGAGGCCATGGGCGGTGAGCTCTTTAACTGCCGCCGCTTCATTGGCCCCCAGCACCACCACCACCACCATCACCACCACCACCACCATCATGAAGGGTAAGACCGCACGCTCGGCATTTCTTGTGTAAAAAACGTTGATGACTGGAATAATAGTTTTGCCTTTTTATCTCAGCTGACTGATCCTTAATGGCTTCTCTGCCTCCTTTTCCTTCTTTCTTCCTCCGTCAGTCCCATGGTGGAGGACATGCTGAGTGCCGACGACGTGAGCTGCAGCAGCTCCCAGGTCAGCGCCAAGTCGGAGAAGAACATGGCCGACTTCGACGGCGAGGAGTCGGGCTGCGAGGAGGAGCTGGTCCAGATCAACTCCCACGCCGAGCTCAGCTCGCACCTCCAGCAGCACCTCCCCAACCTGGCCTCCATCTACCACGAGCACCTGGTGCAAGGTGAGTCACACTCGAGGCCGCGGCGAGTCTGGAACAACCAGATTATTTTTGGATCGATACGACAGTTTGTTTTCCCGTGACACCCCAAAGAGTGGTTGACTTCTGAAAGAGCCAGTGGAACTCATTTTGTTAGCGCTGTATTTCTCCGCAGGCCCGGCGGTCCACAAGCACCAGTACTCCAGCAGCCACGCGGTGACCGACATCAACCTGGACAACGTCTGCAAGAAGGGCAACACTCTGCTGTGGGACCTGGTGCAGGACGAGGACGCGGTAGGCCGTGAACACCCGACTTCCCTTTCTGTTGTTGGCATTTATAACATGCAGGATTTAACTGCGGCGGGCTGCATTGACCAGATTATTAGTGGTTATGATTTTTGCCCTAATGCACACTGTAAAATATTTAGTTCCTTATTACAAGATGCATCAAAGTGACCTTAATAGAAAAGCAGAAACGGCTAAAAGAAACTACATTTAATAAAAAGAAAACCCTGATATTTCCATAAAAGCCGGCCTGTGTGACCTTGTGTAACCTTGTGTGTCCTCGTCTGACCTTGTGTGTCCTCCTCTGACCTCGTGTGACCTTGTGTGTCCTTGTCTGACCTTGTGTGGCCTCGTCTGACCTTGTGTGGCCTTGTGTGTCCTCGTCTGACCTTGTGTGGCCTTGTGTGTCCTCGTCTGACCTTGTGTGGCCTTGTGTGTCCTCGTCTGACCTTGTGTGGCCTTGTGTGTCCTCGTCTGACCTTGTGTTGCCTTGTGTGTCCTCGTCTGACCTTGTGTTGCCTTGTGTGTCCTCGTCTGACCTTGTGTGGCCTTGTGTGTCCTCCTCTGACCTCGTGTGACCTTGTGTGTCCTTGTCTGACCTTGTGTGGCCTCGTCTGACCTTGTGTTGCCTTGTGTGTCCTCGTCTGACCTTGTGTGGCCTTGTGTGTCCTCGTCTGACCTTGTGTGGCCTTGTGTGTCCTCGTCTGACCTTGTGTTGCCTTGTGTGTCCTCGTCTGACCTTGTGTGGCCTTGTGTGTCCTCGTCTGACCTTGTGTGGCCTTGTGTGTCCTCGTCTGACCTTGTGTGACCTTGTGTGTCCTCCTCTGACCTCGTGTGACCTTGTGTGTCCGTGTTGCAGATCCATCTGTCTGAAGGTCTGATAAACGAGGCAGAGAAGCTGTTGTGTTCGCTCGTCTGTTGGTTCACCGACCGACAGATCCGGATGCGCTTCATCGAGGGTTGCCTTGACAACCTGGCCCACCACAGGTAAGAGGAGTGACCTCAAACACACGGGTCTGATTTACGACTTTTGACGAATTTTCCAGAACGCGCTCAATATCTTCTCCCTCTTCGTGTCCGACCCTCTCAGGTCTGTCGTGGTTTCCTTGCGTCTGCTCCCAAAACTCTTTGGCACTTTTCAGCAGTTTGGCTCCAGTTACGACACCCACTGGATCACCATGTGAGTACGACCCCTCCAGCTATGCTAGCGTAGCCGCGGTCTGCTAGCGTAGCCGCGGTCTGCTAGCGTAGCCGCGGTCTGCTAGCGTAGCCGCGGCGCGCTAGCGTAGCCGCGGCTCCAAAACATTTTCAGCAGGAATCTATTGTGTTTCTCACAGACCTTGTTATTGAATCATTTTCTCAACTTGTTTAATATATAATGTGAGAAGTGATGGATGTCATGAGAGTTTCTTCCTTTTTGTCCACTGTAATATATAATAATAATATATATATAATAATAAGTGCATTCAAATCCACTAAAATTACGACGAGTCTTTCATGGTTTCAGTTTTTTGAACATTTCAATTGTGTTGAAGGTTGAACCAAAAATGCGGAAAGAATTAACTATAAATGCAGAGAATTTATTAAACTTGATTTTTTTTTTAGACTCTTTGTTTTTTATTTAATACATTTATTATTTTTAGACTCTGTTTTCAGCTTGTAAAGCGTGCGTTTGACTTTCTTAAAATAAATAAAAACGTCGCCTCCTGTGATCGTCTGTTCTAAAGTGTGAGGAACTTTTAACTGGTTATGAAACGCTTTAGTTCTGCTCCTCCTAGTGGCTTCCAGCACAGTTTAAAATAGGGAACCGTGTTGCTTGGTTCTGATGTTCTGTGTTGGGTTCCCCAGGTGGGCGGAGAAGGAGCTGCACATGATGAAGCTGTTCTTCGACAACCTGCAGCACTACATCCAGGAGGTCCGAGAGCAGCGGCACAAGTTTGCACTGTGAGTCAGCCCTCCATCACCGCCTTCCTCCACCTTCCTCCAGGGGCAGCGACTCAAACCCTTCCTGTCGTTGCAGGTACAGCCACAGCGCCGAGGTCCAGGTCCGGCTGCAGTTTCTCACCTGCGTCTTCTCCACGCTGGGATCCCCCGACCACTTCAGTAAGAGTCTGCTTCTGTTATTGGCTCAGAAATGAGCTCGACCCTCCAGCTGAAGACCTTGTTTTATCACCTTATAACAGTTATAGTATAGGATACACGGGAGATCAGGCTTGTGTTTTCTGCTACAATGGTCCCAATTCAACAGAGGGTCATCGGCGTTTACGTTACTCTGTATATTTACAGATGCAACGTCCAATCTCTTTTAATTATAATAATAATAATACTTATGTTAGTGAATGCAACGCTATGAAGTCCGGTTCAAGTCTTTGCAGGTTTCATGCTGCAGGAAGCAAACATTCCCTGCAAGGAGCCGAGAGGAAGATGTCAAAAGAATCCAGTTTTTCTCCGATGGATCAAACTATTACGTTTGTGTCACGCAAATAATTTTCCTTTTAGGCGTCATTACCGTTTATACGCATCTCAGGACCCGTTTTGAGATCCAGATCTCGTTGACCGCTACAGCAGCCGTGAGAGGAAAAGCTGTTTTCACACCAGTCTGAGTGTGTGTGTGTGTGTGTGTGTGTGTGTGTGTGTGTGTGTGTGTGTTGTGTGTGTCAGGACTGAGTCTGGAGCAGGTGGACATCCTGTGGCACTGCCTGGTGGAGGACGCCGAGTGCTACGACGACGCGCTGCACTGGTTCCTCAATCAGGTCCGCAGCAAGGACCAGCATGCAATGGGCATGGAGACCTACAAGCATCTTTTCCTGGAGAAGGTGAGGACGAGGAAAGATGAGCAGTTTACCAAGGAACGTACCTGGACTGTCTGGGTCACGTGTGCAGGGGGAACCAGGACAAGAGTTTCCTGATGAGATCAAAATCAGCCCCTCTGGTCACTTTAAACGATTCAGCTGTCAGAAGCAGAGCTGTCAATCATCTGTCGAGCCGGCTTCAGATACAGTTTGTGTTTGTGAATAAGATGCTTGACAGCAGGTTGTTTCCTACAGTAGAAACACATAATGATGTGTGTGTGTGTGTGTGTGTGTTTAACGTACACATGTGTGCGTCTCCAGATGCCCCAGCTGAAGCCGGAGACCATCAGCATGACGGGCCTGAACCTCTTTCAGCACCTCTGTAACCTGGCCCGCCTCGCCACCAGCGCCCTGGACAACGCCTCCAGCTGTGAGGTACACCAGCCCCTCCGGAAAACAAGAACCAAAAAACTTTGTTTATTTATATGTTTAAAAAACAGTTTTCTCAATATATATGTGTGTGTGTGTGTGTGTGTGTCCAGCTGTGTGGGATGGACCAGCTGTGGGGGATCGCTCTGAGAGCTCAGTCTGCCGACATCAGCCGCGCTGCCATCCAGTACATCAACTCCTACTACATCAACGGTTGGTTTAGAGATAGTATATACATAGTGTGTGTGTGAGTGAGTCACAGGGTACTCATTCATATTGACCCTGGAAAAGTCCTTAAAAAAAAATAAAATCCCCAAAGTTTAGTAAAAGTCATGTAAATGTGTTATATTCATGTGTTCATGTGGTTCATTTACGCTGAGTTTGAAATAATGAATATGCTTTTAAAAGAAAGACTCAAAATATAAGCAGGCATACGCTGAGTATATCTATAAATGTTTATTCTTTTAATCAAACTATTGTCTCTCATTCATTTGTGTCCTTTAAGGAATACTGTATGCTTTGGAATCCTCATTGTTAGTTTAAATACTACATTTTATCACTTTTTCATGTGCACACCCAGATTTCACTAAATGTTTGCTCATGGGAATTTGGTGAAAAGTCCTGGAAGAGTCCTGGAAATGTGTTTTTAAAGTCCTGGAAATCCATTTTTCAGAATGTGTATGAACCCTGCTGTTACCTGAATATTCGACATCTCTGTACACAAACTCCCATGACAGTGTCTTGTCAAAGTGAAAACCTCCTGAAAGGTAAATGCATCCTGCGTCATGTCTCCCTCCAGCTGGTAAGACGGGCCTGGAGAAGGAGCAGGAGTTCATCAGGAAGTGCATGGAGAGTCTTCTGATGGCTTCAGCCAACCTGGAGAAGGACGCTCACTCCAGCCTGACCAGCATCGAGCGAGGGCTGCTCATGCTCAAGACTCACCTGGAGGCCTTCAGGCGCAGGTAGGGAGGTTACGGCTGACGGGACCTGAATGGATGCTGGGTTGTGTGTAAGCGCCTCAACGTTGTTTCCTGTCCTCGTCAGGTTTGCGTACCACCTGAGACAATGGCAGATCGAGGGCACGGGAATCAGCAGCCACCTGAAGGCGCTGAGCGACAAGCAGTCGCTGCCGCTCCGGATCGTCTGTCAGCCGGCCGGCCTTCCTGACAAGGTGACCCATCTAATGCTGGCCACCAGGGGGCGCCTCCTCTGGTTGTATAGAAGTCTATGCTTCATGTGTTAAACCTGCATTCTCTCTCCTGACCACCAGGGGGCGACTCCTCTGGTTGTATAGAAGTCTATGCTTCATGTGTTAAAGCTGCATTCTCTCTCCTGACCACCAGGGGGCGACTCCTCTGGTTGTATAGAAGTCTATGCTTCATGTGTTAAAGCTGCATTCTCTCTCCTGACCACCAGGGGGTGCCTCCTCTGGTTGTATAGAAGTCTATATAAATGACTCTACTTCTCTCTTGATGTATTCCCTCAGTAAATGCATCTGATGGCTTTAGTTGCACATTTACACACTGATTGGAAAACAATACTTTCTAAAACAAATTAGTATTGAATGTATATTGTATTAACGATCATATTATTCATATTTCACTCATTACATTTTCAGTGCAATTTCAGTTTCAACTTATCAATGTGTGTGTGCTCTGTTTCTTCCTGTGCAGATGACCATTGAGATGTACCCCAGCGACCAGGTGGCCGACCTCCGGGCCGAGGTGACCCACTGGTACGAGAACCTGCAGAAGGAGCAGATGAACCAGCAGGCCCAGCTGCAGGAGTTCGGCCAGAGCGGCCGGCAGCCGGCAGACTTCCCAGGTTCGCTGCCTCCCCTTGTTGTTGTTGTTGTTGTTGTTTCCTCACACTGAACAAACATGGATGCTTGTACGTGAAGCGGCTGTCACACAAGTCAGTGGGTTCCCCTGGTTTTATGTCTCTAGTGAGCTGGTGTGTGACGTCTGTCTCGTCTCCAGCAGGAGGCTTGATGGGGCCGGTCCGCATGATCTCCTCCGGCCACGAGCTGACCAACGACTACGACGAGAAGACGCTGCACGAGCTGGGCTTCAAGGACATGCAGGTGCCTGCCGGGTCCCGTTTCATCTTTGATTCATCCCTTCTCTCCGCCCGACTCTTTTTGTAAAACGCAGACGAATCACAAGTGTTTTCCCTCCCAGATGGTGTTCGTGTCTCTGGGAGCTCCGCGCCGGGAGAGGAAGGGCGAGGGCGTCCAGCTGCCGGCCTCCTGCCTGCCGCCGCCCCAGAAGGAGCACATCCCCATGCTGCTGCTGCTGCAGGAGCCGCACCTCCCCACGCTGTTCGACCTGCTGGAGATGCTGGCCTGCTTCAAGCCGCCCAGCCCCGGCACGGAGAAGGTCCAGGACAACCCCGAGGTGGGACCCTGACGTTTGCAGCTGTTCATGTGTGCAGAGCAGCTCATTATGAAGACAAAGGGATCATGACAGCGTGTGTGTGTGTGTGTGTGTGTGTGTGTGTCCATGCAGAATGCGCGGTGTGAGGAGCTCCACCTGCACGCAGAGAATCTGTCTCGTCGGGTCTGGGAGCTGCTGATGCTGCTTCCCACATGTCCCAAGATGCTTCAGGCCTTCCAGAACATCTCTGATGACACGGTCAGTCACCCACCCACCAAACGCCTTTCTGTTCGGCCCACGCTGGGTCTTCCTCTGGGAGAAGTCCTCCTTAGTGCCATGTCTTGGTTAAACCATCATATCACACAATGAATGCACCACTGAAAGGCTGGAAGAGAAGCCACACCATGACCGTAACTACAAAGAGGATCTAAGCCTACGATGCACCATCGGATACCTTGTAAAAATCAATCGTCTCTCTGAAGTTACTTATTAATCCTCCACAAACTCGATACCGCTCCACTTTTACAGGGCGATGGCGCGCCAAAGAGTAATCCACATACATGGTTCTTATTGCATATTAGTCTTTTCTCTCAAAATGCCTCTTAGTGCGTCCGCTGGGCCGGTCAGGCAACATGTGGAAGTAATAACATGTTTATTTTGATGTGTCGCCTTTGTCTTAAGATCATGCATTCCTTCTGTTACGCTGAATTACTGTGTGTGTAGAATGGGGAGGGTCTTTGCTGGAAGGAGCTGCTGAGGATAAAGAGCCCCCACAAGCTGCTGTACGCTCTGGAGATCATCGAGTCTCTGGGCAAACCCAACCGCCGCATCCACCGAGAGTCCACTGTGAGGAACAACACTTTTATTTTAAATAGTTTTCTAACTTGATGAAAATGTACTGTAATAACCTTTTAGGCACATTTTGAACTGGTATGTGTGTTTATGTTCATGAACACCAACAGCTACAAATATTAACATTTTAAATGATTTTGCGTGTCGGTCATTGATGCTGATTCATAATATCGTTACACAAACATGCACACAACCAGCATGCAGGAGGTTTACATTGTGCTTGTTGGTGTGTCTGACCGTGTGTGTGTGTGTGTGTGTGTTTGCAGGGCAGCTACAGCGATCTGTACCCGGACTCTGACGACTCCAGTGAGGACCAGATCGAGAACAGCAAGAACACCTGGAGCTGCAAGGTAGACCTTCAGGGGAAGAGCTCACTAGTTTACTTCAGGGTCGACCTCGACCAATCAAATCTATTGACGACCAACGATTTGAGTCCATTAGTTGGTTTTCTAGTCGGTGAAACTGAGTTTAACCGGGTTAAATCACAAAATAGCACCAGTTTAAGTCTCGTCTTTACCAAAGATGTGGTTAAAAAAAATCTGTCTCCTACTTATCGACTAAGATGAGTCAGCTCTAATGGACTCGTTTAAACAGTAGAGAATAGCTAAAAAAAGATTTCCCCCTTTTTCCATCTTTCAAATGAAGTATTTACCAAAGTAAAGATGTAATTTAACCACAACAGACGGTAGTTGTAGCTAGAGTCAGTTTTTCTTCTTCCTTTCCTCCAGTTTGTGTCGTCTGGAGGCCTCCAGCTGCTCCTGGAGATCTTTAACTCGGGGATCCTGGAGCCCAAAGACCAGGAGTCCTGGACTGTGGTGAGAGAGGCCGCCTCCCACTTTGAGTCTAACTGGATCGAGTCGTTTGATTCGTTATGTGACGCTCTCCTCCTCCTCCTCCTCCTCCTCCTCAGTGGCTGCTGGACTGCCTGGCCTGCCTGCTGAAGCTGATCTGCCAGTTTGCGGTGGACCCCGCGGACCTGGACCTGGCCTACCACGACGTCTTCTCCTGGTCCGGCCTCGCCGACAGCCAACGCAAGCGGGCGTGGCCGGGCAAATCCCGCAAGTCCACCGTGGAGCACGGCAAAGGCCTGCACATCCCCCGGCTGACCGAGGTAAGCGTCCCGCCGGGTGGCGGCGCCGTGGCCGAGCGGCGAGGCCACCGATCTGAGATTGTGTCCGTTGGTCCGCAGGTCTTCCTCAGCCTGGTTCAGGGCACCAACCTCATCCAGCGGCTCATCAACGTGGCCTACACCTACGACAACCTCGCACACAGGCGAGTACAGGCCACGCCCCTCTGGTCTTCAAACGTGAAACGTGTGATTGTGTAATTCACATGTCTGTGTTTCCTCTTCTGCAGGGTCCTTAAGGCTCAGTCGGACCACCGGTCTCGTCACGAGGGTGAGGACCGGTTCCCCCTGTACATTCTCACACTGTGAAGCCGTGGTGATCAGTGACCTCATGCTTCCTCTCCCCCACCAGTGACCCACTACTCCATGTGGCTGCTGGTGAGCTGGGCCCACTGCTCGTCCACGGTGAAGTCCAGTCTGGCCGACAGCGACCACCTCCACGACTGGCTGAAGAAGCTCACCCTGCTGGTGCCCGAGGTGAGCCGGCCCCACCGGTCTCGGGCCAGCGGGCTCAGACTGTAACACTAGCTGTGATTGTGTCTAACAAATGAGATGTAATGTGATCATTAACCAGCTAAGCTAAGCTAACCGGCTGCTAGCATTCGTTCAAACGGATATTAGAGGGCTGTTGATTCTACAGGGTCTTTAAAATCAGTGCTTTAAAAAGTCTATAAAATTATAATTAACTACACAACATTGTCTTTATATATTTTGGCCAAAGTTTTATTCACAAAGTTATTGCTCAGCTTTTTCATATGTTTTTTAAAAAAAGTTGTGACTCGTTCTTCCTCGATGTGATGAGCCTGTTACCTGAAGTGTAAACTCCACCTTAAATAGAGCTCCATGGTTTAGTGAGGCCGGGGCTCTTATTGTAGTACTCAATACTTTATCGAAGTACTATTAAAATATAATTATTTTACTTATCCTTTTTTTATTTTTTATTCCTCAGCTCAATTCAGTACTTTAAAAATGAGATGCTTGAAAAAATAGCTGAAAGTCCTCGAGTCTCATTTTGTAATGTCTTCATTAACCTTGTTTGGAAAATAAGCAAAAATGTCCAACTATCCCTTTAAATCATTAATTGATGCACTAGAGCCACAAACAGCAGGATTGAGATGCTTTAAAGTTGCAACTCTGACAGTGATGGGAAGGAACACCACAGAAGAAGAGCTCAGGCAAAGTTCAAGCTCAGAACATGTTTACCCTTTTTAAAAACATTTTTTTATAAATCTGACATGTTGTTGTTGTTGTTTCCAGCCGGCTGTGAGGCACGAGGCGTGTAACGGCCTCTACAAGCTCTCTCTGTCGGGTCTGGAGGGCGGCGAGTCCATCAACAGGTCCTTCCTGCTGCTCGCCGCCTCCACGCTGCTCAAGTTCCTGCCCGACGCACAGGCCCTCAAACCACTCAGGGTGGGTCTCACACACACACACACACACACACACACACACACACACACACACACACACACACACACACACACACACACACACTCTGCAAGCTACACTCTGTGTCAGAAGTCCTTCTGGACGATGATCTGACTCAATTTGAGTTTTGCTACATTGAACCTGGTTTGTTTCTGAGAGACGTTGATCCTCTGGTGGATCAATGCTGGAGACACCGGGACACACACACACACACACACACACACGCACACACACACACACTCTGAACAAAGGCCCCTTTGTTCTTCTCATAAACAAACAAAAGTTGTGTTTATATTCAGTGTTACTTTCCCCCAAAATGCATCGTGTGCAAAACAAAACGCTGCATTGTTGCATCTTGTTCATTTACGCTGAGTTTGAAATAATGAATATGCTTTTAAAAGAAAGACTCAAAATATAAGCAGGCATACGCTGAGTATATCTATAAATGTTTATTCTTTTAATCAAACTATTGTCTCTCATTCATTTGTGTCCTTTAAGGAATACTGTATGCTTTGGAATCCTCATTGTTAGTTTAAATACTACATTTTATCACTTTTTCATGGACACACCCAGATTTCACTAAATGTTTGGTCATGGGAATTTGGTTTAAAGTCCTGGAAAAGTCCTTTTCCATGTGTCAGCATGAGTCTGGACCCTGGTCAATGCTTCATAATGCCATGCACGGTGCTGACTGAGGGTCTGACGTGTGAACGTGGTCTTGCAGGTGGAGGACTACGAAGAGGAGCCCCTGTTGAAGACGGGCTGTAAGGAATACTTCTGGCTGCTCTGCAAACTCATCGACAACATCCACGTGAAGGACGCCAGCCAGGTGGGGAACGGTTTGACCGCCGCACCGATGCGATGACAGTTGTGTTGTTGTGTTGCGTCGTTGCTAGTGTTGGTCTGTTTGAACTCACAGAAGGTCTCTCCCTCTCTGTCGCTGGCCGGCTCCATGCAGACCACCCTGCTGGACCTGGACGCTCTGGCCCGACACCTCGCCGACTGCATCCGGAGGTCAGGCCGCCGCTCCAACGGGTTTAGTGTGCAGCGTGTTTATGGAAACATCGATTGTTTTATAATTAGAGGAGGTTTAGTGCTGTAGGCTCGGTTCCTTTAAGGCCAGGAGGGTTGATTTATGCAGCAACGAGGTGCTACATAAACCATGAAAATGGTCCAGACTTTAAAAAGAGTTATTAAAGAGCCAAGAAAATAGTAATTAATAGTAATTACAAAGAAAATGAAAAAGACAGGTGTAAAATAAGATGCTGTGTATTCAAAGTTACTTTATTTAATAAAAGGCGGCTGCAAACAGAAAGTCGTCAGCTTTAAATGAAAAGTTTTTTGGATATTCGTGTAATTTGTTATCCTGAACACAATGTGCAACTTTTCAAACATTACAAAAGTCTGTCGTTGCATTTTAATTGTCCAAAAACAGTTTAAAAACACAAACTAGATGTTGCTTTTCATTCTGTATTAATTTATCATGGTTCTATTAACTATTTATTGGTAAAAAGCACATTATGTTGGTGGGTCAAACCTGGGAACGCAGCCACAAAACAAACAAAAGTATTTTCTTGATTTGTCGGTCCTTATTGTGGTGATGAAACCATAAGACCACCGTCCTCCTCCTCTCTCCTGCAGCCGTGAGATCCTGGACCAGCAGGACGGCGCCATCGAGGACGACGGGCTGACCGGCCTCCTGCGGCTCGCCACCAGCGTCCTGAAGCACAAGCCGCCCTTCAAGTTCTCGCGCGAGGGTCAGGAGTTCCTGCGCGACGTCCACAACCTGCTGTTCCTGCTGCCCAGCCTGGCCGACCGCGCGCAGCCCAAGTGCAAGTCTCACGCCGCCCGGGCCGCCGCCTACGACCTGCTGGTGGAGACGGTGAAGGGCTCGGTGGAGAACTACCGGCTGCTGCACAACTGGGTCATGTCGCAGCACATGCAGGGTGAGGGCGGCCATCTTTGATCTTTCTTTAGCGAGGAAACATGGCGGCACACAAAGCAGTCATGGACCTGCTCGGTTCATCACGTCTGTTCTCAGTCTTTTACGTTCGGTTTCTTTTTATCAACAACAAACACTTTACTGCTCAAGATACATTTGGTAATAATAAAGTAACCGGATCCACCAGCCAGCAAAAGAAATTGGTAAAATGTATGTTTTATATTTACTGATCAAAATGATATCAATAGGAATGAAGTTCCCTATCAGCAAGTTTGGGAAAGAATGCAGTAAATATTATTTTATTATATTATTATTAGTATTTGATCACACAGCTTTAGACCATGATATTCAGCAGTGTATCAAAAAAAATGCATTTAAATTTAGGAGTGAATGTACATTTAACGGGTAAATTACCTTCCATTGAAAACGTCTGCAAGCTACACTCTGTGTCAGAAGTCCTTCTGGACGATGATCTGACTCAATTTGAGTTTTGCTACATTGAACCCGGTTTGTTTCTGAGAGACGTTGATCCTCTGGTGGATCAATGCTGGAGACACCGGGACAACAACAACAACAACAACAACTGTGAGCGTGGTTTAAAAGTCCTCGGTCCTCTGAACCTTAACATCCTCCTCCTGCTCCTCCAGCCTCCCACGCCCCGTACAAGTGGGACTACTGGCCCCACGACGACGTGCGGGCCGAGTGCCGCTTCGTGGGTCTGACCAACCTGGGGGCGACCTGCTACCTGGCCTCCACCATCCAGCAGCTCTACATGATCCCCGAGGCCCGGCAGGCCGTGTTCACGGCCAAGGTGAGCGCCTGCAAGACAAACGGGGGGCGCAGAGCAACCCAGGAAGTGAGTGTAGATTCTCATACATATGTGTATGTGTGTGTCTGTGTGTGCGCAGTACGCTGAGGATATCAAACACAAGACCACGCTGCTGGAGCTGCAGAAGATGTTCACGTACCTCATGGTGAGCTTCACGTTCACAGCTGTCAATCAGAGCAAAACGTAAACAGACTTGTTTACTTTACTAAACCTTCCGTCTCCTCCCCGCCGGCTCAGGAGAGCGAGAGGAAGGCGTACAACCCTCGGCCCTTCTGCAAAACCTACACCATGGACAAGCAGCCGCTCAACACCGGGGAGCAGAAGGACATGACGGAGTTCTTCACCGACCTCATCACCAAGATAGAGGAGATGTCCCAGGAGCTGGTAAACACGCCCACCAACGAGAGTTTGGTTTAAAACAATGTTTTAAACTTTACAACAAACGGGGGATTTGGAATACAACAATTAGTGGGAATAAAGACGACAAATTCCACAAAACTATTAAAATGTATTGAATGCTTCAGTTAAAGGAATAAAACCACAAACAAGAAGTGTGCAAGTGATGGAAATTTACATATTTACACATTTCTTTACGTGTTGATGATTCTCATTTTGTTCAACAGAAAAACACAGTGAAGACTTTGTTCGGGGGCGTCATCACCAACAACGTGGTCTCTCTGGTGGGTTTCAGGACTTTGATTCTTTTTATTGAGCGTAGACTCGGCCCCATGAAGAAGCTCCGAGCTCGTCTGTTGTCTTTGGTCTGTTGTCTGTTGTGTTTGGTCTCTTGTCTGTTGTCTGTTGTCTGTTGTCTGTTGTCTTTGGTCTGTTGTCTGTTGTGTTTGGTATGTTGTCTGTTATCTGTTGTGTTTGGTCTGTTGTGTGTTGTCTGTTGTGTTTGGTCTGTTGTCTGTTGTGTTTGGTCTGTTGTCTGTTGTGTTTGGTATGTTGTCTGTTATCTGTTGTCTTTGGTCTGTTGTGTTTGGTATGTTGTCTGTTGTCTGTTGTCTTTGGTCTGTTGTGTTTGGTATGTTGTCTGTTATCTGTTGTCTTTGGTCTGTTGTGTTTGGTCTGTTGTCTGTTGTCTTTGGTCTGTTGTGTTTGGTATGTTGTCTGTTATCTGTTGTGTTTGGTCTGTTGTGTTTGGTCTGTTGTCTTTGGTCTGTTGTGTTTGGTATGTTGTCTGTTATCTGTTGTGTTTGGTCTGTTGTGTTTGGTATGTTGTCTGTTATCTGTTGTTTGGTCTGTTGTGTTTGGTCTGTTGTCTTTGGTCTGTTGTGTTTGGTATGTTGTCTGTTATCTGTTGTGTTTGGTCTGTTGTGTTTGGTCTGTTGTGTTTGGTCTGTTGTGTTTGGTATGTTGTCTGTTATCTGTTGTGTTTGGTCTGTTGTGTTTGGTCTGTTGTCTGTTGTCTGTTGTGTTTGGTCTGTTGTGTTTGGTCTGTTGTCTTTGGTCTGTTGTGTTTGGTATGTTGTCTGTTATCTGTTGTGTTTGGTCTGTTGTGTTTGGTATGTTGTCTGTTATCTGTTGTGTTTGGTCTGTTGTGTTTGGTATGTTGTCTGTTATCTGTTGTGTTTGGTCTGTTGTGTTTGGTATGTTGTCTGTTATCTGTTGTGTTTGGTCTGTTGTGTTTGGTCTGTTGTCTGTTGTCTTTGGTCTGTTGTGTTTGGTATGTTGTCTGTTATCTGTTGTGTTTGGTCTGTTGTCTTTGGTATGTTGTCTGTTATCTGTTGTGTTTGGTCTGTTGTGTTTGGTCTGTTGTCTGTTGTGTTTGGTCTGTTGTCTTTGGTCTGTTGTGTTTGGTATGTTGTCTGTTGTGTTTGGTCTGTTGTGTTTGGTATGTTGTCTGTTATCTGTTGTGTTTGGTCTGTTGTGTTTGGTCTGTTGTGTTTGGTCTGTTGTCTGTTGTCTTTGGTCTGTTGTGTTTGGTATGTTGTCTGTTATCTGTTGTGTTTGGTCTATTGTGTTTGGTCTGTTGTCTGTTATCTGTTGTGTTTGGTCTGTTGTCTGTTGTCTTTGGTCTGTTGTGTTTGGTATGTTGTCTGTTATCTGTTGTGTTTGGTCTGTTGTGTTTGGTCTGTTGTCTGTTGTGTTTGGTCCTGTACTCTGTTCACCTGGTGACGTACATTCTCTCCTGCAGGACTGTGACCACGTCAGTCAGACTGCTGAGGAGTTTTACACCGTCAGATGTCAAGTGGCGGACATGAAGAACATCTACGTGAGTATTTAAATATGTCAGACCGTGGGGGGATGGAGTACTTGGACCTGAGTACACATTTAAGATACTTGCTCTTTACTTGAGTACTTCCACTTTCTATTTCTACTCCACTACATCTATCTGACAGCTTTAGTACTTTACATATTAGTCGTTCATCGTATCTCCAGATGTGTTGATGTTGGATGTTTGTGTTGATAACAAGCCTCTTGGATCAGCTGTAAAATGCATCGTCACAGGTGTTTCTTTCTAGATGCGTTCTCTCCCAGGAGGAAACATAGCGGCACACAGAGATAATTGTGTTTTTGCTATTATAAGTGGAAAGAATGACATCACGTCTGTTAAGCAACACGTTAGTGCTCAAGATGCATTTGTACATTTCCTTATAAATCTGTTCTGAATAAAGTAACCGATCCACCAGCCAGCAGCTTAATGCTCACTAATCAACACCCTGAGGCTAAATTAAACTTTACTGAATAAATAATATCTCATTAGCATTTTAGTTGCAACCAAATTTCCATGCAGTAAATAATGTAGTAAATATTATTATTTTATTGTATAACATTAGATCTAAAAATGCATTTAATTTAGGAGTGAATGTACATGTAAATGACCTATTGAAAACGTCTGCAAGCTACACTCTGTGTCAGAAGTCCTTCTGGACGATGATCTGACTCAATTTGAGTTTTGCTACATTGAACCCGTTTGTTTCTGAGAGACGTTGATCCTCTGGTGGATCAATGCTGGAGACACCGGGACAACAACAACAACAACGAGCGTGGTTTAAAACTAGGACAGACACATGAACAACGTCCTCCTGATGCGAGGTTCTTCCTGCGGCTGTTATTCAGTCGTTATTCAGTCGTTATTCAGACGTTATTCAGACGTTATTCAGTCGTTATTCAGTCGTTATTCAGTCGTTATTCAGTCGTTATTCAGTCGTTATTCAGACGTTATTCAGACGTTATTCAGTCGTTATTCAGACGTTATTCAGACGTTATTCAGTCGTTATTCAGACGTTATTCAGTCGTTATTCAGACGTTATTCAGACGTTATTCAGTCGTTATTCAGACGTTATTCAGACGTTATTCAGACGTTATTCAGTCGTTATTCAGACGTTATTCAGTCGTTATTCAGTCGTTATTCAGTCGTTATTCAGTCGTTATTCAGACGTTATTCAGACGTTATTCAGTCGTTATTCAGTCGTTATTCAGTCGTTATTCAGTCGTTATTCAGACGTTATTCAGACGTTATTCAGTCGTTCACACATCAAACGTTCTGAGAAAAGCTCTGAACTGGTGTTTTCTGTCTTCCTTCAGGAGTCTCTGGATGAGGTGACCATCAAGGACACTCTGGAGGGCGACAACATGTACACCTGCTCCCAGTGTGGCAAGAAGGTCCGGGCCGAGAAGAGGTGCGTTGATGTCTCATTAAATTAAATAAATAAAAGGATAACTCTTGTAGAAAAACATCCGTATCCTTTAACTGACCTTCCCTCCGTCTCTCCTCCTGCAGGGCGTGTTTCAAGAAGCTGCCGCGGATCCTGAGTTTCAACACCATGAGATACACCTTCAACATGGTGACGATGATGAAGGAGAAGGTCAACACCCACTTCTCCTTCCCGCTGCGCCTCGACATGACGCCCTACACCGAGGACTTCCTCATGGGCAAAGGGGAGCGCAAAGAGGGTCCGTCCAACCGCTGCAACCGTTTGTGTTCTTGGTTAAAGTTCAGTCTCTGAGCCGTGCGTTTGATGCCCGCCGCAGGTTTCCGGGAGGAGGGCGAGGCGAAGGTCACGGAGAGCTACGAGTACGACCTCATCGGGGTCACAGTGCACACGGGCACGGCGGACGGCGGCCATTACTACAGCTTCATCAGAGACATCGTCAACCCGCACGCCTACAAGAACAACAAGTGGTGAGGAGGAGGAGGAGGAGGAGGAGGAGGAGGAGGAGGAGGAGGAGGGATTGTTGTATACAACTGTAAATCATAGGTTGTTTTATGATTATTTTTAAATATAAGCCCAACACTGCTGTATTTGGATGTATTGAACAGCATAAGTAATATACAAGTGAAATATATGGTTTGGTTCATGAGAAATTCAAATGGGACCAATGAGACCTCACATTAATTAACATTTTTAATTTTAAACCTCTCTAACTTTGTTCTGCTTCACTTCATCAAAGTCAAGCTTTGCAGAGAGAAAGTTCACATATTGTGTTATGATTTGGGAGGTTTAGACCTCACAGCTGCAAAGAAATAATCATCCTGAAAGTGCTTTTTTTTTTTCTACGT